>JAKTTX010000015.1:0-399396 GCA_030560575.1 Kodamaea fungicola | reverse complement strand
TACTCTACTTATTCCCCAGTTTCTTCGCAAACTACTTCTACTCCTGCTACTGTTGCTGAGGAATCCACTTCTCAAAGCCAAGGTGCTCCATCTGTTTCTTCAGCTCCAGGTGCTGCTGCTAAGGTTGCTGGTTCCGGTTTCTTGGGTCTCGTTGCTGCTGCAATGATGTTGTAAGTTCTATGAATCATGTTGTTTATAGTATCATTAGTGTATTCTTTCAAATGAAATCTGGTTTTATGTGAGCATATTCTTTTTCGAACAAAGCCTTATTAACCTTTTTTTTTGCTATAATATAAAGTAATAAAACATTGTTGCAAGTAATGTAGAAAAGTTGTGAGAATAAAAATACAACTTGATTCATAGCTGCTATGCAAAAAAAAAAATGTTTATGGACCAGGATAGTGTTACACTCTAAACCGTTCTCAGTATTAGTGTTCTTACCATTTGACACGTTTTAGATTCTTCTCAGAAATTAGCAACAAGGAATTTCATTTTTTAATCAATATTACGGTGCGGAATTCTCTTGCTCACTGTTATTTTGCAACCATTAAAAACTAAAGTATCTACAAACTTGATTACTCAAATTTTGTATGACTTTGAATAAGACTGCTTATTTATGGTCTAAAAAAGTGATGTACATTCAAGTGTAGTGATAAATTCTGGCTTGATTTTCAAGCATTATTATCATTACAGATTGTTTTGATTTTTAATTCTGGACTCATTGAAGGTTATTATCATTAAGGGTTCTTTGTGATTTCCAATACTGGACTTATTGAAGGTAACCATTATTGAGGTTGAATATTTTCCTCATTCCAATGTTTTAAACAATTCTCATTAGAAGCATAGGTGATTAATATCTTATATCAGCCTATTAAATTTGCAATGGAAGGTTCGCTAAGGAAATTATGACATGGGTCTTCCCGTTACCCCGTTGTATACTTAGCATCAAGATATTAGCTTAGATTGGAGCATGCTGACAATTACAAGAAAACAACAGGCTTACTGTATGGTTTATTGGGTTTTAAACAGAATGAATAATGCTGTAACCTATGGGAATTCATGTTTTAATCCAATTCAATATTCATCTTCTATTTTAATTCTTGAGATACCCTGGTTATACTTTTCTGTAAAAACTATAAATAAATTGTTCAATGAATTAATTAAGCTGCAAGTATTGCAAAATTTGTTCTATCAACTTGAACTCATTTTGATAGTTTCTGTTCATATTATGTAGAAAGTAAAAATTTAAGGTAAATAAGTTCCAGTAGGGAGTAATTCATAGGAATGCTTCAGATTTTCAATTTGTCAACAATTGACTAATAATCCAGTAAATACTATTTTTGTTCTTGTGTGAATACCTAATAAATTGTGTAGTCTAGAAACCGGTTATCGATACGATTCCGGTTACTCAGTGTCTAAATATTGATATAATATCGGCTTAAGGATTGCTAAGAGGTTCTCTTTCATAGTACCCTGGATATAATTACATTCGATAATAGGTAGGTCTATTTTATTCTATGCTAACCCTTGTACTTAATATAACCGAATCTTTCAAGTCAGTCAGTTATTAATTCAAAAAAAGTGGTCAAGTGTCTACAAATAGTAAGAGTCAGTACTCTCTCAAGACAGCTTTTTATGATATAGGGAAAACTACAACAAGATACATCATACTTCTCAACTACTTTGAGTTCATTTCTTGCTTTAGAATTCGGGTGCAAACTTTATGAATATTCTGTGGATTATTGTGCTTGATTTGCTCAAATATGAAAATCTTAGATAGAATGCAGAGGAATCAATAGTAATTTACTAGTTCAAAGTTCGTCTTGAGGGAAATTAAGTGGGAATCGTTTGCAAAAACATCAATTATATGATAATTATAGATGATCTAGTGAAAGAGTATTTAGTGTAAAATAGACGATCGAGGAGTGCGTGTGCACGGAATTTTCTGTGAGCATTATTTCTGCCTCTGCTTCACATTAAAATTGTTCCACGGATAAACAAATAGCAAAGGATGTATAGAAGACCATGGAATCAGAAAATGAAATTGGTACGAAGATATTAGGGTCGCAAACAATGAATAACCATGGAAAGCTACAAATAGACTACCGGAGTTAACAGTTCTAAATTCTGAAAAATGAAATATCGTAGATTGAGTATGAGAAATTAAACAGACTAGGTAGGATGATTTATCAAGTATGAGTGTTATCATAATCCAAAGTCTAGATGAGCATGTTTATCACATTGAGAAGTAGCTAGACCCTCCCTTATTATTTACCTGCTTATTTTCTCTGGGATTCATGCATGCCAAACTAATGTATCCTCATGGAAGGAATTAGAAGAAATACCTACTGATCGTTAAAGGAGATATTGTTAGGAAAACAAAAGAAATCGATGAAAAAAGGTTTGAGCCCAATAAAACGGGGTACACAATGGTGAAAACAGCAGTGGTTAACCGGGGGTAATTGTTGATTACATAAGCTTCGATTGGATTTCTCTCATATCTCCGGATGATCAGATAAATTTCCGCGATATTGATGCTCAAAAATACGTATGGGGACTTGTGTGATTACTCATCTATCCATGAAGGATCCTATGTATTTACTTTTTTTAGTTTATATATATATTAGCATTTACCATGAAAGAGTAGCAAGATGAGTAGTATTGAAGACAAGGAATTGCACGAAGCAATCGATAGTCACGATGAAAAGGAGATCTCCAATGAACTGCATGAAGCAAGTGACAGCCATGATGAAAAGGAGACCGCCAAAGACATTGAAATACAAGCCGGGCCGTTGGTTCCACCAGATGGAGGATACGGTTGGGTCATAGCAGTTGCAAATATGCTTGCAATGTTCTCAACTTGGGGTGCCAGTGCAGCTTATGGTGTTTTCCTTGATTATTATATTTCATCGGATTCCTTCCCTGGCACATCTCGAATTCAATATGCATTTGTTGGTGGTGTAGTTGTGTTTCTTGCACAATCATTAACTCCAATCCTGGGATTCTTTTTTCGAGTCTTTGGATGCAAGCTTGTTATATTTGCTGGTTTGATTATTCAAACTGCAGGTTACCTTTTATCGTCATTTGCAACCGAGTTTTGGCAGCTTTTCTTAACTCAAGGTGTTCTTGTTGGTATTTCGTTTGCATTTATTTATGTTCCACCAACATTAGTTCTTCCTAGCTGGTTCCTGAAGAGAAAAGCACTTGCAGTTGGTATAGCCATTGGTGGAGCTGGTCTCGGTGGGTTGGTGTTTTCTCTTGCAATTAACAAAGTGATTGAGCATACTGGGGATCAAAGATGGGCTTTGCGTATGGTGTGTATCGTGACCTTCGTTTCCACCATCATTGCTATGATTGCCGTTAAGCCTTACAAGGTGAAGCAAAAACCTTTGAGCGTAACTTTGACTAAGGGCTTTATGATGCAATCCCTTCGTGATACTTGTGATTTTGCATTATTAATTAGGAGCTATGAAATTGGTTTACTTTCCCTCTGGTTTATGATTTCCATGTTCTCGTATGTTCTTGTCTTGTTCACACTTGCGCCATATGCCAGTAGCACTGGTCTCACACATTCACAAGCATCCATTGCTACCTGTGTTCTTAATGCTTGTCAAGTCTTTGGAAGACCATTCATGGGATACCTCGGTGACAAATATGGTCTTCTCAATGCCACCACAACAATCTCTGTTATTAACGTGATTTTAATTCTTGTCTTCTGGATCAATGCAAGAACATATGGAGCCATTATTGGATTCTCGGTCCTCATTGGTGTCTTTTGTGGTATCGGTTCTACCATGGGTTTGCCTCTTTCGGTATTTTTACTTGGACCAAGGCGTATGAACAAAATCCCATCGGCATTTGGTGGTCTCAGTATTGTCGCATCACCATTTTGTTTAGTCTCTGGTGTTGCAGCTTTGGGGTTAACTACCAAGAGTAAATCTCGTCCTTTCTTGCATACCCAACTTCTCTGTGGGGTTTGTTTCATTTTCGCTATTGTTTTATTGATGGTATTGCGTGAATTCGCTGTTAGAAGACAGTTAAAGAGTAAGCTTGAGGCTTTGGATAATGAACGTGCATTATTAGCAGAAAAGAACGAAGATGAAACACATCTAATTAATGAGCAACAAGGATTAATCGTTTTGTTGTCTCCTTCTTTTGCTGCATTTGCCAAAAGAAGTGTATATTTTGCTAAGGTTTAATAAATATTAATAGTTTTTAATTGCAGCCAAAATTGATTTTTAATTAAAATAAGCAAAAAAACAAAAAATAAGAATATTAACCTTTTATTAGCCCACTAAACACAGTGTACACCTAATAACTGAACTAGCTACAGCGTTACACCCAAGGATCATTAAATTTATATTTTGAAAAAAAGTAACATACAAGTAACATATACAAACTTCTTAACGGTTAGACTTGGCAACTCTTTCCAATTCATCCTTCTTCTTGATAGCGTAAGAAGTAGAAGAACCCTTAGCAGCGTTGATCAATTCTTCAGCCAAACATTCAGCAATGGTCTTAATGTTTCTGAAAGCAGCTTCTCTAGCACCGACGGTAAGCAAGGAGATGGCTTGGTTGACTCTTCTCAATGGAGAGACATCGACAGCTTGTCTTCTAACAGCACCAGAAGAACCGATTCTGGTGGAGTCTTCACGGGCACCAGCGTTGACAATAGCGTCAACCAAAACTTGCAATGGGTTTTGGTCAGTCAAGACGAAGATGATTTCCAAAGCGTGTTGGACGATTCTGACAGCCTTCAACTTCTTACCGTTGTTTCTACCGTTCATCATCAAGGAGTTGGTCAATCTTTCAACGATTGGACATTGAGCCTTTCTGAATCTCTTAGCAGCGTATCTACCAGCAGTGTGGGAAACGAAAACTGGTTGTCTGATTTGAATGTAGTCAACGAGGGAGATGTCCTTGACTTCAATGTCTTCAAAGGACCACTTGTTGAACAACTTAACTTCTTGTTGAGCAGCTTGGACATCAGCTGGGATGGCAGTAGCCAACTCAACCAACTGCAATTCTTCTTGGACAACTGGTTGTTCTTCGATTTGCTGTTCTTCAACGTCAGACATGATTGATAGTATGTAGAATAAAAAATCCAAAAATTATGTTTTATGAAAAAAACAGTCTCACTGCAAAGCAGAAAATTTTTCAATCTCTGCTGTTACCCGGATGAATTTGTATGCAAATTATTATGTACAGGATGAAATACTGCAGATAGCAGAAACAACCCTATAACACACCACGTGATGTATGTTTAAAGGTCCTCTAAAGGATTAATGCCTAACGTGTCACTTGCTGACAGTACCTGAGTATACTCTTTAAAGTCTTACAGTCATGTTATCGTCTTTGAATGATGGTTAATTTCTTGTCTGTGGTTACAAATTTAGTAATCATGTTTATGACTGGTTTCTTTCAGCCCTAGAAGCAGTAAGAAAGCCAATTATGGTATACAAATGATACACTTTTCATATATGAGTGGAATAAGGTTGGTTCCTACAATTTCAGCGAGGGATCTCGTAAAAGCGTATATTTACTATTCTGTATGAAATATGTTCCAAAGGCCATGTCTTCAGATCAACTAACCTCATAGGACCAATTAGGCAATGTAAAAACCATACCGAGAAAGAGTAAATTGTGGACCGCACAATCCCGATGTTTTTCCCCAGCGTTCACGTGAGAGTAATGCACGCGGATGCGAGTATCGTTTGACTGTTGCAAAAGTTGGAGAAGAAATACCGAATCCAAGAGGCTAAAGGTGATGGAGAGTAGAAAGTCCTAGTAACATTTAGGACTGATCTGATTTTGAAATAATGATCGTATATGCTGAACAAGGGCTTTCGGGTTGAAATGAAGAATGACTAGAAACGAACACAAGCTATCAAGTACTAAGATAATTACCTAGAAGCTAGATAGAATTTATCCCTCGGAATGGATAAAAACAATAATAACTTCTCAAGATGTGTGTTTTCAACTTCAAAATTCGGCCAAATATCGGTTATAAAACAGATTTGGAAGAGGAAGTTTGTAGGACTTTTTTTGGTAGAGGTGGTTGAAGGCTATCAAGCATCAAGCTACATCAGCAAGGAGACGAGTCAAAAATGTATCAAGTAGAGAATGGTCTAGAAAGAAGACATGATAGTAATATACGGCGCTATATTTGGGTGATATGCGGCTGTATTGTGATAATGTACGGCTGATCAATTCAAGGTAGTGATGTTGGAACTTCTAGAATGTTAAGCCTTGATATTGATAATGGAAGCAGCGACAGAACAATAAAAATATACAACTAAAGGAGCTTTTGTTCATAACGTTTGCTGGCTGTAGAAATAACAGTATTACCCTAAATACAGCTGATCCCTTTAGTGGCATTTTCTGCGGTCCGTGGAACATATTTTTATGACAACTGACATAAAAGATCTAGCCGAATTGACATTTCAAGTAAATATATCTAAACTCAGATTTAATTGCTCTGTTGTGTCAAGGTACAAAGGCATATAAATAACTGACACAACAGCGTATATTATGCTGATCAATATGCTTGATGTTCATACCCCTTGCAATATGTAGAGAAGGACGACAATAAAAAATATAAATTGAGTGTGAATTTCCAATTAAAACCATTATTATTGAGCATGTCTGAGAAAGTTAAAGTTGATAGTGAACACAGTTCTGTGTTGGGCAAGCATGCTGATTTTGAGGACGGTGATATCTTTGCAGACGAAACCACTTCACTTGTTGAAGTTGAACAGCTTGCGGAAGAGATGGGAATCAACCAAACAAAATTGATGAGAAAGATTGATGTATGTGTTGTACTTCCATTCTGTCTTCTTTATTTCTTATCTTTCTTGGACAGAGTCAATATCTCGAACGCCAAGTTGTACGGGTTGAGCAAAGATTTACACTTGACTGGTGATCAATTCAACGTAGGGTTGACCATTTTCTTTGTTCCATACATTTTCTTTGAAGTTTTATCCAATTACACAATTAAGTTTATTAAACCCCACATTTGGTTAAGTACTATTATCTTTATTTTCGGGGCGCTTTCGATCGGGCTTGGATTCGCTAAGAACTACGGTAGTTTACTTGTTTATAGATTTTTCATTGGTATGACCGAAAGTGGTACATTCCCATCGGTGTTTTATTTGCTTTCCCTTTATTATACGAAAGCTGAGTCACAAAAAAGATTCACTGCATTTTTTTCTGTTACCAATTTAGCCGGTGCCGCAAGTGGTGCTATTGCTTATAAGGTAGATGACTTGAACAATGTCCATGGGCTTGCATCATGGAGATGGCTTTTCATCATCGAGGGAGCTGTCACCTGTGGTTGCGCAATCATTTTATTTTTTATAATTGCAGATTTCCCTGAAGAGGCTAGGTTCTTGACTAAAAACGAACAAAACTTTCTCACGCGCAAGTTGGAGATTACTAGTGGTGCCAAGTCATCATATGAGATTACCCCAACCTGGAAGGATATTGGAAAATGTTTTAAAGATATTTTGATTTGGTTACCGGCAATGGGATACTTTGGATTCGTTATACCCGCATACGGTTATGCATACTTTGCGCCAACCATCATTAAGGAGATGGGCTACACTGCCGTTTCTGCAAACTCGCACTCTATCTACCCCTGGTTGGCTGCCTTTGTGGCATCTAATGCTGTTGCATATTTCTCGGACTTGACCAAAAAGAGATTACCTTTCATTTTGGGATGTGCCATCGTTGGGATTATTGGTTTTGCCATGATTTTGGGTGCAAGTACACAGCCAAAGGTCCGTTATGCAGGATGTTTCTTGGCTGTGAGTGGCCTTTTCAGTGGTATGCCAATTGTCGTTTGTTGGGCCGCGCTTAACCATGGTGGACACGTTAGGAAATCAGTTGGTACTGCATGGCAAGTTGGGTTTGGTAACATCGGTGGGATAATTTCCACTTTTGTTTTCTTACCAAAGGATGCTCCTGTCTACAAACCAGGTTTGCTGGTGACTCTCTCTGCAATTTGCTTTGTATTAATCTGTTGTCTGGCATACTTTGTTGTTTTAAGAAATATCAACCACAAGAAACGTACTGCTCAATACAAACAAGTTTTCTACTCCCACGACGAAAGAGAGCAGTCTGTTCTTGGTGACAGAGCACCAACTTTCCGTTATCTTTATTAATAGACTGTTACGTAATGCACCATATGTAGGGTCCTTCCGCCAGCACCCCCCTCCCCCTCCATGGTCACGTGAATTTCTTAGCCAGTGACCAAGGAATTCTAGAATTCAAGAAATAGTTAATAAGATGAGTAAGAACGAATATGGACCCCCTACGGGTGCGCCACCTAGCTGGTCGGCACCAAACAATGAACAAGGCTACTCCGCACAACCCCAACCTGCGTACCACAACAATGACAGAGGGGTTGGTGGTTACGGCGGTGGGTACCAACAACAGGGCTATGGGGGCTACCCACAGCACCAGCAAAACTACGGTGGATATAACCAAGGATACCAACAGCCTCAGCAAGGTTATTACCAACAACAACAACAGCCTATGTATGTACAGCAAAGGCCTAGCACTAGTGGGAGTGAAGGTTGTTTAGCAGCATGTTTAGGTGCTTTGTGTATTTGCTGTACATTGGATTTACTTTTCTAATGAATATTGGACTTATTTGTGTAGTTGTAGAGTGGAGGCAGTAGACGCATCCGCGGTGTCGAGTATAATCGTCAAATATCATCCGAAACGCCCAAGACAATAAGAGATACCCAAGTAATAGTTTAAGAAAACCCTGAGTAAGCGTCTAAGAAATATCGGAGTAAGAGTTTATGGACTAAAGAGGCTATGTAAAAGAATAAAGATCGACTTATGCCCAAATAAGTTCTAGTGAAAATTGAAATGAAGATTCCCCGAGGTATGGGAATCGAAATGAATAAACTGTCAAAATGCCATTAGGTTCGAATTTAGAACTTATTAACATTAGTAAGACAGAGACAGATCATATCTGTGATTGGAAGGTCCAAGAAAATTAAGGTTGTGTCACAAACGTTGATGTCAAAGTAGATTAGGAGGCTTGTGAGGATTTGTCAAACTGTATAAATTCCATGCAAAAGGTCCATTAACGGCCAATCATGGAAGGAATCACATTTCACAACACCAACGACCCAAAAGAATTATTGGACGTCTACTACTTGTCTGCCTCTGAATGGCGTGACTCTTTAACACTTGAGCAATACTCCAAAGTTTATGCTGATAAGCAGCTTCATTGGACGTCAAACAAGTATACACGTGCATTCTACGCCAAAGACACAGATGGATTGGTTGTGGCCACTACCAATGTTCTTGACATGGAAGCCTGGGGTCCAGGCGGTGAAAAGGCAAGAGGTCTTGTTGTGTGCTATGTGTTCACTCACCCTAAATATAGAAAGAATGGGTTGGCATCCACTATCATTAGACATGCTATCTCCGAAACAGAAAAGCAAATCGAACAAGATGAACAAAAGCCTCTTGAACAATTAAAGAAGGAAAACTACTGGACTTTGTACTCTGCTATAGGTGAATTTTACAAGAGATTTGGGTTCAAGCTGTTCAACATCAACACCTCATACATTCCTGCTGGTCTCGAAGCTCAACAAACATATTGGTTGAAAAAAGGTAATGATGTGCACTCCAAGATCATCGCACAGATTCTTCAAGAAAAGGATGCAAAAAACGTCGAGTACCTTAGAAATGCTGGTGAGGGTAAAAAGTTTGCATTTGCAAACACCGTAAAGGCACTCGAGCCACTTTGGTTAGTTGAACAATGCAATGCCGAAGTCTCGGGCGACGCTACTGTGGCCGAATACACCGATATTAGAGGTGCATTGGTCAAAGGACCAGATGGCACTATCCACTACGCTCTTTGGACCAACTTAATCCTGATTCTTGTAGTTAGATGGATGGGAACAGTCTCCCTTGAAGATGACTCCCAAATCACAACCGTTGCTGATCCTTTACAAGCTTTGCTTCTCGCAGCCTCTTCTATCTCTCCTCAAAGGCTTCCACGCGCAAAAACCATTGCAGTTGCTAAGTCCGACTTACCTGAAGGTTCACTGTATGAAACTGTTACCGAGTTGGTGAGCAGGGCCCCTGCCGATGGTGTCGTTGTTCCAGGTGATTTGGCTATGTTGAGGGAATTTGGATCCGAAGATCCAAACTTTGAATTAGAATGGGTTTCCGAAGGTTACTCATGTTGGGAATAACCGGCCAATCCCATTAGACTATTTAATAATCCGTCGTTACAATGATTGCCGCTGTTTTGGGCTCTAGTTTCTACACTTTCTTTTGGTCGCCGATACCTGAAACGGTCGATTGTACTTGTGTTTTGCCGAAGCTCATCAAGTCATCTCATCTCCAAACTATAAAAAAAATTTTTATACCCCATTTGTAACCAGTAACACAATTATTGTAACACTAAACACATACATCTGGCATTTCTCTCCGTAGAATTTTCTCATTTGTGTTCCGTACGGTAGTTCCTTCTATAACCGCAGTGCTAATGAAGAAAAAAAAATGATCTTTAAGATCTAAAAGTAATCATCATGTCTGGAGTTCCTAATACACCAGTGCACAGGGCTAGCACGCCCACCAACGGGAGCACTCCTACTGGAGTGAACTCTCTCGACAACTTGGCTCACATCGCCAATATGTCTCACGAACTTCAGGTTCTTAATAACCAACTAAAAGAGCCGGAAGCTCCTTCAAAGTATAGTAAACCCAAAAGAATAGCATGCGTGGAATGCCGGCAGCAGAAGTCTCGGTGCGATGCCCATGAAAAGACTCCAGACCCGTGTACCAGATGTCAAAAGAAAGGACTTGAATGTAATTTAAAGTCAGACTACAAGAGAACGTACAAACGAGCTCGTATTGCGCAGATAGAAAAGGAGTTTTCTGAATTGAAGAAAACATTAACGGCGGTCCAGGCTGCAGAATTATTGAGTAAAGTTCCCAGTTTAGTTGGTGCATCTCAAAACGTCTCTCCTGTCAATACCCCACAAAATATACGACAAAACATGGACCAATCTGTGGACCATTCTCCATTGCAGCATAACAACTTGGTGCAACCTGTTCAACAGCTTATGCAAAGTTCTCAACCTATTCAGCAAGGTCATATTCATCCTATGCAGCCTATTCAACAAGTTCCTATTCAACAAGTTCCTATTCAGCAAGTTCCTATTCAACAAGTTCCTATTCAACAAGTTCCTATTCAGCAAGTTCCTGTTCAGCAAGTTCCTGTTCAACAAGTTCCTATTCAACAACCAGCGCAAATATATCAATATAATTACCCAAAATATGGGTCCCCAGCAAATCAAACTCCTCACTATTCTCCATACAAATATTCATCTGAAAACTCGGGCCCAAATACACCATCGATATATCGGCCGATGGATAATAATATTCCAACAAATGAAAAAGTCAATGTTCCGGACTATGCTTTAGTATGTGAAGAAAAGTCACTTGATACGATATCTCTCGACTCGGAAAGAATCAAGGCGTTGTACTTGGAATACGTTGAGTATTATCATCCGATCTTACCTGTTGTGGATGTGCTCAAGGGTCCCGAACGAATCTACAAGTTGTGTCCTGCATTGTTTTGGGTAATTATGTTTGTGCTGTTGAGAAGATTTCAAGATGACAAGACGTTGCTAATCCAAATGTCACCATTGGTCAAAGGGGTATTGGCGGAGATCATGATCTCACCTATATCCAGATACAATCCGACTGAAGAAGACGAACCAATCATGAACGCGTTGTCTGTGTATTCAGTCCAAGCGTTTATAATCTACCTGTATTGGCCACCAATCACGTCATCACTTAGTGCAGACTCTTCCTATCTGACTATAGGTGCTGCACAATTACAGGCCATTCGTATCAGTTTACACCTGTCACCAACAGCGTCAATAGATCACATGTCGCCGCAACAACTATCAATAGCACAAGAAAATGCAAAGACATGGATTATCTGCAATGTTGCATCGCAAACCATCTCCACTGCATTTGGGTTTCCAGCATTTGTACTGTTTGATACCCTGGTTTGTCTTCCTGGTCTGCTGGTGTACCAAATGTCCAAGCCTGTTCAATTCATGCTTGAAATAGCACATTTTGAAGATCAGGTAGCCAAGACGTTGAATCTGAATCCAATGGACACTCACGGATTAGTTGATCCGACCGAAAGATTACCGTTATTAAAGGTTCTTATTTCTAGGTTGGATGAAATTGAACTGCGTATGATGGTGGAATTACCGCTGAGTGATGGTTTCCGCCGGTTCCAATTATACTGCACTAGGTTTCATTTATTGACGTACTTCTTCATGGACTCGCTGCGCATTGCAACCTTTGAGTTGCACAAGGGTCTCATCAAATTATACAACGCTGCCATCACGTTAATCAGTCATACTCATGCTTTCCAAGCCCGTGATAGAAAATTTGTACGATATTTACCCAGTGTCTACATTTTAAACATCTGGCAAGCAGCATGTATTATAGGAAAGCTTTACCATTCGCCCTTGAAAAAGGTTATAGATTTGGGCTCGGGTAAACAAAACTATTCCAATGCCATCACTCTCGCCGCCAGGGCTTCCATTCTTAAGCATGATATTGCACACAGACTGAGTGGTATTATGAGGAACATGTGGCAATTATTTCGCACCTTGGATGATAAGAAGTTGACGAGTTTGAGTATCAGTGTGCGCAGCCGTATGTCTGCCAGCGTGTTTTTCGATTGCATGTACCTTCTCCGAGACCAGGTGGGAATGCTCAAGCTTAACAGTCGGACCGATGTGAAGGATCCACTTGGTGATGTTGCCGGGTTTGAAGAGGATGATGAAGAGGATGAAGATGATGAAGATGATGATGACGACGAGGTGGGCGACGAGGCAAACGACGTTGCCGTAGCTTCTGATATTGAAGATGACGGGGAGAAAAGTCAAACTACAACTCCAGGAAGCACCACTTCTCTGGGCAGAAGAAGAAAAAGATCGCTTTCGAACACCGTCAATGCAGAGTCGAAGGCACGTCGTATCATCCGGACTATCCCCTTGGACCCGCAACCAATCTCTGTTGGTGGGAAGCGTAGCACCATCTTCAAAGTTGTTAACAACGCGGACTCTTCTCCAAAAGTAAAGCCTGACGACACTATCCAACCGATTTTGATGACTGACAAGTTTCCTGCACCTCCGGCTCCTGTTGCATCGGTATTACAAGCATCGAACACCTATAAACATTCGCCTCTACAAAATGTCCAAACAAGTAATTCAATGGAGGTGTCGCCTGCTGGGTTCGAAAACCTTGAAATGAGTGACTTAGGTATTAATAGTGATTTACTCTGGAAGGATTTAGACTCTGTCATGAATGACTTTGGTTTTAATGCTCAGTATTAGTTATGTAAATAGAACTTTCAAGAAAACACGAGAATTATTTATTCAGAATCATTACGTCACACTTGATACAACGTCACAGTAAAGGTTAATACAGGGTCATTAAATTGTGATTTTTTGTCAGCGCTGACCAATCTTTCCATACACGACCCACAAAATAGTTGAAAAATTTTCGAAGAGACAAATCAAAGGTATAATGTCTTACTACGACGATATTGAGAACGCTACACCAGACATCGTTATTGGTGGAACACCTGTGGAGGATGAATACGTGTATGAGCATGATTTAGAGAGTGATGGAGAGCAAGCAGATGGCTTGCAAGATGCTGGAGATGACAGCAAGGAAAAGAAGAGTGTTTCATTTTCTACATTGGATGATGACTTTGATGAAGAAGCTGCCAAGAGAGAATTTGAAGAAGGAGGAGGGTTACCCGAACAACCAGATGACCCAGACTTTTCCAAGTTGACTCCAACATCTGCTGATATTATCAATAGACAGGCCACCATCAACATTGGTACCATTGGTCACGTCGCGCACGGTAAGTCCACTGTTGTGAGAGCCATTTCCGGTGTCCAAACAGTCCGTTTCAAGGATGAGTTGGAAAGAAACATCACTATCAAGTTGGGTTATGCCAACGCCAAGATTTACAAGTGTGATAATGAAGATTGTAATACGCCAGCATGTTATAGATCGTTCAAGTCTGATAAGGAAATCCACCCTAAGTGCAATGTTGAGGGATGTAATGGTCGTTACCAATTGGTTAGACATGTTTCGTTTGTTGATTGTCCAGGTCACGATATTTTGATGAGCACCATGTTGTCAGGTGCAGCTGTTATGGATGCTGCCCTTTTGCTTGTAGCAGGTAATGAAAGTTGTCCACAACCACAAACTTCTGAGCACTTGGCCGCCATTGAAATCATGAAGTTGAAGCATGTTATTATTTTACAAAACAAGGTTGATTTGATGAGAGAAGAATCTGCTTTGGAGCACCAAAAGTCGATTTTAGCTTTTATCAGAGGTACTATTGCTGATGGTGCCCCTATTGTTCCAATTTCTGCCCAATTGAAGTACAACATTGATGCAGTCAACGAATTCATTGTCAACTACATACCAGTTCCAATGAGAGACTTTTCTGCCTCGCCAAGACTTATTGTTATTAGATCTTTCGATGTTAACAAGCCAGGTGCCGAAATCGATGACTTGAAGGGTGGTGTTGCCGGTGGTTCGATCTTGACTGGTGTGTTCAAGATTGGAGATGAAATCGAAATCAGACCAGGTATTGTCACCAAGGATGACAATGGTAAGATTCAATGTCAACCAATTTTCTCCCACATCGTTTCCCTTTTTGCTGAACACAATGACTTGAAGTTTGCTGTGCCTGGTGGTCTTATTGGTGTTGGTACCAAGGTGGACCCTACCTTATGTAGAGCTGATAGATTGGTGGGTCAAGTTGTTGGTGCTAGAGGTCAGTTGCCTCTGATTTATACTGATATTGAAATCAACTACTTCTTGTTGAGAAGATTACTTGGTGTGAAAACTGATGGTCAAAAGCAAGGTGCTAAGGTCAGAAAGTTAGAACTCAACGAGGTTTTGATGGTGAATATTGGTTCCACTGCCACTGGTGCTCGTGTGCTTGCTGTCAAGGCTGATATGGCTCGTTTACAATTGACTGCTCCAGCATGTACTGAGATCAACGAAAAGATTGCTTTGTCCAGACGTATTGATAAGCATTGGCGTTTGATTGGTTGGGCTACAATCAAGAATGGTACCACTTTGGAACCAATTGCATGATTCCGCGTATGCGGTAAGTTGTGACATTCGGTATTTTATATCGAGAACTGTTCTAAATAGATAGGATTGCGGAGTAATAAATAGTAGCAATAAAGAATAAGAAATGAATGAACAAGTGAACGAACAAGCGAACGAACGAAGTGAGTGAGCGAGTGAATTTGATCTTTTTAGATTTTCATGAACAATACCTGGATATTCTCGAGTTTGATTATTACATTTTCCTGATCAATGGATATTCTCAAGTTATCTTTTTACATTTTCATGATCAATGTATATTCTCAATTGTGGGGTAGTGATTCTCTTTAACTCGTTATAGTTTTAATTGAAATATATTAAATCAAGCTTAATAAACTCACTAATAATATCTGCTTAATCAATTTAGCAGACTCACGATATTTGTTGTTTAAATACTAAACTCAAAACTGGCAAACTCACAAATTTACTTCGATCGTTTGTGAGTTTACTCTTTTATTGGTTTGAAAAAACTTGGGAAGCAGATCCCTCTCCATTAAATGAAAGACATGGACCTTCAAGTTATCAAATAAAACCGATATCTCTCCCAATCTAGCAATATTCGAGGACAATACCGCAGGGTCTAAAACAATTTCTGAGCGACGAAGCGAAATGTTCGATGGAATCTTGATTTTAGGTAGTTTCCTCGACATAACATCCTCCTTTGTAGACTTTAAGCAAGGTACCAGAAAGGATTTTTTGGGAGGCAGCATCGGATGGATCAAGAGATTAGAAAGGCTCTCACGCAAGTCATAATCAATGTTCAATGCAAAGCGCGAATCATCCGAGACAAAGGCAAAAAAGATACTATACGCTATCAGTAGACACAGATTGATAGCATTGATCAAAAGAGTAAGGATTTTCTGGGACTGGTCATTAAGTCGAATAAGCTTTGCCAAGAGATAAGTTTTCCTCTCAAATAACTTTATCTGTAAGTACGAGTCTAGGTTCTCAGCGCAAAAGTTATCCTCTAAATGTTTTCTGAAGAGAAATCTTAGTCCTGGGTCGTTTAGTATATCCTTTAGGTTTGAAGAAATTACACTATTTCTCTTTCCAAAACTAAAATCGCTTGCAGGTTTAGATACAGTATAGAAACTGTCTCTCAGATAGGAGAACGGGTTGGTTCCCGAAATCCAGCCATTTTGGAGAAAAAGGGCTGCTACTTCAAGTGCATGGCGAGTGCTGACTATATCCGTGCAATCGCAGATCCACTGGCAAATGGCCTTACCAGAGACAACGGAGGGATTTTTGAAGCGTACGCCGGAGGTTGAGACATAGTACTGGACATGTGCATCAGAGTCCGGATTTGTAAAGTAACGGTGATACAAAGGACTATGCTGCGTCATGCTTGGGGGGTTTTGCGGCTGCATGAGCGCATCAAAATCAAAGCCCATGGTGGAGTGCGAGGACGCCAACGTGAACGAGCTAGCTGACTTTTTAACTGTGTCTGGTTTGCTTGTAGGAGACCATACATTTCTATGCCGAAACATCTTGTTAAATAACAGAAGGAGGAGGTGGTCTGAATACACAATGTGATCACTAATGACGTCTCTTTCGAAATGGAACAAGTCCATTGTGTTTAGAGGAGATGCGAGGATATGCGGAGGGGCAGTACCCACTCGATTGCAAAAGTCCTCAAGAATGGCAACACCTTTTGGGGTTGGCTGGAGAATTAAACCCGATTTTGGAGCGCTGCGGGTGCGATCTGAAGGGGAATGTAACAATTTACCATCATAGAACTTTTTGATGAGGGATGCAGCGATGTCACTCTCGATACTATAAGATATGGTTGTGATGGTTGAGGTGAACTCGATGGTTGTTTGTAGATTTTTCATGGCTGCAACACCACTTTCAAACAGAAACAGGTAAATGTGGGATTTTACAAAAGGAAATCGAGAAGACCCGGAAGTGTCCTTTAAATCAAGACATATTAGCATCATGGAGTATACATCCTTTATATCTTTTTCGAAGATGCGCCCAGACGGTGTTTTGGAAAACGAGGTCAGTATACTTTCGTGGATGGTTTTTGACATGTCTTGGATGTTTCTCACACACCACTTTATATATATTTTATGTGTTTCAAGTTAAACAGTGGAGTTACAGAAAAAAGTTTGTGGATTGTTTCAAGATGAAAAAGGGTGTATTTGATATGTCATGACACTTGCATGATATTTTGTGGTCTTGAGTAAGAAAAAAAACAAATGATCGATGGTTCTGATTTTGACGGTGAGTTTGACTCGATCAAGCAATTGCCTGAAGATCAGATGGCGCTGGATCGGTTGGTGCAGCTGTTGATACGACAACGCGGAAATGTGGAAGATGAGCCAAAGAATGAAGAAGAGATAGAAGAGGCTCAACAATTTCACGAGGAAACAGGGGAAGCTCAAGAGGAACTGTTGGGGAAACAACTCAATGAAGACACTGCGGAGGTGGTTGAAGTGAGGTATGCCAAGAAACGAAAACTGGACTCGAGGGAACCTAAAAAAAAAACAAAGTACTCTGTACTTGATCGCATTCCTTTGTTGAACCCATTGGTTCCCAGTGCATTACCTAATACATTGCATAAGCCGGCCGGGGTGTCTGCACGCGATATAGCATTGGTGAAGAGACAAATCATATCACAGCTCCATGGGCGGTTCGATAACTTGAAGCTTCTGCCCACGTTGCTAGACAAGTATGTGGAGGTTTACAATCTCCTTGAGCATACGGTGAGGGACCGGGAGGGGCACTCGACGCTTATCATTGGCCCGCGTGCCAGTGGGAAAACGTCCATTGTGGAGACAGCGTTGCTTGAGATTTCAAACAAGTATTCCGAGCAGTTTATAACGGTGCGGTTGAATGCATTTCTCCACTCGGATGATAACGTTGCGCTTCGAGAAATCGCCAAGCAGTTGGATTATTTGAATACGGAGCCGGACCTCGAGCAAAACAACTTTGAGCAGCGGTCTATCAACGATACGTTTGCCAACATTCTCAAATCTTTGGAGCAGAAGGTCGAGGACCGGTACTCCATCATCATCATCATCGACGAGTTTGAAAAGTTCACCAACAACAAGCAAACGTTGCTTTATAACTTGTTTGACTTGACGTCGGAAACACCCATCTGTGTGATTGGCGTACTGACAAGGTTAACCGCACGTGAGCTGTTGGAAAAGCGGGTCAAGTCCCGTTTCTCGCAGAGAATCATCCTTATCAACAAACCCAAGCTGGTGGACGACTTTTGGAAGGAGGCCAGACTCAACTTGACGTTGAACGACAAGGTCATTGCACATCTTGACGACCCCGAGTATGGTCGCCAGTGGAATGCGCATGTTGATGACACCTACGCCGCGCAGTCCAACTTGCGCCGTCTCGTGTACCAAAACTACTTTTCCATAAAGAACTTGAAGGAGTTGAACCATTCTTTGGTGTATGCGGCAACCAAAATCAATCCGTTCCTCTCTGACGACGACTTCACGCTCTATCCCCGCAACCAGATGTCCAACAACATCCAGGCCATGGTCAGCCTGCTCTCGCCTTTGGAACTTTTGATGGTGATCGCTGCCGCCCGCTGGATCGAAAAGTTCGATGCCCAGGCCATCAACTTCAACTTGGCCTACAAGGAGTACATGCATATGATCAAAAAGTTTAATCTCGGTGGGGCTATTGGTTCTTCCAGTGGTTTGGACAGCAAAATGATCACAAACTTCAAAGTCAACCAGAAGGTATGGCTGTCTGCTATTTTAAGTAACAGTTGGGAGACTTTGTACAAGTTAGGGATTTTATTGGATTCGTCGGGTGTTACCACCAATAACGATGGTCATATTATCACTAATACAAATTTGAACAAGAATATAGTTATAGAGGCCAGTAGGCTGGTTCAGCTTGATATTACTTTGGATGAGTTGAATACTCTTTTAGAGGGTCATAGTTTTAAGAAGATGACTCAATTGAATTGATATATAATGAATAGAGTGATGTAAATGATGAACACGAGCGAACACGAGCGAACGAAGTCAGCGAGGAAGTATTTATGATGCATATGATCTCATATTATCCATATTATCCATAGTATCTCATATATCATACTATATCATACTACATCACACTATCTCATACCATATCATACTACATCACACTATCTCATACTATATCACACTATCTCACCTCGTCTCTTCGCGTAAACAAAAAAATCAATGTCAATCCCAGATACAGTAACCACACTCATCAAATCAACAAGGTTTGTACACTTAGCCACCTCCTACAATGACGTTCCCCACGTCTCCCTCATGAACTACACATACTACAAAAAAGGAGAAAATGAACACGAGATAGTCATCTCTACACCTAAAGCAACAACCAAATACAACAACATGGTCCACAACCCCAAGGTCTCGGTATTGATTCATGATTGGGTAACAGACAAAGGAAAGCTGGCGGAAAAAGGACCGGACAGTCGTCGGAACTCGTTGTACGAGATGTTGGCCAACATCAACCGGGATGAGTTGGGAAGAGTATCCGCGATGCTCAGCGGAACAGCCCAAATTGTCGAGAGTACGCTGGACAAGTACGACTTCTACAAGCTGTTACATATGAACAACCGTCGGATCGACGTGTCGCTGGTTAAGACGTATATTGATGATGCTGACAACGCATTGATTGTCATAAAGATTAATGCTATTAAGGTGACCGACACCGATAATAATGTCCATGAGTATTAAATATTACACTAGCGCGCCGCTGCGGCCGAACGGAAATAGTATTCTTGTAGCCTTGCCCACAATCAATCCCAGACTGATTGGTCCGAACGTATTGCTGTCGACCGAGTGAAAGTGGTTGTCGCCCTCCATCCAGTACTGGTTGCGCGAGAGCGTCACCTCGCGCTTGGGGTAGCTTGGGTTGCGGGGACGGATCGTGTCGCCCTGCACACCAGCAACACGCTTGGCAAGAAGCCGGTCCGGGTCGGTGGGAGAGTGGAACAAGAGAATATCGCCCTTCTCGTACTTGCGTTCCCGTGCGTAGAGCTTCGACACCAACACCCGGTCGTAGTACATGTTGTCTGTGCCGGGGTTGAGTGTGGGCGACATCGACCGCCCTTTAATCGTGTATGTAGAGTATACATGGTTCTGGAAAACAAACGCTACAGGCACCCATGTGAGCCCATAGAGCGCATACCTAGGGATCTTGTTCATTATCGAAAAAAAAAATGGACCAAGTGATCTTGGAGGACGTTGCCCGGTATTGTCCCCAGCAGTTTCTCACCTACCACCAGTGTATCTCCAAACCGGAGAACCCGCGGTGTTTGACTGAGGAGACTGCTTTGGTCAGTTGCATACGCTCTTCGGTGCCGTCGATTATACATGCGCAAAAGAACTGTGCTGATAAGTTTAAAGCGCATGAGAAGTGTGTGTTTCTGAATACGGATCGGTCGAAGTGTGATGGTTTGTTGAGGGAGGTTCGAGAGTGTGCTAGTATGGTTTTGGGTGGTAAAACATAATCGAGTTTATCGAGATTAAAACTAAATTTTGAACTCTCGATAACAACTGCACACATCTGCAAGGTTACAATTATCGATAGACTATTGAACGAGTTCAATACGTAATATATTTTTAGACAATAAAGCAGTTTGTATTTAACAGTAAATATACTGAGAAACAGAAATTGATCTTGTATTTTTCTAGATATCTGCAGGTGGTATATATAGTAGATATAGTAGAGATGGTATATATAGTGGGTATAGTAGAGATGGTATATATAGTAGATATAGTTGTTAGGCATTAGTTGAGTAACCTAGCATAGATTGTTTTAGTGTAAGTGGGTTTTTTGGTGTGGACACGTTATATATAAGTTAAAGCGATTAGTAGTAGCTTTTTGCTTCTTCTTTACTATTCTATTTCAGCTCTTTATATACTTTCTTGCTTCCAAACCTTATTTCTAATTTGATAATTTGCAATCCCGTATCGAATGCAAATATTTAGTTTGAACCATTAATTCATCGTCTTAGTCATATAGCCATGTAATTAGCTAAATGTCATTCAATAAGAGGCTCCAGTCTTGGCCACTGTATTCTATCATAACCGAGGGAAGCTGATATAAGGTATTAGTACCTCTTGTCCCTAACAATAGTAGAGATAGTAGAGATAGTAGATATAGTAGATATATAGATATAGTAGATATAGTAAATATAGAAGATATAGAAGATATTTCACAGGCCTCGATAATCTGACTCCGTTCGTTCTATTCTGTCTATTTATATCTAATATATGCCCTGTCGTTCAATACTGTCTATGTATATTTAATATATGCGCTGTTGTTCAATACTGTCTATTTATATTTGATACATGCGCTGTTGTTCAATACTTTCCATCTCTATCTAATACATCGCTGCACCCGACACCTAGTTTATTGATGTCGCCACGCTCAATCAGTCAACAGCATACTTTCCCGGAATATTTCTCAACCTAACCACACTAAAAAACCCCTTTGAAAAGTCCCTATCCGGAGCCGAATCATGAGTCTCCTCTATATCATGCTCATGATGCAACAACTCATGCTCAATATCCTCCTTATGCTTAATCAAAACATCCGGATCCTGATTCATATGATACTTTTTCCAATGATGTTCCTCATATTCCGACTCAAAGTCCAAGTGGTGACCCTGGCCCAAGCCAAAGTCTGGTAACGTGCCGCCAGCGGCGGAGAACCTCTTCCACTCGTCCAAAGACACCAAGCCGTCACCATTGGTATCCATCAAAGCAAGTAAACTGGTCACAACCTTCTTCTTGGATTCAGCGGTGATCTCCTCTGCCCACTTCTCAGCGTGATCACCCATTCCACTGCCATCGCCCACAATCAGCAGACGCATAAGCCCATAAATGTTAAGCATATCATTCTGACTCCACACACCGTTGGCGGCCTCGTTGTGCAACAGGAAAAAGGTGTCAGCATCATATGTATCCAAGTCGTGTTCCTGTTTCATGTGCCAATCTTGCCATGCCACGCCGTCAGGCTTCAAGACTGTCTGGTCGTGACTGCCGTGCGCATGCACTAGCCCGCACGCAAGCAACAACAAGGTGATCTTCATTACTTGTTCAAAAAAAAGATTACGTCATATGGTGAACCAAAACATGCCCAACAAGCCCACCGAGTCCCGCGTGGGTAGACTGAACCAGGTCTACTCTCAGGAGACCGGCGCGCGTTTGGTTGCAGGGTGCATCTGCTTGAACGAGGAAAGAACCAAGTTGGTGATGATTCTGCTGCTGCTGCACCAAGGTAAATGGGTGCTTCCCAAGGGCGGCATTGAAGCGGATGAAGCCCACGATTTTGTTGTTAGCGCGGTCAGAGAAACCTGGGAAGAAGCCGGGGTAGAGGGCAAGGTTCTGAAAAAATTACCTGTAGTGTATGACTCCCGTGGTTCCAAAGCCCCTATCCAAAAGGGTGACTTTGACCCTTTGAAGACCATTCCAAAGACTGAGTTTCACTTCTATGAGCTTATTGTTGATGAGCTTAGTGCTACTTGGCCTGAATCCCATAAGAGGGAGCGTAGATGGTGTACTTATTCTGAAGCTAAGCATGAATTGGAGAAGGCGAAAAGGCCGGAGTTGGTTGAAGCTTTAGATCTGAGTTCTATTTCGAGGGATGATGATTATTAGCTCTCAATAGAGAGTTCACTAATGCGATCAATCGTGCAAAGCCAGATTGATATGCAAAGCGAGATATCTTCAAGTCTATTACTGTAACCCATTGTCAATTCTCTATCCACAACTTATTTTGTATTACGTTTGTAGATGTTTACCAGTGTCTTTTACATCGATGTTTTATTATGACTCTATTGATATACATGATATTGATTATCATTTCTTAAGAAAACCTTTCTATTAAGAGAATCTCACCACTTACCATTCAATATCGATGACTCAGTTCTTGAATGATTGAATACTCGCTCACTTCGTTTGTCGTTTGTCGTTTGTCGTTCATTCATCGTCGTTCATCGTCGTTCTTCGTTCATCTTCGTTCTTCGTTCATCGTTCATCGTTCAACATTCATCACTTAAACAAACCACCCATCAAATTAGCCAACATATTCTGCTGACCTCCACTATTACCCAACTTCAAATCAAAATATAACCTACCCAAATACTCCACAGACAGTAAAAGATTCTTCTCCGAAAGAAGTGGCTTGTATGTTTCATACAACTTGAGAAACTTTCCGCCGTTTTCCTTGGTGGTACGCAAAGTAACAACCAACAACTGCAAAAAGTTCACCAAAGAATGGTTCTTGTAAAAACTAATACCACCAATACTCTCTGGGGTGTCCGAAATCTTAAAAGTAGAGATTGCTTCCTGAGCAAATTTGATGTTCCGCAAGTACGCATAGTTGATGACGGCTCTGCTCAAAAAAACACCGGCATCGACCAGGGCATTTTGAGTGGCATCGACCAGGGCATTTTGAGTGGCATCGACCAGGGCATTTTTAGTGGCATCGGTATACCACAGCTCCAAGAACGAAACGTAAATTGGTAACGAATCATGAGTGCCCAAAATCAAGTGCAATTCGGCATATGCAAACAACTTCTCAGCCTCTGGGTCATCCTTCTTGACTGCACCAGCAGCGATCTGAGCTTGGACGCTATTCAAAAACTTGACGCCAAAGAAATGGTGGAGCTCGGCGTCTCCGTACTTGTTGGAATCGGTTTGCGACCACTCGATCGCCTGCTTGGACAAGTCCAACAAGGAGTTTTCCGTGTCCGGCAACAACGTGAGCAACTCGATCAACTGGACCTTGGCTTTTTTGTCGGTGATATCAACATTGGCCTCCTTGAAGGTGTTCAACATGTATACAATCAAGTCACTAGCACTGGCGTATTCTTTGTTCTGTGCCAAGATCAATGCTCCTTGGTGGAGAAGATCTATGGCTTGGGGGTATTGCTTCAGATGCACATATCTATTGGCGATTGTTCTTAAGGTTTGGTGGGCTTCGTAGTATGATCCGCTATCGATTTTGGCCTGGAAACGGGCAATGGTTCTTTGTAGTTTGACGTCTGACATGTCTTGATAATTTTTTTTGCCACGTGATACTCAGAACACACTCCACAGAACGAAGTGAGTATATGAGTATGTGAGTATGTGAGTATGGAAGTGTGTGAGTATGTGAGTATGTGAGTATGTGAGTATGTGAGTATGGAAGTGTATGAGTATGTGAGTATGTGAGTATGTGAGTATGCGTAATTCTGTAAATATGTGAAAATTTGTGAGTGGTTTAATGTTATGGTCCTTTATGATTTATGAGGTTCATGGTAAAATTTATTACATTTATATAGTTTTCTTTTATTCTGTTTATTCTTTACAATTCAGTCCTGCTCAATTGGTTGTAAAACTCCCCTTATTAGCCACACTAACCAACACCAATCAACAAACAGGTTGCAAACAAAAAACCAGCCGGATTTTTTTTGAGATCCAATAAGAAAAAAGTAAAAAACACGAATATGAGAGCGAGTGCAACGATGTTGAAACATATTCCACTTATCAAGTTTGTTGGTGGACCACACACAGCTAGTAAGTATCAGATTGTTTGTTTAAGAAGTACTAACGTAAAGAACATGTTTCGTCGGCTGTAAAGGCACACCCAATGGCCCCAAACGGCCAAGTACCAAGCGGGTCAGCTTTGGGTTCTATTTCTTCATACTTTAACTCCAATTCTATTGAGCCTAAGAAGGGTGAATTTTTCTCCAGAGCTGAGTTATCTCCAAGATTCAGATATAAGGCTCCTAAGGAAGATGAGGAAGAGAATATTATTTCTGGTGGTGCCACCATTGTTTATTAGGTAGTAATGGATATTTTGGAATGTGATGTAGGCGAACGAACGAATGAACGAAATAAGTGAGTAAGTGGGGAATCTTAAAGAGTGGAGATAATTAGTGAGAATCTTAAGGAGGTAAGATAATTAGTGAGGAATCTTAAGATAATTAGTGAGGAATCTAGATTGTTGGGAATCTTAAAGAGTGAAGATAATTAGCGAGGAATATTATGAATATAAATCAAGAGTAATGTTACAATCAAGAGGGTAAGTGTAACAAATTCAAATTCTAATATCTACTAATTTGGTTATACAACTACAACTATGATTAACAGAATTCAAACTAACAGAATAACAAACCTTACAACAAACAAATCAGGGAATTAACACTCTATATTAACAGTAAACCACTTGGTGGTGATAAACCAACCTGCACACAGCTCTCATTTATGGTGGCAACTGGACAAAAAACAAAAAATTAAACATGAACCACGATCCATTAGCTTGGGGTAGACCCTCTGATGCTACCTATGGGAAGTACAGCCACGCAATTGCCAACGCCAGACCTAGTCATGTTGATGTGACTGCGGACGGCAACTTTCCAAAGATGAACACACAGCTGCCAATCATTACATCGACATCAGTTGTTGCGCTCAAGTACAAAGACGGTATAATAATGGCGGCAGACACGATGGGCTCTTACGGATCGTTGCTTCGTTTCAACAACGTGGAGCGTTTGATCAAGGTTGGGAGTGAGACAGTGGTGGGCATCCTGGGAGATGTTTCCGACTTGCAACAGCTCGAGAGAATCTTGTATCAATTGGAGACTGATGAGGAGGTTTACGACAGCGACGGGGGACACAACTTGAGAGCTCCACACGTCCATGAATACTTGTCTAGAGTGATGTACAACCGTAGATCGAAGGTGGACCCATTGTGGAACTCCATTCTTGTGGGTGGCTTCAGCGACGACGGCACTCCATTCTTGAGGTACGTGGACTTGTACGGTGTTACGTACGGCTCGTCCACATTGGCCACCGGGTTCGGTAAGCATTTGGCCATTCCGTTATTGAGACAAGTGATTCCTTCCGATGAATTGTACGTCAATGTCACCGAAGAAGAAGCCAAGAAGGTGATTATGGATTGTATGCGTGTCTTGTTCTATAGAGATGCCAGATCTTTGGATAAGTTCTCTTTGGTTACTATCAAGAACACGTCCGAAGAGAAGGATCCTCAATCTCGTAAGTTAGCTTATGATCATGAAAAGAATATCGAGGTGACTAATCAATCCTGGAGATTTGCCAAAGATATCAGAGGGTATGGAAGTAAGCAAGATTAATAAATGATTGGATATGATCAAAGGTACAAGATTAGTGGGTGTTATTTTAGTAGTTAAACCCACACGAATGAAGGATTGGTGTTATTTTAGTAGTTAAACTCACACGAATGAAGGATTGGTGTTATTTTAGTAGATGTGTTATAAACCCAGTAGGTTCTGAGTTGTGTTTGTTCTGAATTAGTTATACACGCTCATGTGTTTATTACGTAATTCTACGCTCAGTTCTTTGTGACCATTCATGTAGAATTAATACGTCATGCAATCACTCAACGATAAACACTTTACAGTAGTCAATGACATCATTGCTTGACCAACTAAATTATAATTACACCCATCTTTTGCCTCCTCAAAAGGGAAATTTTCAGCAACAAATTAGGGATCACCATGTTATCTAACCAAACCTTAATAACCATAGCATGTCAAACATTTTGTGTATAATATGCATGGAAACGAGGTTTGAAACACAAACCTGATTTCTTTGATTATTTGCACCTTTAAAAAGAATAGGGGTTCACGGAACGCTTCAAAAAAACAGAAAAACCAAGCCAAAAAAAAATGATTCTGGAAGCATGCTCGTATATTCTTTGAGGCGACTTTTAGTAATATTGGAAAAATATTTCTTTTCTTTCCATGCTTCCATGCATCTAAGAAAACCTAAAATCGCCTTCCATTGGTTTGGTTTCTTTTTTCTGGACTTAAAGATAATGGATCTCTAAATTAAAAAAAAATTAGAAAATTAAAAAAAAATAGGTAACAGTTTTTCTAATGTTTGAGCTTACCTTTATAGGGGCCTCTGGCGGGCCGTTGGAGTCCGGGACATGTTGTATTTTGTTGAAACATGAATCTGTGAGTTACGAGGAATTGGTGGATGGAAGCAAGAACATTAATGAAGAGTTACTTATGGTGGATGCTGGATCAGGGTTGTCACAATTAACAGATGTCATATTCCAAGAAAAAAGAGGTGAAATCGAAAGATGTGGTTCGCTCCAGTACTACGAAGACGCATTAGCGGTGAGCGAGTATGTGCGCGCCCCAATGACCACACCATTTGCGCATTTGGCCGGGACTGCGTTCCAATTGGCACTGAAGATATTGAGCGGCTGTTTCAACGTACTAGTAACACATCCGCACTTGGATCATGTTTCGGGGTTGGTGATTAACCTGCCCTTTTACGGCTCTTGCTCTATGTGTGTTGACAAATATATATACGCATCAGAGCACACGCTAAAAATGCTTCAAGCTCATGTGTTCAATGGGATTATTTGGCCCTCTCTCCCTTTTGTTAATTTCAAAACATTGGAATTCCATGAAAATGACACAATCCCAAACTCCTCGTATACCGTCCAGACGTTCCCTTTGAACCATGGACAAACCCCATCGGGAGACAGCTATCTGTCATCTGCATTTCTTATATCTCACAACAACCTGGACGATTCAATTCTTATTTTCGGCGACTTTGAAAGTGACTCCGTTTCTGGCAAAGACTATAATCTTCATATATGGAAGTTCATAGCGCCATTAATACGAACACACAAACTCAATACAATTGTTCTTGAGTGCTCAAATTCGAATTCGGCCACAGAACTATATGGCCACCTAAACCCAAACTATCTTATCGCCGAGCTCAAACTTTTGCACCAGGAGTGCGTCTTGTTGGGTGGTGACTTGAATGGGTTGAATATTGTGGTCACTCACGTGAAAGATCAAATGAGCATTTCTGAAATACCAAAAGAACCTCGCAAAATTATTTTGGCCGAGTTAGACGAGTTGAATAAAAAGGAAGGTTTGCATTTAAATATATCCATTGCTTTGAATGGCATTTCAATGTTGGTGTGATGCCAAAAAAAATTGGTGAAAGGTGTTGGAGTAAAAGTGCCAAGTAGAGTTTTTAATGGAGCTCCAAATAGAGTTTTAATGGAGCTCCAAATAGAGTTTTTAATGGAGTTCCAAATAGAGTTTTTAATGGAGCTCCAAGTAGACTTTTTAATGGAGCTCAAATAGAGTTCTAAAAAGTTTTGGATTCAACGTTATGTTGGTTTAACTTTAAAGGTTTATACTAGATAGTGTATAATTTTTTCTTATAAAATTACAATCTTACACTGTAGTCCGTCTATTCTAAACAACATGATAATCCTCAGTCACCAAGTTGTATTTCAAGTCAAATGGTAACAGTTCTTCATCTTCAGTCACACCAACAACATCCGTCACATTAACCTTACCCAAGGTGACATCACTCAGCAAAGCATCTTCATGAGTTACTTCATATTGTACTTGTAATGGGAATAAGGCTTCCTCGTCTGGAGCAGAAAGAGTGAATTCAAAGGAACCCCCTCCGTTGACCAAATCTTCAAAAGAAACGTCAGATACTGAGAAGACCACACCATAATCGGTCACTTCATATGATACGTTTTCATATTCTTCCGTCAACAGGACATCTTCGGAATGCACAGGAACTAATATTTTGAATTGAGAAAGAGACAAGTCTGCGTTTTGAGCGTATGCATCCAGTAATTTGGAGTTGACTTCGTATTCCAAGGTGACCTGGGCAACACCGGAGTCGTCGACACTCACCCAAGCGGAAAACACCAAAGGAGCGTACGACAAGTCATCCTTGCCTGCACTTGCTCTCCATTTTAACACGCCGATGCTTTGGTCATTCAGAGGGAATGGCTTTGTCTTATCCTTCAAGCCAATCTCATTCAGGTTCAAGAAGAGGGATCTATCAACATTAGGGTGTGGTTTGTATTGGATACCAGAGCTCTTGTCTGCGGTTTTCACCAAGATCTTGGAGTGGGCCAAGTCTGGGTTATTGATTCTTAATTGCAAGTCACCCTTCACTTCGGAAGAAAGAATAGCACCGTCACGGGACAACTGTGCGTTGATCTTTTCAGCCACGGTTATGAGTATACCATTGTTTGGAGTTTTGGGGGTGGAGCGCACAGCTGGAGCAGCCTGTGGAACCGGGGTTGTTACCGATGGACCATATCTGGCAGCGGCAGCAGCGCCTGCAGCAGCGGCAGGTGGGGCTCTTTGCTTCTTTCCAGCACCCAACTGTAAACCACCACCTCTCAAAGGAGTGTTTGCTTGCTGGAGTAATGGGGATTGGTCGCCGCCTCCAATCAAGGTGCTAGGGTATGCATTCTGAGAACCAGAATAATCCACGCCAGTCTGGCTTCCCAACTGCTTGTACACATCGGTGTTATCTGAGCCTATCACCTTTCTTCCCTCCTTGATGGCCAATTCCCTTCTTTGGATATCCTTAGCCTTTCTCTTCTTTTCCTCATTGGCCTCGACAACCTTGTTTCTTTCAATGATGTCATGGATCTTTTCTTCGTGGGACTCCATGGTCAAGAATGTTTGGATTTGGGATAACGTGGTGTTCTCTTTATAACCCAAGTTGATGATCTCATCAAATGCGTTGATGATCTCAAACGCATTATCAAAGATCTCACGTTCTTCAACAACACGGAGAAGATTGCTGACAGTCAGGCCGAAAAGGTGCAACGTATCAATGTCCTGTAAGATATTAGATGACTTGTTTGTTATCAACACAATGTAAAATTCATCCAATGGTTGGAAAACATATCTGACACTGTCATCTTCAACTGTAGTTTGCAGGGAGCCAGACAGAATCAAAGTAGGAAAGTTGGCCAACAATTCGGTAATACGGTCCTTACTCAAGTCGCGGAATTGTCTCAGAAGCAACGCTTTACCACCACGGGTACATATAGATGCAGCAAATACAACCATTCTGTCAGGTTTGGTTGTTTTTTTCGTTCTTAGCGTTTTCGATTTCGTGTTCAAATAGAAGGTCGTGGCAAAAGCAAAACACTCACCATAAAAAATTACTGATCTGGAAAAGATAAAAAGAAAGGAATTGACACGGACAGGAATCGAACCTGCAACCGTTCGATTTGGAATCGAAAACTCTACCATTGAGCCACCGCATCACCCTTGGAAAAAAATATATATTGCATTTTGATCCAATTTCATGATGCTAAAGAGTATATTTGAATCATATTGATCAAAATGGTAGTGAAGCAATAGAATATATTAGCAACTGAGTGTATTAGCAATTGAAGACTTTAACAACTGAATAAATCAACAACCAGATACTTCATGAACTGAACATTGATAAAAATTATATATTTAATCGAAATATTCCAAAAATCTGAAATTTTGTGGTTGAATGATAATTATCTTCGTGTTAAAATCGATTGTTCCCATCACTACCTCCAGCAATCAACCTAAAACAGACGAAACTAAAATAGGTATTCTCGAATACGTACCAATTATGTTTCATAATTAACCAGTGCTCAAATCTGAGGGCGGTGTATTATAGTTCATCATACATCGAGTATTACATAATCAAGCATCAGTTATAAAAAGGTTACGGTGTTTTCATGGAGAATGTAGGAAAAATAAAGCAGTGTTTAGAAAATATTGTGTCAAAGATGAAGCGCGGAGCATGTTGTGTAGCGAGAAAAGCGGTGGAGCGAGCAAGCAGGATCGTGGGCTAACGTAGCTATCTCTATTGTCATCTGTAAAATGCCCTGACGATCCCAGATGTCATTATGTAGCACGAATATTATGGGAATGTCAACAATAAGCAGGATTCGGCTCATTACATCATGTACCTGAATGCCAACATAGGCCCAGTGGCGGTTGAAAATGGGTGGTGGTGTGCTCTTGAAGATGCCTCATTTTCAATGGCAGCCTTACTTATGCATAGGGTTATCCTCACCAACATTATTCCTACTTCATCGACGCCCCACGACGTCTTGATATTTGCTAACAATACCGCGTTTCTTGAACAAACAAAAAAAAAAAAAGTAAACATGACGTAACCGCACACAAAGATGAATCTTCAGTCCATCGATATTGTTTTGAATGTGGGTTCCCCTGACGCATTGTTTTGTTACAACATTCCCCTTACACCAAAATCGATTGTATATATATGTGATGAAATTTCTCCAAAAAAAATCAACCAAACAAAAAAATGTCCCTCCTAGTAGACTCGTCCATTACCACTCTGACACAATCAGCTTCCTTAACTAGATTACAAGCTGCTTCAAGCAATGCTGACTACACATCAACTGTTAGCGGGGAAGACATACTGAGTCTCAGTTTGCAAAATTCAAACGCTCCACTTCTTATTGCCACAGACAGTTCATTCAGCACAATATCCAATTCAGATATTCAAACTTTAACATTGTCGACTAAAACTGCAGGTGCTGTATCAAAGCTGGGACCTAACACAAACTCAGGTCTGAAGAGAAGTGCCAAGTATGCCTTTATGATTGGCACACTTGCTGCAGTTTCATTCTTAGTCTCATTATAGACTTATATTACGACGTTCACGAATTAATGATTTGTTATTTATAAACTCTCTGATCACAACCATTGACGATGTCTAATGGGTATGGAATTTTAATGCATGAAAATGGAAGATCTTTTTTGTAGTTTAATTTTGCGCAATCTCGGGTAATTGAGAAAAGGTTGTTAAAGGTTCTATCTACGAATATTGAACTGTCCATTAACTTTATTAACTCACGAAATGTCTATCAACTATATTAATAACTCAAGTTTTTATATTTGATATTGTTAAGTAGCTTAGGTAAATAGCTTAGTTGTTTATAGGTAAAAGATATTAAGTTTTTATGAACTAGTTTAACTATGAGGGTTTTTTATTAGGTTTTATTAATATCTACTTAATACCTTTAACATCTTATTTATACCTTTAACATCTTATTTAATACCTTTAACATCTTACTTAGTATCTTGAACATCTCGTCTATTAACCTTTTTGCATCGTCTATTACCTTTTAATAATCAATTTCACTAGGAACATCTCTCCAATGATGATAGAGCTGTCTAAAGAATCTAACCCCTAAACCAATGTCCTTTGCACCCACCATACTTCTAATAGAATGCATACTTAAGATTGGTAACCCAACATCGATGATCAATTTAGCACCATTAAGACCTCTTTCAGCTTCTCCACTCATAGGACCGATGGTTCCTCCTGATCTAGAATCATTTCTAATGTGGAATAATTGAAGGTCGACTTCTGGAATATATTCCTTACATAACTCTTGTAAAAATACCAAACTGATGCTATCAGTTAAAACATGCATATTTGGATCGATTTTAGCTGTAGGTCCTGTGTTTGGTTTTGGCATGTGTCCTTCCAAGTAGATATCTCTAAAGTTAGGGTTGAGGCAGTGAGTCACATCGGAGGAGATGTAGATGGTGTTGCCCGTCAATTGTAAAAGTCCTTCGATGTTGTTTGCGGGTTGAGAAGCAACCAAAGTCTTGAAGGTATCTTGCAAAAACCCACCACGAGCACCTGTTCTAGTACCACTACCAACTTCCTCGTTATTAGTAAAGTGTACACCCACCAATCCGTCGAACTCTTCGATGTCTTGGTCAATGAAAAATTTCTTACTGTATTCAAGCAATCCGTATGCTGCTGCGAAGGAGCATAATCTGTCGTCCAAACTGGTGGAGAAGATGAACTCATTGTCGAGCCCTCCACGTGCCGCTGTCTGGGTGTCATACAACGAAAGATCAAACGAGGTGATGGCACTGACTGGGTGGCCCGCCAATTCGGAAACGTACCGCAAGAACCTCAACGAATGGTTCTTGAGTAACGGACTAGAAGCCTCCTCTTCAGTCGGAGTCTCTTCCTTGGAAAACCCAATCACCGGCCGGATGGTACCTTGGATGCTTTCACCCACACGCTGCTTCTTCAAATCCTCTGCATATGGAGAAGGAATGGCATGTACAGTCCCAATTGTCCGCTTGGAGTCAATCAACACCTGCTTGTTTTCACCATCTACTTTCACCCGCACACTGCCGGCAAGCCCCAAGTCACGCAGCTTCATCGACTGCACACCTCCGTACTTAGCCACTCCTAGCGTCTCAAAGTCCAGCCCGGTCTCTACACTCAGTCCCTGTGCAACAACCTTCAACGTCACGGCATCCACATGCGTCCCCACAAAACAGCTACCCTTTTCCGGAGTCCATTTTCCTCCTCTGATGAACGCTATCAACGTTTGGTCTTCCAAAGATGTCACATAGAACCCTGCTTTCGACAACCGATCCACGTTGTCGACGCTGGAGTCAAAGTATTCGAAGTTGTTGTTCTCGAAAACTGACTTGAAGTGTTGGACAAAGTGGTACGTACTTGGGTTGATGTCCATACAATTCATGTATTGCGTAGCATACCCATCAAAGTACCGCTCGTCAACCGCACCCGTGTGTTGCACAATGCCCGAGGGTACCTTCTTTTCTTTGGTGCTCATACTTAATGTTGGCACTCGATAAGTGTACTGGCTAGCTACAACCAGCTCATTTTGTTCATCTGAACTTTCTTCGGTGTCATAATCTGAAGAATCTGTCAGAACAATCCCATCTTTATCCAATATCGTAAAGGTTTCTTTGAGTTCTTTCAAAGCTTTACTTTCTTTGAAGTTCATTATCGTTGAAAAAAGATAAGCGAATTCGATGATTTTCGGATATCAATTAGTAGAGCAGGTGATTTTTGTTTTATCTGACTTTTAAATAGGGTTAAGGTGTTTTTACGCTGAAGGAGAGAGTATGGGGAGTTATAAAGAAACGAATGGCGAGGGAACGAATGGTGAGGGAACGAATAGCGATGGAACGAATAGCGATGGAACGAATAGCGATGGAACGAATAACGAAGAATAAAAAATGAAGACCAAAGTGTTAAGGATGAAGAACAGAACGATTTAACCTCTGTTTTAAACCTTCTTTTATTATCCTCTCACTAAATAAATCACTAAATAAATCGCTAAATAAATCACTAAATAAATCACTAAATAAATTACTAAATAAGTCTCTTGATAAATAGACAAATTCAGTATAATGATCGAAGAATTGATAAATGAATTACCACTCGTGTTAGCTCTCTATACCGAGTATAATATGAATATTTGTTTATATATAAAACAAATCACTCACCACTCACTTTGTTCGTGGTTAGTTCATGATTCATGGCTCTTCTGGTCAAAAATTCAGCAGGTACGCGTAAAAAACCAATGAATGCAACAACACTCACAATCCACTGGCATAACGATACACAGCCGATCTACGCAGTGGATTTCGCCAATGAGAAATACAACAACAGACTTGTGACCGCCGGAGGAGATAACAACATTCGGATTTGGGAACTTTCAGATAAGGTGGTGAACTATTTGAGTACACTCAGAAAACATACACAAGCCGTGAATTCGGTACGATTTTCGCCGCTGGGTGAGGTGTTGGCGAGTGCTGGTGATGACGGGACCTTGATGCTATGGGAGCTTTCGCCGACAATAGTCAAGGACTTTGAGGAAGAGGAGGACGACGAGGTGAAAGAAAGCTGGCTCTGTGTAGCGCAGATGCGGTTGTCGACGAGCGAGATCAACGATATCTGCTGGTCACCGGACGGAAAGTACATAATAGCGGGCTCAATGGACAATAGTGCGCGGATTTACGAGGTGTCTAAACAGGATAAATGGAGTGGGAAGCTAGTCCATACTATAGCCGACCACTCGCATTACGTTCAGGGGGTGTACTGGGACCCATTGAACCAGTACATCGCCACGCAGTCCGCAGACAGGTCGGTCAACATCTACGACGCAGCCAAGTTCACGTTGCTCCACAAGTTCCAGAAACACGACACACATTTCTTGTACCACTCGGAAACTCTACTGCTGTTTTTCAGACGACTCAGTTTTTCACCGGACGGTGCGTTCTTGGTGACTCCCGCGGGGCTTGAGGGCTCCGACGAGGAAAACACAGTCTACGTCTACACCAGACAGAGCATCACCTCTACCCCGGTCTTCAAGTTGCTGGGATTGCTGAAGCCCGCCACGGTGGTTCTGTTTTCGCCGATATTCTACGAGAACTGTAACAAAGACATTTACGAAGCTGACTACAAAATGATATTTGCTGTGGCCACCTTGGATCTGATTTTGTTGTACTCGACAGACGACTTCAAGCCCATTGGTTTTGTGAGCAACTTGCATTATTCCACCATCACTGATATAGCGTGGAAAAACGATGGTCAGCTGTTGATTGTCAGTTCTACTGATGGGTTTTGTTCGGTGATAGATATTGAAAAGGGTTCGTTTGGGAATCCGTATGTCAAGCCTTTAAAGGGTATTGATGAGTTTTTTGAAAAGGAAAAGAAGAGGGTTGTTCCTACTTTGGTTAATAATGTATTATAACAAGCAACGGACAAACAATGAACGGACAACGACAGACAACGAACGAAGTTTCATATTCACTAGTTAGAATATCATTTAATATTCACTAGTTAGAATATCATTTAATATTCACTAGTTAGAATATCATTTAATATTCACTAGTTAGAATATCATTTAATATTCATATATTTAGAATCATCCATTAAGAAGTATCCATTAAGAATATCTATAGCCCATCCAAACACCAATCAAAGTTGGTTGGACAATTGAGAAGCCAATCTCTTTCTTGCAGCCAAAATCATGTCCTGTTTTCTACGAGTAAGATCAGCACCAGTAGCCTCGATATCCACAGTATCATCCAACTTGGTGACATCGATTTCATAACGGTCAAGCAAGTTTTTGGGTTTCGTGCTGATTGGTTTCATATTACGTGCTTCGTTTCCTGCTGGTGGAGGAGGTCTGGCTCCCGGTGGAAATGGTAACGATCCAACCTCCAAAAACCTCTCAACAGTCTGCTCAACAGACCCACTTCTGTTCAAATCATGTATGATCTGTTCTCGTGTAAGCGAAGGCGCAAGTGTCTGGACAACTTCAATCATGCTCTCCGTAACCTGTCTTCTGTTCCCAGTACTTCTGTTGTTGGCTGCTCTAGCTCTGACTGTTTCTTCTTCAAGTTGTACTTCATGTTGTTCTGGAACTGGCAGAATCAACCATCTTAAGAAGAGAAACGCAACAACAAGTGTGATTATAAATACGATAGATGAAGTTTCCATGATGTGTTTTTTTTTCGTAAAAAAACATGGTGATATTCAATATGAATAGGTGGTTTACTATATACTTTTAATACACTGTTTTCAACTGTTTGTTACTAATTTAATCTATTCTTTTAAATTACCATGTACTTTTAGTTTACAAATTTTAATTTACCACTTTTAATTTACAAATTTTAATTCACCACTTTTAATTTATTTTCAACTGTTTACTAATTTAGTATATTCTTTCCTATTTAACTATTTTTCAAACTGTTTAACTGTGTATCCATTTATCCATTTAAGCTGTCACTCTATTTGTTCTAGATCACCCATTTACATATCTTGGATAATCACCCATTTCTTTGTCACCTACTCATTCCTACTCATTCAATCATCATCAACAATCCAAACCCTTTATTCCCTATTTAAAAGTCAACTTGAAATCTTTATCCTGGTTCTTTACCTTATACAAAAAACTCGAAACTATCTCATTCTCCTTCACTGGTAAGCTGATAAAATGATTCTTTAAATGAGTAGCTAGCTCACCCTTGGTGATTCCGGTTGGTCTGTGTCTGGCAGTTCGCTTGCTGTATGATTTCTTGCCGATTTCGCTGTTTAAGATATCGCCGTTGATGGTGGTTGGGCTGGGAAGGCCCAAATTGTATCGTGTATTGTATCGAACAAGCGTGTCGTCATCAAACTGCTCGAAATCCAACGGTTTGACTTTGGGCCTGTCCTGGGGTCCGTTTGAATTTATGTGTCTCGAGAGGTATAACTGCTGTGCCTGGAGAGCTGCCTGTGTCTTTGCCTTGAGCAGCGTCTTCCCTACCGCACCCGCATACGTGTGTTTGTTTGATTCAGACTCCGAGGCTGATTCCTTGTGTCCACGAGCCATGCTGTTTTTTCTTTTTGTTGATGAAGCCAAAAATCACGAGCTTATTTTTTATTGTTTCCAACAACCAACGCTTTGGGTCTATTGTGATCAGCTAATACACACAATCAGAAGCATCCCATCCTTCTCTACCTTAAAAAGATTGCAAAAAAAACGACAACTGCAGGATTCGAACCTGCGCGGGCATAGCCCAAAAGATTTCGAGTCTTTCTCCTTAACCGCTCGGACAAGTTGCCGTAAGTACGAAAATGATGGTTGTTTGAGAACAAAGAGAGAGGAATGAACGAGTTTCAGCTATATATTAACAAGTATTATCCTTCATAAGTATATACCCTAGCAACTCCGTTTTCAATCGAGTAAATATAGTTGGTTCCCACAAGGTTTTTGAACGCCTCGCCCACTGGGCCCCTCCAAGAGTCTTTAATCCGAATCACCTGTGTGTCCTCGTCAACCAACGGAAGCGCCATGCCAATGATGAATGTCACAACAAAGCTTAGAGCTAAATATTTGAGTTGAGTCATGATATATGATTTTATAAATTATGGGGTCCATTTGTAGTAGCCGTGCATAGTGATTAAATGCTAATAAACAGGTTGTATGACATATTTAGGGAGTGGTTAGAAGTATGCCATAGGCAGCATTTAGAAGTATGATATATACGGACTATTTAAAAGTTTGAATTTGGGTAATTGAGAGTAGTCTTGATTAGGGTCGTCCGTTGTGTTTGGATATGAAGGATACTTTGATATCAAAGATATGACCACGTTCCAGGTGTTTTGCACCCTGTATTTTACAACATATGATAGTCTTTAATTTTGATCTGAGTAGAAGTTATTCTGCAATTTTAAGATATACTTATGCTAACTATAAATTTTGCACCCAAAGTGGATTGGGATAGATTTGGATGGGATGTACATGATAAAAAATAAACGAGATACATAATAAAAAGGGATTCAAGGTAAAGTCATATATACGTGATGAATGAGATATATAACAAAAAGAGAGTTACATATACGTGATGAATGAGATACATAATAAAAAGAGAATCATATATAAGTGATGAATGAAAGAGTTATAGGATTACAACAAATATTAGTCAGAGTGCACGTGACCAGAGAATATAATTTTTCTATCAGATTCTAGAAAAATTATTATCAGACATCATGAAATACTTTATGAGACCGCTTGTTTCACGTAGTGTTCTTACCCGGTTTAGAACAGCAAACACTGTTAAATTCAATGTGCTTTCACGTGGATTTCACTCTAGTTCACGTACATCCATAGATTACGATCCGTACAAGACGTTAGGCGTAGATCGTGGAGCCGATGCGAAGGCCATCAAGAAGGCTTACATCCAGTTGGTCAAGAAGTACCACCCGGATGTCAACAAGGAGAAGGACGCGGAAAAGAAGTTCCACAAGATCCAGGAATCGTACGAGTTGTTGAATGACAAAGACAAGAAGGCACAATATGACCAGTTTGGAGCAGCCGGGTTCGATGCCAATGGAAACGCCAATCCGTATGCAGGGAATCCATTTGGCGGTGGTGGCAATCCATTTGGCGGCGGGAATCCGTTTGCAGGTGGGGCCAGTTCTGGAGGATTTGGATTCAACTTCGAGGACTTGTTCAAAGAAGGGTTCAGCGGAGGAAACGGCCAATCCGGCAGAGGAGGGTTTGTCATGGAGCATGTGGGTGACGACATAGAGGTTTTGAAGAACATTTCTTTCAAAGAATCGATATTCGGCACCAAGGTGAAGATAAACTACCAAGCGGTGGATAGCTGTAACACCTGTCATGGTAGTGGGCTCAAGACAGGCAAGAAGAAGAACACCTGTCCAACATGCCATGGTACTGGCCAGGCAACGCATTTCATGGGAGGCTTCCACATGTCATCGACCTGTGGCACTTGTCATGGTAGTGGAGTGACGATTGCTCGTGGGGACCAATGTAATACATGTGATGGGCAAGGAGTTGAGGAAGTTGCCAAGAGTACGGACGTTGAATTACCAGCGGGAGTGAGTGATGGCTCCAGATTGAGAGTTCCTGGAGGAGGTGATGCACCTGTAGTAGCCAAGGACAAGTATAATGTGACCCGGAAAGGCGACTTGATTATCCGTGTTAATGTGCAATCGGACCCTGATTTCAAGAGAGAAGGCAACAAGATTGTGGTTAACAAGGATATATTGATGACCACAGCAGCTTTGGGAGGAGAGATTGTGGTGCCAACAGTGGAAGGAGCCAAGATTAAACTCAAGGTGAGACCAGGCGCACAGAGCGGGCAAACACTTGTTGTTCCAGAAAGAGGTGTTCCAATCAACCGTAACAAGAACAATCGGGGTGATTTGGAGGTGAAATTACAAGTCAAGACCTTGGTGGCTGAGACACCAATGCAAACGGCGTTACTTGAAGCATTGGCGGATGCATTCCATGACCAAAACGCAACGAAAACCCATGAAAGTTGGAAACTAGACTTGGACGATGTACCAAAGGAAGAAGACCACTCATCTAGAATCGGCAAGTTCTTGGGTAAATTTTTTAACCATGAAAAGAAGAAAGATTAAGGTTTAAGATGAAATTTGTGCTTTCTTACAGAGTGCCTCGGGCACAGATTTGACTTTAGAATGCACTTTCATAGATCATGTAAATATTAAACGTATAAAGCTAGAGAATACAAGAAATCTCTTTATAGCGCAGATCTATCTCTGATTAGATTCTAAGCGATTTCACTAGAACACGCGAGAATGCGCGTGTCACCGCCTCTAACCGTATTCAGCATATCCCACACCAAAAAAGGGTGATACGACTGCATAGTGACAATGTCTTTGTGTGCAAATGAAAAATAAACAAACACGAAGTACAATACGAGAAAAACAATTTAAACGCTCGAGACACGGGATATGTCAACGCAAACCAACTGGAATTAATATTTGTGTTGCCTTTCAAGTTTTAGAGATTTTATATTTATTTAGTTATGCTTGGACCGGAACAGAACAAAGTTTTGTCTTCGAGAAAACATACACCTAGTCCACTTCAAAATCAGATGATATCACGACTGCTGCTGGTCAGCTCTAGTAGTTCCAAACGTTCGATCACTGATACAAACCAATACATTGTTCAGGTGAACAAAACTCCCAACAACCTCACTCCTCGTCAACGTTTAAGTCTACGCAAGTCTCAATTGAATGATTCCATTGCAAGATTAAAGACCGGCTATGTGGCTGAAGTTGTCCAAGAACAACCTTTTCTCACGGACCCCCGGGCATCCCAGCTGTTTTTCAATGCGGACAATTATGTATCCGGCCCATCCTCCAGACCCACCTCTGTTACCAGCCAAGGCAGCTCTGAGTTTGAAACAAGCTCTATTTCTTTATTCTCGTCGGTGTCACTGCTGCTGCTGGTTTCGTTTGGTTCATTCGAGGACTTGTCAAAAAAGCTGGTAACTGAAGACCCTTTGTGCTCTCCTGTGCTCTTCAACAACAGCGAGTACTTGCAAATCTTTGAGGAAACTAGAAAACGTAAACAACTTTTAAGCGGCTTCAAAACAGTCTCACCAATAGTGCCGGCACCTGAGTCTGTCTTACCACCCGTTCCATCCAAACCATACCGCACTTTTTCATTGGAAGTGACGATCGCACCAAGGCCCCCAGTGCCTGTGCGATCTGTGTCTTCTACTTCTGTGTCAAAAGACTACTTTTCGTTCACAAGGCCCACTTGGTTACCGCCCAAGTCATCCTCCGATAAGTCCAAGCACCAGAGGGAGGCAAAGGACTTGATTTCCAAGGCCATGATTAAAGAAGCTAGACAACAGGCCTCCAAAATCCACAGTCTCGAGCGGCTCCAAAAGAACCGCAAGTTGGACTTGGAAAGCTGGTATGACTTGGTCAACTCGGTTACAAAGGAGGAATTCGACGCCAAGTGCGCCATCCTCGATCTGAATGCCTGGTGGCGTGGTGTCGACTCAAACTTAAGACCCCAGATTTGGTGGAAGTTTTTCCAGCACAACCAAGGCAAGTTCAGTTGCTCCTACATGGACTTGAAATTTAGTGACCAGCTCACTAACAGAATCTCTGGTGATCTTCTTGTACATAGAAACCACGAGATCATCAAAGTAATCGCAGGTTTTACCTTATATTTATCTAACTACACAGGTGAAAGAAACCCTTTGAAGTGTTACTTTCCAGAACTCAACGGTGTGATCTTGCTCTTTTATCACAACTACAAGAATATTTACAAGACATTTTCCCTGGTTTGTCAGCTTTACATGTCCCCGACAATGCGTATGTTACTCATTGGAGGAAGAAATGAGGTCGAGTCTGTCAACTTCTTTCAATCTTTTGATGAAATTTTGGCTAGACATTTACCTCTGTTATCTGCACATTTCATTTATCACAACATTTCAAGTAGTGAGTTTCTTCCCAAGTTACTCTCAAGCTTTGTTTCTATTCATACCAGTGCATCTTTGATTGCCTACTTGCTTGACATCTTTTTATTCGAAGATATGTCTCAATCCTTTATGATAAAATTGGCTATTGCATTCTTAAAACATTCCCAGTACAAGTTATTTGGTAATAAAGTTGAAATATTACAAACTTTTAACAACCCTATATCTTTGGGACCTGATAACGAATTCATTGATATGGTTAAAAGTATACCCATATGATAGATATTATGATTTCCAGACACTTTATAGAACATGAAATAAATTTTCATTTTAGTGAAATATCTCTTTTATTGTCACCGGATCAAATAATACTTCTTAAGTTTACTAAATCAAATAATATCTCATTTATTACTAAATGAAACCTTTATAAAATACACACTTTATCATTTCTGTTGCTTTTGTAAAGCGGCCAACAAATTTTCTCCATCTTCTGCAGTTTTAACCTTCAACACGTATGTCTCTAATTTTTGGTCTTGAGTGAAAACAGGAATTTTAACCATCAGCCCATTACCCATTTTGCTGTACTTAATATCCTTTGAAATTAGGGTGTTAAAAATAGTTCTCAATCCACCATCAGCTCTAATAAGTATACGTGATTTAGTGGTGGATTCACTATGCAAAACCTTCAATTCACCAACACCCTTGTTTACGTACTCTTGAGTCTCGGGGTTGTAGAGCATGAGCTTGGCGCGCTTGGTGTATATTATATCTTCTCCCTCCTCCCCGGTTACGACATTGTCAATCTTCTCTCCTAATTTGACCACTGGCTTGAATTGAGTGGTGTTTTCTTCCTCTTCAACCAACTCACTGTTCTCTGTTTCTTCCTTCTTACCAGAAGATGCTGCAGAACCAGAGTTGAAACTGAATGCTGGTTTATCAGTTGGCTTGTTAAATGAGAATTGAAATGCTGGTTTTGATCCTTCGCTCGAGCCTGAGGCGTTGAAGGAGAATGGCTTGTCATTTTTGTCTTCAGATCCAGTAGTCTTGATTGAGTCCTCCGATGGTTTTCCAAAAGAGAAAGGTTTGGCCTCACCCTCTGTCAGCTTTGGTGTTCCAAAAGAAAATGGTTTGGTTGTATTTACAGGTTTATCTGATCCAAAAGAAACTGGTTTAGTAGAGTCAGATGTACCATTCTTTTCGTCTATTTTAGCACCAAACGAAAATGGTTTGGTGGTGTCAGATTTCTTATCATCTGATTTAGCACCAAACGAAAATGGTTTGGTGGTGTCAGACTTCTTATCATCTGATTTTGCACCAAAAGAAAATGGTTTGGTAGGGAATGCAGATCCAAAGGAAACTGGGTTTTCCGTGTCAGTCTTGGTAGAACCAAAAGAAACAGCTGGCTTCTCAGCATCAGTATTAGCAGAACCAAAGGAAAATGCTGGTTTGTCTGTACCTGTTGGGGCAGAACCAAAGGAAAATGAAGGCTTGGCAGTATCTTTAGTAGGCTTTTCAGAGTCGGTTCTTGCGCCAAAAGAGAATGCAGCCTTCTCTGAGTTGTTCTTTGCAGAGCCGAAGGAAAATGTGGGTTTCTCCGTATCATTGTTGGCAGCACCAAAAGAAAACGCAGGTTTCTCAGAATCGTTCTTTGTAGAGCCGAAAGAAAATGCGGGTTTCTCTGATTCATCCTTCGAGGTAGTGGCAGTAAACGAAAAGGCTGGTTTTGCTGTCTCAAGATTTGTAGGCTGAAGTTTGAAAACAGGGTCCAGAATCTTCTTGCTGAAAGTAAAGGTTGGGCCTTTAATTTCCACTTCTGATTCGGAATCGGAATCGTCCTTCTTCTTGACTGGCTTAGGACCAAAAGTAAATGGAGAGTTCTTAATAATTGGCTTGGAGGACATAGTGAAGGTAGGGCCCTTGATTTCCACTTCATCATCAGAGGATTCCGAATCAACCTCTACTGGGGCAGGCTTTGGAGTTGGCTTTGCAGCAACTTTTGCAGCAATCTTTGGGGCTTCTTTTGGAGCTTCCGTTATAGTTGGCTTAACAACATCCTTAGGCATATCAGTCTTTAAAAATGCAAAAGCATTCTTTGGTTCTTCTTCAATATTTGTGGGCTTCAAAAATGAAAAGGCGTTTTTGGGATCTTCATTATTTGTAGGCTTCAAAAATGAAAAGGCGTTTTTGGGTTCTGCTTCCACAGGCTTAGCATTACCGAATGTGAAAGGTTTAGAAGGGATTGATGGTGTAGACGTAGGGATTGATGGCGTAGATGTAGGGATTGATGGTTTGGCAGATTGAATTTCTTCATAATATGCAATATACTTCTTTGCTAATTCAGTGAAGTTTGCAACAGTGCCAGGTTTGTTTGCCAGAGTGATACTTTCGATGAATTTTTCATTCAATGCTCTAACCTTTTCATTAGAAACACTTGGGGCGTTTGAAGCGATTGAAGCGTTTGGGCCATTTGCAAATGGTTTGAAGGATGCACCGTTTGATTTACCTTTCCCTCTAGGCATTAATATTTTCCTCTTAGCCATGACTTCAGACAGTGCCATTTGAGGGACATCGTCTTCATAGTCGTCATCTTGCAAAGGTCCATCCTTAGTAATCTGAGTATTAGCAACCCTTTTAGACATGGTAATCTTATTGCTTAACTTTGTTGTTCTCATCATCTGAAAAAAGATACATTAGGGCTGGTACCCTGTTCACGTGTCCAAATCACCTGATAGTAACTAGAGCGACCCTTTTTCTTCATTTATTGTCACCATGCACGTGACGTGTGTTTTTTTGCGGTTTGAAAAGTTTTCGCACGAACCGCACCCCCATTCGGAAAATTTTTACAAAAAGCTTTCGGTTTAATTCTTTTTTTACTGTTGTGTACTAAGAATCAAACAAGTATGTGATTTTCAAAGAGTAGAGATCTTGTCTATTGACTATCTGTTATTCGACAAGGAACATCTACATAGGATAGTAGAAGCAGAATACTAACAGTTATTTAGAATGGCTCCAAAGGTTCAACAAACTAAGGCTGCTAAGGCCGCTGCCGCTCTTGCCGGTGGTAAGAAGGGTAAGAAAAAGTGGAACAAGGGTAAGGTCAAGGACAAGGCCCAACACGTTGTCATCTTGGACCAAGAAAAGTACGACAGAATCTTGAAGGAAGTCCCAACCTACAAGTTTGTCTCCGTCTCCGTTTTGGTTGACAGATTGAAGATTGGTGGTTCTATTGCCAGAGTTGCTTTGAGACAATTGGAAAGCGACGGTATCATTGCTCCAATCTCCAAGCACTCCAAGCAAGCTATCTACACTCGTGCTAACTAAATGTGTCATGTATAGTTATGTGAAAAAATGTTAATTAAAGATAGAAGAAATGTAGTGTAAATCTAAAAGAGCACAATGATGAGAAATTCAAGGGCAGAGAGATGGATTAGAAAAAAACGAATTAAAGTATGTTGATTCGTCCGCGGGCAATTGGATGTACAACGCAAGTACGTCTGTTTATTTCGTTGCCGTTCAACTCACAAAACCAAAAGGTGTCGAAATTCATCGATGCCCCCGTGAGTGATGTGTATAAGGTGGTGGCAGGAGTGGATAAGTACAAGGAGTTTGTACCCTTTGTGAAGGAGTCATTTATCAACAAGTGGAATGGGGAAATCCCATCGAGTGGTGGCCTACGCGTGGGATGGAAACAGTATGATGAAGTCTTTCAGTGTGATTTGGAATGTGTGCCAAACGAAAAGGTGATGGCCAAAAGCGTAACCATATCCTTATTTGAATTCCTAAAATCTGAATGGAAATTCAAGCCTTACAAGGGTTTTGGATCAAAGGAAGAAAAGTGCATTGTAGAGTTGACCTTAGAATACAAATTTAAGAACCCATTGTACAATACAGTCAGTGGAATGTTCCAAGATCAAGTGACTGATATTATGATTGGTGCATTTGAAAAGAGAGTCAAACGAATGAAAATGACAAAAATACGAAAATAATACTTTATATTATAAAAATACCAAAAAGTGCAAAATAGAACTTTTTATATGCTATTTGCAAAAATACAAAAATATGTACATACATCAAAATACACGCTTTGGAACCAATCCATGCGCACCCACAACATATTCTTTAACAAAGTGATTGGGAACCTTTGTCAAAGCAGAATCGGGCAATGTAAATCCAATTCCAGCCAGGGAATAATCCTTACTAAATATCCGACTTCTCCCACTAGATAATGAGTTTAAACTCACCAAACTAGTACTGCTTGAAGGAGAGAGGAATGACGACACTGCAGTACTTGATGCATGATACTTAATGTTTTTAAGATAAGCAAAATTCATAGGAGACATGGGTGCAGGTTTCACGAGAGGGCGATTCACCCAAGTTTCATCTTGATTGAGAGGTTTAATGCAACGCAAGCAATTCTTATAATACTTGCGTGCAGTAATGGCCTTGTGAAATGGATCCCACTTGTAATCGATGTTTCTGACTTCTTTATGCGAGCTCACCTGTGAGCTTACCAATATTTTTGGTGGTAATTGAGGTATTGTTTCTTCTTCTGCCTCCACTTGGACATTTTCATTTTCCAATTGATCTTCACTGTCTAATTGATTTTCTTCCTCTTCATCTTCGGAGTGGTGAAAGTCACTTATGTTTCTCGGTTCATCTTCTTCATCTTCCACATTGAGAATCGATCTAGACGGTGTTGCCTTATTAGATCTATTTCTACTCAACCGCTCATAAGCATCCTCGTCATAATAATAATCATCCTCATCTTCAATATCATATTGAATGTCAACTAAATTTGGTGCTGAACTGGATCTAATTGGCACCAAGGCGGTATTTGATCTTTCTCTAGCGTTGACGGTCGGCTGCAAAACAGGTGGAGCAGGAACATCTCTTTTTTTATTAGATAACTTAATTTTGAGCTTGGAAATAAAACTATGACCGGGTTCTGAGTTTGAACGACTTCTAGATGTAGGCTGGTCACCAATGAAAAAGTTGCTTGACAGATTGATTGAGTTTTCAATTGCTGCAGCTGTAGCTTGAGATTCAGACAAAAACCCATTCAGAAAAGAGCTGCTACGTTGTCTTCCATAAATAGCACTGTTGCTCGCCATACTCGAAACACTCATTGAACTGCTGTTATTGCTGTAACCATAGTTATGACGGCGTCTTCTTGGTACAGTTCTGAATCTTGGCAATGAACGTTCGTTCAAATCTATTGAAATGTCGCGTCCAACTCCCAAGGCTGAGTTCCAATCAATCAATTGTTTAACATTTGGAAAGTGGACCAAAATCTGTTCACTTTCAATACGGATTCTGAGAACATTAGGACGCTTTTTATAATCCGTAGCCAACCCAAATTTAGAGTGTTGTAATGTATAGGATCTCATAACTTTACGAGAGGCCAGGGCCGAACGGTCCTTGCGAGAATAATGCCTATCTTCATTAACAAAGTCCACTATATCCAGTTGATCAATTACTAAGTTCTGTTTGCGGCAAAACAGGTAGAACTTGCGGTCCAATTCATTTGTGAACAACGAATCCATGAAACAGAACTCATCTGGATTGGTATAATCTTTCTTTGGATCCAGAAAGTATGAAATAACATCTTGTTCTAGAGCACTCGGTACTTGATAAAAGTTGAGCTGCGTAGAATTGAGTTCCATTATTGTATATTTCCACAGACGTGATGGGCACGGTTCATACGGAGTTAACCATTCCACCTTACGAGCAACCAAAGTAATCTTGTATATGGACAGTGAGTATAATGGTAAAATATCTGGACCCTCACAATCAATAGTGACCGGATACCTAGGACAACCACCAGGAGGGAGTGTGTCATAACTGGGCGGACTAACTGGGTGTGGCTCTATCAATGAAAGAAACTCATTTTGCTCCCATTGTCTGGTAGTCTTGACATCTGCAGCACTACTTCTTCTACTGCTGTTAGTGCTATTAGACAGTCTAGGAGAGAAATCCAGTTCATGTTGCGAACTAACCGGACTTGCTTCCATTAGTTCCTGTTTAACTTCTACTTCGCTAATAACCAGCATTGTCAGAAGAGAAAGTTGTACTCCTATTAAAATTTTCTTATTTTTTGATAAGGAGATAATGAATATTCATAGCTTTGCGAAGATAATATTTAGCAATAACGATCGAAGCTCGGCATTTCGGGAGCTAACGGGCATAAGGATCCTACTATTTTTGAAAATTTAAGACAAATTAGTAAGCGCTTTCGGGATAGGTTTTGACATCCTATGCATCCGATGATGGATGCCCTTCACCTCTATAACACCACATTCGGGCGCATATTCTTGCTTTTTTTTGAAGTCGTCTGAGCTCTGTGTGTTCACATGACACCTGATGATTTTCTTGTGTTCGGCTATATGCAGAATATATTCGTCTGGACAAACCAGTTTATGCCGACCATGTATGAGGTAATTTGATCTGATGATTTATGGTATGGAAACAATAATAAGGGGTTACGTCTGGCCAAGTCTGTTCTGTCCACAAAGATACGAACATGCAGTATAATCTCAAAGAAAACACTAAGGAAGAATCGGAACCGCTTACAAAGAGAAATAAGCCAACAAGGGGTAAATATTCTAGGTTGTAAACTCAATCAATTTTTCATTTTTGCATTCTTTGATAACTTTTGTGCCTGATTACAAAACAATCACAGATAGCCGTATTTGTGCAAGCAATTATATATACTGATTAAATTTTATTACTGGCGTTATCACCTAGATTTAATGGACGGGTATTCAACCCAATTTTGTTTCGGTGTGAAATGGTTGTATAGTGTAGTGGTTATCACCTTCGGTTCTGATCCGAATAACCCCGGTTCGAATCCGGGTACGACCTATTTTTTGAATTCAATTTATTGATTCAGCTGCAGGTACAGCATATGATTGCTAGTGCTACTACAGTTATTAAAGTTGCATCGATAAGATATCTATAAGGTTTTATGTATTGTCACAGAGTTCATGCTGGGAATGGTTGTAGCTATATTTACTCCGGATGCTTTATCAAGGGAGATACGAATTCCGAATCATCCACATGCAGTCTTCTCTTCCAGTTGATGTGATGGGTTATTACACAAGCCAATGCGATAAAGGTGACACCAAAGGTGACTCTAAAAATGGAATTATAACATTGGTTACCAAGTAAGCATTGTACTTGATATGGCCCATCACCTGCGGTTGAGTTTGAATCATAGATTTTACCAAATAAACTAGTGAAATAGAAGCTTGGTAAGATTGGAGCTAACCCAACAATTCCCCAATTCAGGGAGAAATTTTCCATACCAAAAGTGTCACCAATGATACTTGGTAAGATACTGAAGATGAATCCGTAGAAGAAACCAGTACACAACGAATCAAGAGAAAGATCGGGGTACTGGGATATTTGTAAGCTTAGAATTTGAGTCCCCATGAAACCAAAAGCTGGAATAAATAAAAGCCAACTTCGAGGCTTCTTTAATGATTGGGCGAAAAGGTCACCTGCTGCACCCGACACAATTCTTCCGATACAGTTGGCCACCAGGAGCAAGCCCACTTGGAGCTGTTGATCTTTCTGGATAGCGGACTCGAGGCCACCCAAAGGTTCTGAAGCACCCGAGACCTGGAATGTGATCAAGGCCTTAACCATGTAGCCGACTGAATAGATGTACATCTGGCCAAGGGAAGCCAAAGTTCCTGTAAACACAAATAACAGCCAGAATTTGAAGGACTTGAGCAATTCAAGTCCACCGATTGAGTTCAGGTGGGTCAGGGTGAGTCTTGGAGTACGAGATGCTGAAGGAGGGTTGTTTCTAGTGATGAAGGGACGTAAAATAGACATTTCGATCTGATCCGATCCACCTTGAGGAGCAGTCTGCTGACGCTTGATCTCCAAGTCCATTAGGATGATACTTGGCGAACAGATGCAAAAGATGAATAAGGACAGACAGGCCAAAAATCCCAAAAGGGACAGTGTTTGACCAGGATAAAACACCAGCGCAATCACTGAATAGAACATGGCGCTCAAACCGTATAATGCCAAGGGGAGAGATGTGGCCACACCACGTATACTAGGAAATGTCACAGCACAGCACTTCAAGGTAGTATTGTTAATAAAGGTTGAACCAGAACCAATAATGAACACTATAAGGGAAGAAATTTGGATGTTTGAGTATGCTTTATCAAATTGTAATTTCATAAGCAAGTATCCTAATATGATCTGTAGCCCCCCAAGTAAAAGAGGTAATGTATAGCCTGTTCTGTCAACAAAAATACCTGAAATTGGACCAGCCGCAGCAACACCAATCGTTCCAAGCATTGCAATCGTAGAAGAATCTGAGGCGGTATAATTCAACTGTTTGGCAAATTGAGGACTATATGACAGGTATAGATATAATGTCCCGCATATCAACCCTAGAAAGGTACACGAAAGCAACACAAACGCCCGTTGCAATAGTGGTGAGTTCATGGCTATTCAAAATTTTCAGATTCGGTGTTTTTTTTGGGTTGATCTTAACAAAAAATTGCAACGTCACTACGATTAGCGAGTATTTAGTTTTATTAAACAATAGTTGTAATCTGACGATCCCAATGGGAACAAAAAACTGTTCGTTTAATTAGCTCATATAAAATTTTAATCATGTGAGAGAGATACAGTGAAGGCAATTTTCGTTTAAAAAATCAACATGAATAAGGAGAAGATAAACAACTTGGTTTTGAACTACTTTATTCAAGAAGGATTCCAGGACGCTGCTGTGCTGTTTGCAAAGGACTTGAATATCGATCTTGGGGACAACTCCGAGATACTCCGATCTTTTGATCACAGGAAATATCATTATGAACGTAGACGAATTAAAGGGTACTCCACCATCCGCGAGCGCAGAGAGATAAAACTAGCTATTTTAAAGGGTGACATAATCCAGGCCATTCAAAAGATAAGCACACTCTTTCCCGTCATCCTTGATAGCAACAATCTCCTTCATTTCAAGTTGCTCCGCTTGAACTTGATAGAAATGATCAAAGGTCATAAGTTAAATGCTGGTGCCAATTCTGACGAACGCTCCTTTTTGGAGCAGGTGCTTTTGTTTGTACGGGAGAACTTAATCAACAAAGTGTCTACTTCCTCCAAATTGTTGAAGGAATTAGAGCTTACTATGAGTTTGCTCTGCTTCAACTTCGACCCAAGCAAGGGTATCGACGAGCAAAAAGACCTACCTGAGCCATTGAGACAGTTATTTGACTTGTCGTTGAGAAGTCAATGTTACCGGTTGGTTAATAAAGCTATTTTGGATTTGGAGGAAAACGAAGGAACCAAATATACGGGCCCTAGTTTTGTGCAATTCAACCTTGGCAAGGTGACCACAGAGGTGGATCTTGGCGATATAAGTGATGACGAAATTGATTATCAAATAGACCAAGATTCTGTTTCAAATATGGAAGAGTCTGATAAAGCTGATGAGGATGATATCCTAGAATCCAAGTTGGAAAGGGTAATAAAGCTTTATGCTGTGACTGAACAGAGATTGGTTGATTTACAGGTTATTCGAGACAAACATTCATTATTAGGGGAGATCAATTAAGGACTGCAGGCGGTTAAACGGCGAGCACTACAAACAAAGTGAGTGTGACATTAGAATCATGATAATGAGCTAAGGTTTTTAATCAATGGTACATATTAAATCAAGTAGCATTGGCATTAACAACAGTTGATGTTGAATAATTCAAACTCCATTTCATTTATTTACAGGAAATACACTAAACTATTTACGAATGATAATGCAATCAATAACATCACTGGTCTCTAGACCACACTTAACCATATACTCATTATCTTTCGTTACCTCTGTGAAGGTTTTGTTAAAAATCATCAAGTTCTTTGAAGCAGTATCGAAATCATAAAGTTGGGATTCACTCAAGAACTCCAGTAACCTTTTTCTAAAATGGGCAACGGAACAACCCCAATCTGGGTCTTCGGAGTCTACAAAGTCTTCTGGACTGAACTCGAAGTGGTACTTGATAGATTCTGGCATGCCAAAAACCTGCTTTGAACGGCGTTGGATCTCCCATAAGTTGTACGAGGTGCTTTTCAAGTTATAAAATTCACGTACCTGACCAATATTTGTAGCAGTGTTAATTCTCACGTAGAGCGAGGCACAATGCACTGGGACCTCCTTGAAAATGTCTTTTGCATGGTACTCCCACAAGTTGTAATGAATTCCTAGGTTATATACGATTTGGTATACGAGCAATAACAAAAAGAATACTAGGAAAAATTGGGTGATGTATTTCTGTACGGGAGTCGAGATTAACATACGGGTGTACTCTCTTTTGTTTAAGAGAGTCGTCAACCACTCGTCGAATTCATGTATGTGATGCTTGAAATGAGTTAAGGTTATCATTGGATTTTCAAATATTAATCAGGTGATAGAAGATCTTCAAAAATAAGCACCAATATATTCCCTTTTTTTTTTTGAACCATGGGCATATTGTAACCCTGGTTACTTTTCCCGATTGATTCTAATCTGCATTTAGTTGTGGTCTAACGAATCGATATCTCGCATAATCTCTACATCGTTGGCAATTAAGGTGGGTTCCGACTTTTTCTAAATTCACCTTTTTTTTTTTTTTACATTGTTTGCTTATTCCACAAGGTGATCATGTAAGGCCATAACGCACTAGATTCCGTCGGTTAATTATAAATATCGGGCTTGGAGAATTTTTTTTCAAATGAAAAATTAGACCAAAAATGCTAGACTTGAGTGGATCTTATGTTTGGTGGCTAGTTGCATTGTATATCATACTACCAGTCGCTGCTTACCAAGTGATACCTTTTATAATTGGAAAGAAGTCATATGCTGGTAAGAAAAAGAGCATCGCAATCATAGTCTTGGGAGATTTAGGACATTCACCAAGAATGAGCTACCATGCTCGTTCATTCCTGAAATTGGAATATTACGTGAATTTATGTGGATACATTGAGTCATCTCCGTCATCTGAGGTGTTGGAAGACGATCACATTGAAATTGATGCTATAGATATCTTAAAGAATACTAAAAACTTGCCATATTTATTATTTATTGTGCAGAAAGTGATCTTTCAAACATTCCAATTACTTCAATTGTTGATGAAATTTAGAGGCGTGGATCACATTTTATTACAAAACCCTCCTCTGATACCTATTTTGTTGCTTTGCATCATCTTTATCAAATTGTTCAGTAGAGATACTAAACTCATTATAGATTGGCATAACCTCAACTACACCATCTTGAATCTTCGTTACCAAAACTTAAACCATCCTTTGGTCAAGTTGGTCAAGTATTATGAGTTGGTTCTTGGTAGTTTTGCTGATTTGAACATCACAGTGACGAAGCAAATGAAAAAGTTCTTGGTTACGGATTTTGGCTTTGATAGCTCTAAAATAGTCACATTGTATGACAGACCAGCCGAACAATTCGAGCCCTTTGAGTCCTTGAATTTGAAAAGAGAGGAGGTGTTTAGAAATCATGATTTGTTTTCCAACATACCATCCGTCAATGGTTACAAAATTCTTGTGAGTTCCACTTCCTTCACCCCCGATGAAGACTTTAATCATTTGTTGGAAGCATTGGAAAAGTATCATGAAGTGCCAGATGTTGCTAATTTATTGGTTATCATCACCGGTAAGGGTCCTATGAGAGACGAATTCTTCACAAAGGTGAAAAAGCTTGATTTTTCTTCTAAAATCATCATCCGTAATGAATGGCTTTCCAATGAAGACTATCCTATCATTGTATCCATGGCAGATATCGCCATTTCTCTCCATACATCATCCAGTGGCATTGATTTGCCCATGAAAATCGTTGATTTCTTTGGTTGCGGAGTTCCAGTCATATCTTTAAATTTCCCTGCAATCGGAGAATTGGTTAAGGATGGAATCAACGGCTACATTACAAAGTCAAATAACTCCGACGAAATCTTAAGATTATTAATTAAGTCGTTAAGCGACAACGACACTATAAAGAAGGGTGCTCTTGCTGAAAGCAAAAACAGATGGAATGATAATTGGCCTTTGGTCATGAATAAGTATTTTGAATACTAATTCAAATATTAAGTAATCTGTTTTTGACTTGATCAATGTACTCATATGTATTTTCATCTTTCATTCTTTTTGGATTTGTATTGTCCACTGTCCAGAATTGATACCCATCTGTTTCATAGCTATCTAAAGTGGGATGTTCTGGAATAATGTCCCATTCTGAAGTATCACCGCTCACTTCTTTGGTAATATATGCCCAACACTTTGCTGTCTCTGTATGATTATAACCTCCTCCTCCTAATAAAAGAACTGGGGTTTGCTCCATACTTTTTATGACCTTCATAATCCCTTCATTAAACCCTTTAATCGTCAAGTTCCACTGCTTATTGGGATCGGTTCCTAGTCCGTCGCACCCACATTGGATTACTATTACTTCCGCTTTCGACTTTTGTATAAGAGGTATAATGATCTCGTCCACAATTTTCAAAAACCCTGAATCCCCAAGTCCTCTAGAAGTTGGTATGTTATACATATTCTCTTTTGAGCTCTCTAATGACCCGGTTCCTGGGTAGAAACCAAGATCATATCTATGGATCAGGCATGTCACCACCTTCTTAGAATATGCATACGCTGCCTCAACTCCATCTCCATGATGCAAATCAAGATCTAAATAGAAAACCTTTCCAAAAGACTTTCTTAATGTGCTGATACTTAGAATTATGTCATTGACGTAACAAAACCCAGCAGCTGTCCCTTTGCGACAATGATGCCTCCCACCATACCAGTTTATCGCAATATTTTGCATCAGAGTGGATTTGTGCTTAACTAATGCCTTGGCTGCTGCAATACTGGACCCTGCAACCAATCTTACATATTTGTTCATGTATGGAAAAGGATAGCAGTCATGTTCAAGCCCGTACTTACTATCTTTTCCTATGGACCCATTATCAGAATCATACCCCTCGTCATCATCATTCTCTTCACCAATTGTTAGCGTCACTTCTCTTTCAATGTCTGGTCTCTTTTTCAAAAGAACATCAACAAATTCATCATCATGATAACTTTTTAATTCTCGTCCGCTGATATAAGGAACTGTTACTACATTTTTATCCAACCCATACGTCGTAATAAGTGAACTAATTAGTGTCTGCCTACCGATATTGGCAGGCATTAAATCGCATATAGACGAAGCCTCTGCTGAGGATGTTATATACACATGTCTTGCATTCATATTTTTTTCCCCAGATTTCGTAAAATAAAACGCGTATCTGAAATAGTACCAAGAACAGGAAGAATCCGATTCTGTAGTTGATCTCTCCAATCATCTAAACCATCTTTTAAAAATACAGTCGAGTCTGTAGATGAGGTTTCCCCTGGCTGAATTACGTCAAGTAATGATTCGTGGTACATGAGCGTTGTCTGTATTGTTTCAATTAATATCAAACATTGATTGATTCTTTTCGCAGCCAATAGTTTCTTTAGATAGTCGATTAAAACATCAACATCTTCTGCATGCGGACCTCTTTGATTTAGAGACTCAGACACCCAGTTTTCCATGCTGATTTTTGGGTCATCTGTGCCAATAAAGACAGGCGTTGGAGAGACTTTTTGCTGTGCCTTAATCCACTCCAAGTTAACCTCTTGCACTTCAGCTTTATAATTTTCAAGCTTTTTATTGAGTTTATCTCTTAATGGCACCAAGTCAAGTTTTTTAACTTGATTCTTATATTCCATTTCTTTTAGAACTTCATTCCGAATAAATGTGGGTAGCTCATTTACAACCACTGAATCGTACGAATCATCATACTCGAGAATGGGTTTTGGGGGTGGTTTCACCACTTCCGGTAGCATTATCTTCTGTTTCTTTTGCGGCGACCTACTAGGAGATCTTCTCATTGGTTCAACCACACGAATGAACTTCGGAGTACTACCAATTTCCATGGGAATAAGCTGCTGTCTATACGCCTTTACTTTTGACGGCAGCTTCGGGTTTTCAACCACTTCTCGACGTTTAAACTCGTTTAGTAATTCTCGTTTGATGTCAAATGGAAGTTCTTGAAACACCTCCCAATCAATGTCCAGAGGAAAGTTTGCAGGAGGGGTTTCCTTAGGACCAGTTTCCGTAGAACGATTTCCTTGTTCAATATTTCTGGAGACTTTATTGAAAGGTAGTCTCATTTGTTTCTTGATGTTTTCGATATCCTCAAGCCTTGAAACAGTCACTGCTACACCCCGTAGCTCTTTGGGTGGAATATTAATCATTCTGTATAACGATTTGATTTCAGAGCCAATAACACCCCAATCATTGGAAACAACACCCAAACGCAGTGTTTTGCTTGAGAAATCGCACCGTCCCATTCCTAAATGCTTGTTGGGCTCAACAGGAGCACCCTTTGCTCTTCGTGCTAACTTTAAGCTTACAGAAGATCCACATATCGAAAGCTGTACTAACCGACTATGCATCTCCTTGGCCATTCTTACTAGAAAATCATCAACTTGTTCCATACTTGAGAATCTTATACCATAGTTGACATCCACTGAAACCGACTTCCTACCGAGCACAGATTCCGGGTTAGTGATATCTATGGATATACTTGTATCATCTATCCCTCTAGCATACTGATATAATTTCACTCCGGTTTTACTACCAAATATCTTCATTAATTTGGGTTTGTCATACATCAACAAGTCTTCAACTAAAGGCTCATCAATATTTGAGTCTTGGATTTCCAAAAGAAGCTTCTCTTTAATGCTATGACCAATACCAGGTAAGTCTCTAACTTTGAGCTTCTGTAAGAATATTTCAATATCATCTTTGAGATGAAACCACCCATTAGGTTTAGCTTTTCTTAAAGCTAATTTTGCAAGAAGCACATTATTTGAAATTCCAACACTAACCGTGCATTTTGTCAACTTGTATATAGAATCTCGTATATCATTAGTAAGTTGCAAAAGTTTTTCACTGATGATTCCAGAATTGCAATGGGTGGTTGCATCCAATAAAACCTCGTCAATCAGAACAGGAAATATTGAGTCAAATATATTGAGACCAATTAGATAATCGTATAATGCATTCGAATACTTTTCATATGCATCAAAGTCATAATCAAGAATAATCAACTTTGAGCACAATGATTTTGCTTGTCGTAACCACATGCCATTTCTTACACCGAAACTCCTAGCCACATAATTACAACTAGCAATGTCTGAAGTATTACCACCATGTGAAACCGCAATTGGGTGTTTATTAATATCTAGGCGGCGATGTTTCAAGCATGAAGCGGATGCAAAAAAACAATCGAAGTCGACATGCAAAATCACTTTTTGAGCAGAATTGGAGGGAGAAAGGGTAGTTCCATGTTTAACGATTCTTCTTAGAAACTTTAGACGGAGATCTGCTTTCCAGGTACTTAAGTGATGTAGTCTTGAATTGGCAAAAAAGTTTGGAAGGAATTCCGGATTATTTGCATCCATCACTTGTTTTTTGAGGTCTACGATTTCCATAGAGGGGTTATTTTCAGGTTGTGTTAATAATGGCATATCAACTTGGTTATTTTCATCGTTTTCATCGTTTTCATCGTTTTCTCCACCTTGTATCCCTATATTTAATACCTGTTGATCTGTATCGTGCTGTTCAATTAATCTATAATTTTTCCAGTCCAATAACTTTGCATTTGAAATACAATCCACAATCCATTGTGCCTTTACAACCTTATAATTACGGAATTCCTTCATTTTTCTTGGAGTCAATCGATCACATACAATATGTGAAGCAGATGATTTCTTATTGAGATAGTTAACAAACTTGCCACCATGCAAAATCACCAACCTGTGGATTTCGTTTATCGAGGGATTAGTGAATCCGTTCACATGGATCAGACATCCTGTGAATACCTGAGGAATATTCTCATTTCTTCTCTTCAATTCCCACTGAACATAAGATTTATCTTGTAGTTGCTGTTTCCTAACCTTATTTCCAAAGTATCCTCCGTAGTCGCCAAACTTGTGCGCTTTTCCGATGTCTTCGTCTTCCTCTGAATCTACATCAGTTTCCAGACCTGCAACGCCTTCATTATCATCAAGCAGCTCTATTTTATAGCGTAATAAGACATCATCTAAACCATCATCAAATGGATCTGTACTTGTGAACGACCGTACGGGAGTGGACTGAGATCTAATCTTATCTTGACTAATATCATGCACATGTAGAATAAAGCTCTCATCATCTAGAGACCTAAGAAACAGTTGATAATCCAGTTCTTGGTCCATAATAAAACACGCGTGATGTCACAGTTCGACTAGTATACATACAAAATTACGCTTATATTACTAACCTCTATAATAAAGTAGCTTGCTAGGATTGGGATAAGGAGCACTAGTTGTGCACCAGGGTAATTTGATTTGGGTGGAATTCACGTGATTGGTCCAGGTTGTTGCCACCTGCTCCGATAACAAAAACAAACAGAACAAAAATTTTTGATTCACGAGTTTTTTTTAAAAAAAGCACAAGTATAAACAATGGTATGTTGATACGACGGACGAGAGAGAGTCGAATACGACGAAAAAGGATACAAAGCGGAAAGAAAAAAGAAACAGGGGAATTAGACATGTATATGACGATGCCGATTGGTATCTTTGAAGGCATTGAGACGGTTGGATCATAGTTGGAATGTCTGATCAATGACGATTTTTTCTTTTTTTTTGTAGTTTCGTTGCTTGGAAGGAATCGCTATTATGAACACGTCAGGGAATGAGATCAAAATATATAATAGCGACGAATTTTATGATTAATTTTTTAAAAATACTAACGATCAATGCAGTCTGAAAAGTTATCGCAGGCTCAAATTGCTGACTTCCAAGAAGCATTTTCCTTATTTGACAAGGATGGAGATGGAAAGATCACCACCAAGGAATTAGGTACCGTGATGAGATCTTTGGGTCAAAACCCATCTGAATCTGAATTGACTGACATGGTCAATGAAGTTGATGTTAACAGCGATGGTTTCATTGATTTCCCAGAATTCTTAACCATGATGGCTAGAAAAATGAAGGACACTGACAGTGAAGCTGAAATTGCCGAAGCCTTCAAGGTTTTCGACAGAAACGGAGATGGTAAGATCAGTGCAGCTGAATTGAGACATGTTTTGACTTCTATTGGTGAGAAGTTGTCTGACGCTGACGTTGATAGAATGATCAAGGAAGCTGATACTAACAACGATGGTGAAATCGATATTCAAGAATTCACCCAATTATTGGCTGCTAAGTAGATAATAGGGATTTAATGTGGATTAGTGTAGAGAAACAAAATATTGCGAAATAGAAATATGGGAAACATATCGCGCGAAAGGAAGGACAAGAGTCATACTGTCACCCATGTAGCTAACAGCGCGGAGGATGCGAATGAAATCATACGGAGAAGAAAGGAAAAGTTCTCCAAAGTAAACAAGACTTATGGGTTTATTAGTCGTGGAGAGGACACACGACTACTTACCAGTGAGAGTGAAAGAAGGGCGTTTTTTGAGGATATTGTCACGAGGTTTGCAGAATATTGTAGAGATAGGTTGAAAGAGAGTACTAGCGAGTTGGAGGCTATTCTACTGTCATTGAGAAAGTTAAGAGAAGCGTTGGTACTGAAAGAACCTGATGATTTCACCAAAAGAGTGTACATGATCTCGATCCAGATATCAACTAGCATCGGGCATTATCAAACGTATATGCCATGCATAAAGTATTTGTTGAACGAAGGGAAAAAGCTCTTGACCCCGCAGGAAGAGACGGAGTTGGCCAATTTGTTGGTACTTCATTTGCTCCATTTCAATAACGAAGCACTGTTAGCAATTCAATATTACCACAAGTATCTTGATAAAGAAAGCGTAATATACAACACATGGGAAGTGGTTGAAAGCTGGATTCTCCAGGATTACGTAAAATGGGTTCTGCTATTTAATTCGGAGACCGATAACCAAAGGTCAAGATTGATGAAAATGGGCATACATCGAATCACACAACACATGGTGTATTGTATCGAGAAAAGTTATTTTAACTACTCCTACAATCAATTAGTAAAGCAACTTCCAAACGGATTAGGCTATGATGAGTTGGTCACGAAGTATGCTGTTGGCTGGACCAAAGATGGTGACACTATTCTGGTTCGAAAAAGGAAATCTCGCAATTAAAAATTTATAGATTTTTAAGAAACATGAATCTCCCCGAAATAATCAAGATAGATGACGTTACGTCCGGCAAAATAGATCCAAATCTCATATATAAAGAGCTTGAGAGGCTCAAGTTAGAAATTAATATATTACGAAGTGACATGTCGCTCTTTCTTAAAGCTCTCGTCTCGGTTCCTCAAGGCCAAAATCAACAAGAATATTACAGAGTCGTGGTTCTGAGACTCAAGACAGTCAGAAATACCATTGCTGAATACTGTTTACAATACAATAGACTATTACCCATCATCAACTTAGCACAGATTCGTCTAGGCAATGAGGTGGAGATAGTACCCCTGTCAAAGGCTGAAATCCCCACGCCACAGGCACTTCCATCTACAAGTCCTAACGTACCCAAGGTCAAAAGAAGCATGAGCACAAGCAAGCATAATACGAAACCACAGATATCTAAGCCAGGCTCTTCAAATCAACCAATTGTTTTATAGTCGTGATACTGTAAGCTCTAGAAAGCGTCGCTGTGATTATGTAAGTATATATATGGGAATTTTTTAAGAAATAAGTAGCACTTGGTTTTGTGTATAATATTATGTAAGTTGGTACAGTCCCCCTCTGAAAAATTGTGTCATAAAAACATAGTTACCCTGAACTGACTCAACACCGTCGAGATAACATTATTGTTACCCTGAACTGAATACAATATAAATTAAACTCGACCTCTCATTTTTTTCAATAACAACCATGTCTTCATTAATCCATGAAACTTTTGCTAGATGCAAGAAAGAAGGCAGAAATGCTCTTGTCAACTTTATAACTGCTGGGCACCCAACTGTTGAGGATACTTTACCAATAATGAAAAGTCTTCAAAATGCTGGTACCGATATCATTGAGTTGGGTATTCCTTTCTCTGATCCAATCGCTGATGGTACTGTCATTCAAAACACAAGTATTACTGCGTTGAAAAATGGTATGACCGTCCAAAAATGTTTGGACATGGTCAAACAAGCTAGACAAGAATTTGGTGTCACTATTCCGATTGTGCTCATGGGCTACTACAACCCAATCTTGAAGTTCGGTGAAGAAAAGTTGGTTGAAGAAGCTGCAAAATCTGGTGCTAGTGGGTTCATTGTTGTTGATTTGCCTCCTGAAGAAGCTGTCAAGTTTAGATCTGTTTGTAACAAACACAACTTATCTTATATTCCTTTGATTGCTCCTTCGACCACCAACGAACGTTTGAAGTTTTTGGGTGAAATTGCCGATTCCTTCATCTACGTTGTGCTGAGAATGGGTGTCACCGGTGCTTCTACAACTTTGGATGTCGGTATCGCTGATTTGTGTGCTCGTGTTAGAAAGTACGCCGGTCCAGAGCACCCAATTGCTGTTGGATTTGGTGTCTCTACCAGAGAACACTTCTTAGCAGTCGGTTCTCATGCCGAAGGTGTGGTTATTGGTTCCAAGTTGTTGATGGAACTTGAAAACTCAGATCCTAAGGACTATACCCACACTGCAACAACGTATATCAAATCGATTTTGGGTGAAAAATACGAAGCTAACGCACCTTCTACCTTTTCCAACGACCAATCCACCGACATCTCCACCACCTCTAAAGTCGCTCCCTTAGAAGAGTTGCATGAATTTAACCCTAGATTTGGTGATTTCGGTGGTCAATATGTTCCTGAAGCTTTACAAGCTTGTTTAAATGAATTAGAACGTGGTTTTGAATCTGCTGTCGCTGATCAATTATTCTGGGATGAATTCAAGTCTTTGTACACTTATATCGGTAGACCTTCATCTTTCCACAAAGCAGAAAGATTAACCGAGCATGCTGGCGGTGCTACTATCTGGTTAAAGAGAGAAGATTTGAACCACACCGGTTCTCACAAGATCAACAATGCTTTGGCCCAAGTTCTTATTGCAAGAAGATTAGGAAAGAAAAAGATTATCGCTGAAACTGGTGCTGGTCAACATGGTGTGGCTACCGCTACTGCATGTGCCAAGTTTGGTTTGGAATGTACAGTATTCATGGGTGCCGAAGATGTCAAACGTCAAGCTTTAAACGTTTTCAGAATGAGAATATTGGGTGCAAAGGTCATTGCTGTTACAAATGGTACCCAAACTTTGAGAGATGCCACTTCCGAAGCGTTCAGATTCTGGGTTTCAAACTTACAGACAACACATTATGTCGTTGGTTCCGCCATCGGTCCACACCCTTACCCAACTTTAGTTAGAACTTTCCAAAGTGTTATTGGTCAAGAGGCTAAGGAACAATTCAAGGAATTGAACGGCGGTAAATTACCAAATGCTATTGTTGCATGTGTTGGTGGTGGTTCTAATGCTTCCGGGTTGTTTTCTCCATTTGAAAACGACAAAGACGTTATTATGATTGGTGTCGAAGCTGCTGGTGATGGTGTTGAAACTGATCGTCACTCTGCCACTTTAAGTAAGGGTGTTCCTGGTGTGTTCCATGGTGTCAGAACTTACGTGTTACAGAACCAAGACGGCCAAATTCAAGACACTCATTCAGTGAGTGCTGGTTTGGATTACCCAGGTGTCGGTCCAGAATTGGCCCACTGGAAACATTCCGGAAGAGCAAAGTTTGTAACTGCTACTGATGCTCAAGCTTTGAATGGTTTCAGATTATTATCTCAATTAGAAGGAATTATTCCTGCATTGGAATCTTCACATGCTGTTCACGGTGGTATTGAATTGGCTAAGTCTTTACCAAAAGATCAACATATTATCATTAACGTCTCTGGTAGAGGTGATAAGGATGTCCAAAGCGTTGCTAATATTTTGCCCAAGTTGGGTGATTCCATTGGATGGGATTTAAGATTTGAAGATGACCCTTCAAAGTAAATTTATACTTCTATGTAATAATAATAGTTATTTATCTATAGAGATTCTGGCATCTTCATCATCAAAATGACAGATGATGACCATCCTAAGAAATTCTTTGCACCTTTAGCTTCTCCAGTGATGTCGTCGTATTGCTCCCACACATATCCAGTTTTCTCCCATTGTCCAATAATGTTATTAACAAGATTCATTTTCAATTCTTTAAAAATAACTTCAATCTTCTTTTTCAATCCCAAGTCCTTAATTTGAGAGTGATAATGTTGTAAACTTTCCAAAACCAAATAATTTATATTGATCCAAATAGGAGATCTCCAGTAATTCTCTCCAGTTCTATACTCAGTGTCTGATTTGGACAAAGATCTAAGTCCAAACTCTGTCCATAAACCATCCTCCGCGTGAATCAAATCTAAAATCGAACTTATCTTTTGAGAATCATCAACAGATAGTAATCTTGTTATGAATGGGAAAAGGGAAATATAACCCTTGTGGCATACAAAGATATTCTCATCGTTATCATCGACAGATACATCACAAAAAGCATTATCATCCTCACTCCAATGCAAATTAATCAAATTTGCTTTGATATCAGTTTCTTGTGCTTCAAATAATGCAAAATCATCAGAGAAACCACAAATTGAAGACAATTGTTTCATTGACCTGGCCATGACCCCAATCCAAGAAAGTAAATCTACATTGAGTTCCGCAACATCAGCAGGAAGAGTACGAGGGTAATCATCCAAGCCACTAGCAAGACAATGTGTTAAAGTACGGCCCCTCCAACGATAAGCCTCCAAATTGTCACCTCTTTCAAATTCAGTAACCAAACCAAACTGAGAACTGCGAAACATTTCATATTGAGCTTTCAATTTTGGATAAACTTGTTTGGCATAATCAAGCAAGAGTTCTGGATTTGAAAGAATGAACAGGCCCAAGCTTTCCTTGGTTGGAAGTATATCCATCTCAGGTGTATCAATTGATTTTTCAATACTTTCTAATAAGAATGTAAAGGCAAGTACTAAAGTAGGAGGGTTGATGATTTGAGGAGATTGTACTGTAAACTGTTCAGGGACGCGACTTCTAGCTTCTGGGCCCAATATCTGTTCCCGAGCCACCCATCCATCTTCATCAATCAATTGGAACCATGATTTCATGATATCAAGTACAAGATCAGAATCATACTTCAATAAAGGAAGTAAATGAAAACCTTCGTCCCATAAGAACCCACGAGGGAAGAACGGGCGTGAAGGGACAAGAGTAAACAATTCAAATGGACCTTCTAATTTACCATGTAATTCTTGCTTTTCAAAAGATTCATCATCTAGAATTGTGTTTCTATCAACCAAATGATCACCGTACATATATGTTAAGCCACCAAGGAGGCCAGATAAGACTTCCTTAGCAAACTTTTTATGTTTTTTAAAAGAAGGACTAAGATCGAAATGTTCTTCAAACTTCGAATCAAACTTCTTGGTTGTATGTTTTATCTTTTCTTTGATATTGTCAAAAGTAATTATTTCAGTGACTGGAGTCAACGAACTGGTATAAATAATATCAAATTCAGCAGTACCTTGATAAATCTTTTGAATGAAATGCAAATTACCTTCAAAGTTTTGTATGTTTCTTAAAGTAAACAATTGTTCAGGTACAACTTGTCCCGAAGATTCATACTTAGCAATCAAATCCTTAACTGAATCTTGCATTAAGGTCATAAATATATCCTTTGCTTTCCAAACATGATCATCCGGGACAACTAATGAACAATGATGTGTTCTGGATGGGTCCAACTCTGGGTCAACCAACTTCGCAGACTTTGGATGTCTATTGCTTGAAGGGTCATTGATTTCAATTTCAAAAAATCCCAATTCTTCAGAAACGCCACTAAGCTTAACAGCATCATCATAGCCATATATATCAGCTTGATTGTCTAACTTTATATAACCAGTACGATCTCCATCCTTTTCCCCCTCCAATCCTGAATACCACACAAATGCGATTTTTGTGCTTTCATGTCCTTTGTGAGGAACTGACTTCACTTTTACACCCCACGATTTACCATCTCCGCTTTTGACGAAATCAATAGTTATCTTGGTATGAACCTCATTGTCATCTATAACTTGTCTTCCGCCAAATCTTGGATCATAAGAAACCCAATTAGCTTTTTTCATATTGTCACCCTGTTCATAAAAGTGTCTCATTTTACCAACTCCTTCGTAGTCATTGACATCATACCACATAAGTCCTGATAATAATGTTCTTGGGATTCTAGGACGCAACCCAAAGTATAATGAAGATCTATATGGTCCCCATAATAAAGAATCGTTTGATAACTGTTCATATTGTTGAGGTAATTCAAGATCTTCAAAGGAGAATGGTTCTGGGTTGATACCAACAGTTCCTTCATTGAGATCAAATTGAACTTGTCCAAAGATAGAAGTCACGGATAATAGTACAGTCAATGATCTAAAAATCATGATGTTGATCCATACACCTATTTTGTCTTTTAAATATTTCAAAGCGGTAGCGCACTTTACCAACAAACACTCACTTCTTCAATTTATATCAAGAACAGAAGGTTTACGAAAATCTGACATGATTTACAAAATATGGAAGATATTTCTGGGAAGAATTGTTGTCTTTCAATCAGCATCGTCGTCATCATCACTGTATGTGGTAGCGCTATATGAAGAAGAGAAAAAAGTCACTTCCTAGTATTGAAACAGTATAATAAATCAGATGTGGCCTCATAAATTAGGTTTAGGAGTGCGATGTACCTATGGTGTATATGGAAATGGCGCACTTGAGGAATCTAAGACTCCAAACCTTGTATTCCCAAGACAATTAGATCTGGGATTATCATTATCAGAAGTACGAAACTCGTGGAATGAAATGGTACCACTGGTTAAACTGGATAAGAAACAGCAGGACATTGGAAGAACGAAATCGCATCCTGGGTCATATATTCCTAATGACATTTTAAATTCATACATCATAGAATCAAAGTCAATTTCATCAATTAAAGCATACGATCCAACATTTGGGTCTTTATTTACAGTTTTCAAGTTAAAAATTAAGAACTCTAAGGCAGTCGAGCCCTTTGCAGTGTATTTAAGTGGGGAAGCAATGAATATACTAAATATTTCAATGATAAATGAGGAATTACATCAAAGCGGTCAAAGAGAACTTCCCAAGCCTCGCTTTGGTAAGCCTTTACAAATTGATTTTAAGATTCCTATAAAGCAGATATTCACATGTCGTGCAAACCATAACACCTTGTTGGAGTACATTATTGTAAGATCAGATAGCAAAATATTTATTATGACTTGTTGCAAAGCTAAGAAACTTTCTGTGGCAGTTGTTGGGGAGTTAATCTCTAACCAATTGAAAGGATTAGAATTTGCAGATTTGGACTTCGATCCGGAGTCAAACATTTTAATCATAATAGACATCAAGGGGAACTTTTCAAGGTGGAAAATCAGCAGAAATGAAATCGAGAATAAGGTCCTGAACATAAATGAAGTAAATGAATCCTCCAAGTCACTAGATCTTTCAAATTGGAACAGAATTATGCATATAAATGAGAGTTTATTCTTAACTTTGAATCGGAGTTCTATTCAATTAATTGACCCGGAAAGCAGCAGCTCATCTCCTGTGATAACAGCAACTTCTTGGTCTCGTATTCATGATATAAATAAACAAGATAATTATTGTTTCTTGTTAACACTGAAAGAATTGATATGGTTTGAATTGAAAACTGATCTTGAAAGGATACTTTCCTGGAAACATTTTCTTGATGATAATGATCCCACTTTGAAGCTTCATTCCGCTAAAATAAATGATGCATATTTGTGCTTGATATATTCTCAGATAAACCCATTAATCTTCGTGTATAATTTGGGTTTCATTGATGGAAAACCGTGTATTTTAAGAGATCCTTATTATCTTAGAAAACAAACTACTTCAAATATTCAACAGTTGTTCTTCTTCAACTATGACAGCATATTTAAAGTTACTATAGACCTTGATCTATTTGGTTTGTTCGAGATTAATTCTGAATTAGGTATTAGTTTTAATGCGTACTCAGAATTTTCTATTGGTTTTGATGACAGTTCCAAAACTTTAATTCTGAAATGTGTTACAAAACATAGTTCAAAAATCAATCATAAATCGTTTTCGCCATTGTTTGAAGCATTATTAGACGGCACAAACTCACAAAATGCACAGGAGTTAGAGAATATGCAATTGTTTGCACGAAAATTAGGAGAAGGACCTTTCAAGATTTCCAATAATAATTCCGTTTATTATTCTCTACTTGATATCTCCAATGATATTCCATTAGATACTACCGATTTATCTGAAGTTGATTTGATGATTGAGCAGCTTTCAGTATTCTATAATGAAAAAAATATAACTATGGCAAGTTTGATCGAATCTTCTTTTTGCAAAAACTTTCAATTATTGAAGGGTCAACATAAAATAGGCACCAAGTCTATCTTTGATCTACAAAAGGCACTCAAAGATACATATAATGAAGAAGGCTTCGCTTTAAAAGTCACTACATTGCTACTTGGATCTTCATTGATTAAAGCAAGAACTGAAGATCTTAGTTCAATCCTCTCTGCCAGTTATGAAAATGTAATTAATCAAGCTCCTGAAAAAGTGAAAGAATTTTTGAATGATTGGGATGATTTGCAGGTTACCCAAACACCAACTGAAAACTTAACACAACATAGGAATACTAAAACTAGTTCCCAAGTTCCAACAATTAGACTATCACTGCAAAAAGATTCACCGAGAAGAATTCTAAATTCTTTTACTAACTCTCAAAAACCAAGTAGTATACCAGAGATTGATACTCAGAGAAGCTCCCAGGTCTTCTCACAAGGTAGACATATTCCTAAATTAGGATTCTCTCAGAATTCACAGAAAAAGAAGAAAAAGAAGAAATCAGGGTTTGCCTGATATATTCATTCAGGAAAGTGCTGCTCTAGCTTCATTGTTGATGCTTAGAATTTGATTTGCAAGGATTTCGGGGTCTACTCCTTGATCCAAGAGCTTGACACATAATTGAAGGGTAGGTTCATCTATTTCAGTAATATTTAACATTTTTGCGATCTCATTTATGAGATTGTGGGGGGTCGTTTGTGTATTTGATTGAAAATAAGACATATTTGAATGTATCCAAAGTTGTTGTGATGTATTGTAGTATTTTTTGTGTTTTCGGTTTTTTCTAAAATAAATACACAGCAAAATGAAGTGCCTTTATAATCATTTTAGAAAAGAATCAGTTAAACGTCTAAGTACTTCTGGTTTAAAAATTGCTTATTTTGGCACAGATAGGTATAGTGTTTGTGCATTGGATAAGTTAGTACGATATCAACAAGCTAACCCTGGTAAAATTTCAGCGTTAGATGTAATCACAAGAACGATTAAACCTCGTGGAAGAAAGTCAAAGCTGTTTGTAGATTTACCTATAGGTGAGTACTATAACAGTAACACATTCAGCAATTCAAAATTATTGAGAGTTGATTCTAGGCAAGATATTAATAACATTCTTGAGGATTACGATCTAGCTATAGCTATTTCATTTGGATTGCTCATCCCTAGTGAATTCTTAGCTAAATGTACTTACGGAGGCTTGAATGTTCACCCATCATTACTTCCAAGGTATTCGGGCTCGTCTCCAATACAACATGCATTGATGAACCATGACTTATACTCTGGTTGTACTGTGCAAACTCTTCATCCAACCAAATTTGATCATGGTGATATCGTATCACAATCTGATAAAGTATTTATAGAGAAAAATGACGACTACGAATCTTTGGTTGTCAAACTTGGTAACATAGGTGCATCGTTGTTGGAAGATGTAATTCATAATGACCTATTCGCCAAAAAGATGGTGACGCCTATATCAAAAAGTGAGTACTCTTTCTCTCTTGCTCCAAAGATAGAGCCTTCTACTTTGGAAATTGACTGGAATCGCCATTCATCTTCACGCATAATAGCTTACCATAAAGCATTAGGTCCATTGTACTCTTGGATATATGTGAACATCGTAAAGAATAAGAAAATCTTTAAAGAATATAGAAAAGTTGTACTTTATGATATTTCTTTTATTGAAATGAATGATGACGAATTAACTCCAGGTGAATTTAAATTGAAGAATAATCAATTGTATATCAAGACGCTGGACGGTTATATTTCTTCAAAACGTCTTAAAATGCAATACTTCACAGAAGAGCCTGCCGAAAAATTCTATATTTCGCTCAAAGCTAGAACAGGTTCAGATTTACAAAGATTTAAAACAAATTTATAGATTAATACTATAAAACAACTTGGCAATACTTATTGTATTCCTCCACAGCAATTGAAATATTTTTGTATAGGAAATTTCGGCTTTGCCTTTCAGGGATAGGAATGAACGGACCAGCTTTTCTTTTAAGACCAATGCTAATTCCTGTTGGCTCAACTGTTATAGACTTGATTTGGTCAAACTCTATTATCCATCTAGTCTTCAAGGGATGAACTTCAAACACTAAAATTAATTTAAATGTTACAATAACGGCTTTCTCCTCTCCAGAGAGCAACAAATGTGCCAAATAACGCTCATTGAAGTAGATACCTCCATCAATTGAATCCAACCAATAACGACCTTGAGCCTCCCGTTGGGAGTATGGCTTGACTATTCCATTATAAGGTATATGTCTTGGTAATCTTACCTTGTCAAGACCCTCTGAGTCAAATACGGTCGTTGTATTACGGATTCCTTCACTAACATTTGTAGCTAAATCAAAGAAACCAATTGCTGTCTTCGTTGGTAATCCAACCATACCTTTACCTAATCCTTTAAAGAATCCTACTGCACCATCTGCAGTAGCACCTTCAATCGGTGCCGTAGCTATTCCAGTAAATCCAGACAGAACCGACTCATAAAACGAGTTGGCTCCACTTGCAACACCATACAATGCATGCTTTGGTTTGTTCCTTCTTTGGGTTAGTCTACGACGTTCTTGAAATTTCTTATCGAGTGTCACGACTGATAACCCTTTAGCAATGGATCCAGTCACTTTGGCAAATGAATCTGAAAACCCAAATATAGACTTCTTTAAAAAGCTTAAACCACCTTTTGCAATACCGATACCCAACTCTTGAGGCCTATCATTAATAATAAATCCTTGATAGGGTTCATAAAATATATCAAGTACTCCGGAAGCTAAATGATTGAAGAGCCCAACAGGATTTCCCAAGAAATCAGCAGATCCCAAGATTTTATGCAATTGGTAAAAGAATGATTGACCATAATGAGTCTGAATCGACTCAAATAACGTAGGTATTGGAACACGGACATTCTCAAGAAATAATGCATTCAAGTTAATAGGTGCATCATTGATATTTCCGATTGCCATAGTCAAAACATTAAAGAAAAACATAAGTGTATTCTGGCTCAGTGACTTTTCATCAGTGTTCAACCTTTCAGTTCTAACAAATGATAAGTTTGCCAGTAACGGTTGCAAATGAAGTGCTTCAAAGTAAATGTCATTAGCATTGGACAAACTTGCAGGTTCTGGAATTTCCATACTCTCGTCACATAACTTATCAACGTGAGCTTTATTCCAAAAAGCACCAGGTACTTGATAAAATTCAAACATTGCAAATAAGAAGTCTTCGTCAATTTCGACAGTCATCTCCTGTAAAAGGACAGTTGCATATTTCAAAAATAATACCCCATGGCTTTCATCTTTAACTTTACACACTGACCCTGAGAATGACGGATGGTTATTCATCTCCTTTCCAGAATGTGGAATAACAGTAGGGTATAACACAATAGGGAATATTCCACCATACAATTGATTATCGATTTGGAGCCATTTCAACTTTAGTGATAGGTTTTGATAAAGATCTGATTCATTGTAACGTACTTCTAAACCTCTCAAAGTCATATAACATAATTCCTGTGATTTTATGTTAATTAAAGACACACCAAAACCTTCAAACTTTGTAATAATTTTTGTGTAGTAATTTTCATCAAGATCTGGAGTTTCAAGAGTTTGTGACAACAGTGTTGCAGATGATGTCTTTTCAGCTTGCAACTTATATAAGCTAACAGCTGGATCATAATTTGTAACAATTAATGATTGGGTAGGACCATCAGCTACAACATTCAAATCGATTATACTTTCCTCTTGGGAATCGGTTGGTGGTAATCTGAAAGGTTTCAAGTTTCCTATCTCTTGTAAATTAATAGAACGCTCGCGTCCATTTGCACGGATTATTATTTCCTTTATGACAGCATTTGGATAGTCATAGGCATATGGCATGACACTCTTTGGTGGGATCTTGTAATATACTGGTTTATATTCAGTATCTTTTTTGACGATATCTCCATTTTCATTGATATTAGGGTTATTTTGGTAAATGTAGAATTCTGAATCGCTAAAGTTCCTGATTGAATATGGCCAATGTTTGTTTGCATCTTCAATCAAAATAAAAATTGTAGCATTTTCAATCATAATGTTGACTTGAAGCAAAATTTGACCAATGTTTTCTTTATAAACCTTCAAAAACACCCTTCCGATATCATCCAAAATAAAGGGTGACGACCAAGTCTTTGATGTATGCGCAAACTTCATCAAAAAGTTTTTCTTCTCTGTTCTCTTTAAACCATAAAGTGGTAATAAATCTCCGGGTGCGATATCAAATTGTTTAGTAGAACCATTTTCAATGATTTGTATTGGTTCATCCGTACCATTTTTCAAAACATATCTAGGTGCAATTGTAACAACCTTACTCATGCTGTATTTACCTTCACCTTCAACAACACTTACACCAAAATTAATCTCCTTTTGTTTGCTCGGTACTTGAGCTTTGACTGCATTATGTTGTCCCAAAGCATCAAAACTTAAAGGAGAAGACCACGCAGATTCTGTAACCTTTACCATAGCTCTATTCTTTCTATCTCCATCCTTTTCAAAAGAAAACATATATGGTGTAATTGGTTTGAATGTGTTTTTCCCATTAGATTTCAATATGTTATTCTTTTCGCTTACGATCAAGTTCTGACCAGTTCTGTTTAGAATAACATATGGTGAGTAAATAACTACTTTCACGTTTGCCCTATTTGATTTTCGAGACGGATAATGAGCACGTAAATGTAAAACTTGGCCGTTATTATGTTTCAAAGCAAAAGTACTTTCTCTCTTGAAATCACTATTTGTAGGTGCATTTATAATTGCAAATTCAGATTTACTGAATCCACAATCTTTTGGTTCAATGCTTAATAATAATAAGTTCTTCAAATTGACCACATGGATAATACTTTTGCCTCCCTTCTCAATTTTTGCATTCCAATCTTTCCTGATATTTTTATCGTATAATCTATAACTCAAATCAAATGGAAGTAAATTTTCTATCTCCAATGGAGATGATATTATCATTTTAAGATGTGGATAAATTTTTGAAAGTGGTTCTGTTTCATCATACTCTGCGTCAGCTTGAAAATAATATGAAGATTCGTCGTCATGAGTTGTTGAAGGGCACCTTAAATTTAAGCCTTCTTTTAATAAATCTTTCCAGTATAAAGCTCCCTGAGACCAATTATAAGATGCATCCTGTAAAACAGGTTTTATTCTCAATTTTCCTGAATACACGAAATCAATTGGGATTGAACGAGATGTCATAGAGCTTATTTTAATATCCTTATGAATGATTTGGCCTCCTGAATTCATTTCAGCTTGTATTATTATTTCCACGTCTGAATCATTTTGTAAAACAACAGTAGATCTTAGAAGAATCGTTTTGATGTTATCATCTCTTAAAGTAATCTCACAAGATATTCTATTATGGACACGGTTTACTGCAGGAAATAACATGAATAATTCTTCGCCTTCACTTGAGGCAGAAATGTTGTGAACTTCCTCATAAGGCGAATCAACTAATTTCACTCCTAAAACTCCTATCTTATTGTTTGAGTCTAAATTTTCACGAATATCCTTCCAGTCTTCAAATGACCATGGTTTTCTTTCATTTGACTTTATCAAAAGTCTCTCATCTTTCTTGTTTTCATGGTCAGCCCAAACTTCTATATCATATCCAGTCTCATTTATAATAACATATGGATTGTCGTTTCCCATTGTTTTCAATTCATTATCTTGTTGAAGAAGATTAAACACTTGTGATAGCAATACCAATGAACGGGAAGTCAATGTGATTTCTGCGATTTGTCTTGAAACAATATCAATCAAAAGGGCAGGCTTGGGGTGTAGAGTTTTTGTTGCATAAATAGCAATTGGCCAAGGTTCAACCAAAGGTTCCCAAGATGATTTAGAATAATTATATATGTTTATGAATTGTTCAATATGAGCTTCGGCACTCAAATCAGTTGACCAATTAATTGCCCTTACATCAAAAGGTTTCACATTCATATCTAAAATAGGTAATTCATGAACGTCACCAATCAAGACAAATCTAAAGCCACCAACACTGACCGAAAGTTCTTCAGCTTTGATTATCACCTCCTCACTATTCGCGGTAACATCAGTATTAGACTTGATCGAAAGTTCTGTCAATATTGATGGGGCATAATGAGACAATCTTCTCTTGAAATCTTCAGAAAATTTATACTCGGTTTCATCACTAGGCTGGTTCCTAGTTTCATTTCCAGTATTATACAACTCAGTTGCCTTATTGAAAATTGAAAGTGCAAGTCTTATATCCCTTAAGGATACTCTTACCAAGATTGGATCAATAGATGCCTGAATGTTTGTCAAGAACGTATTCTTATTGGAACCCCTTGAATCGTGAGCAAATGATATTGAAAAATCATCAATAATTCTGTAGTGGTGACTATCAAAGTTATTCATTTTAGTCATGAACATACCGATATTGTTTGCTGCAATTGACATAACATTTTGATCAGTAATTAGTAACTGTTCAATTTTAAATACAATTGCCAACGTATCTATCTTAGAAGGATCTTCTAAAAGTATAATTGAAGGTTCCTTAATATTGACAGAGAATCCAATCTGCATTTGAGAATCATTTTTATCGTCATCTTTAGTCTTACTTCCATCTGGATGGTTTGCCTTTACCACATCTTTGCTTCCTTCTTCAATTTCGTCTCCAGTGATATCATCTTCGTCATCATACTCAATTATTGGTTTGTCTCCTTCAAAACCCTTATTTATAAATGACTGTAATTCAAAAACATGATCTAATGCAACAATCGTTCTAGGGTTATCCACTGATAATATAACAGTTACATTCCTCTTAATCGCTGGACCTTCAGATATAGCAGTAAGAACAAATTGGTCTTCCCCTGATTCAATAGATGGGATAATCTCAGTATACTTGCTTTTGTTCTCGCACCTTACATCCTGTACAACAAACGATCTTACTTTCACGGTAGAAACAAAATTTCCGTCTTCACTTAAGGTTCCCTTCAGATCAAAATTGTTTAAAGAAAACATAGCAAATCCAGTCTTCTCTAGAGTATCACTTCCACTTGTCTTGTTATGTATGATCAAAGTAAGCTTTGGAATAATGAAGGAGACGTCAACTTTTTTGTGATCACTTGATTTATCTTCTGTATTAGCTAAATCTTGATTCTTCTTTGGTAATGATGTATTGTTAATTGTTGTATTATAGTGTTTTGTAACAGCATTTGCATTAGTAGCTTCCTCAACAACATGTTCTAAAGATTCTTTATTCATTTCTGATATAGAGAACACTTTGCTAAGTGAGTCAGAGAGCTTTACCAAATAATTAAGTTGTAATTCTGATAAGTTTAATTCCACTTCTGGCATCAGACCTAAAACTGAGAAGGTCGGATATCCATCAAGATAATCCTCCAAATAATTCACTTTAAATGAAATATCCAAATCATTCACTATTTCAGAATTTTGAATAACATCATTCTTGAAGTAAAAAGTGGACAGTAAACTTACATTCCTGATACCTGTAGAAATTATGTTTTGAAGAATATTTTTATCATCCATTGATATGAATTCATTGAAAGCATAAATTTCACCCAAATGAGCTGTAACAATATCAAACTTGGCCGGGCTTTCATGGCTAGATCTAGGGAAGATAAATGTTGGAGCTTTAACGAGCAAGTTGAATTTTGTCTTGTTGGCATTATCCATCAGGTATGCTTGATTAATAGCAGCTTCCCTAGCTTTATCGTATATGGCTTTCATCTCAAGAAATTGGCTCATATACTCATATATTCTATTAAAAGAACTTTCAACAAAATTTACCGTTAGAGATCCTGTTGCAAGCTCTATAAATGAATCGAATGGTTCTTTGTTGGTCTCCATATCAAAGGTTTTATATTTAAACTCCGCTAAATTGTTACCTTCCATGTTTATAAGGTTACGCATTGCTGAATCACGAGGGGAACCATGATTAATTTCATCATGCAATGTCAAAGCACCCAAAACACCAGAAATCTCCATTTCTTCAGGAACTAAAAATAAATTAATGTTAGCTGTACTTAACTTTAAAGTAGCCAATTTTAAACCATCTTCATTAAGGACCAATATAATGCTATCAAGATCAACATCAATATTGATTTTTTCAGGAGCTTGTTCTTTAGCTTTGTCGTTATGTTTTAGTTCATCTGATGGTGATAATTCTGCATTTGGATCAGTAAAGGTGTTCATAATGAAATTTAAAATAGAAAGAAATGACTGTCTTGATAACACGAATTTAACAGCTGCGATATCAATATCTATGTTCTGATCATATACCTCGATTTCTTTTTTATTGAAGTTCACAAATCTTTGGGTTCTCGTATAATCAAGCTTAAAAACATTTTCTTTCAGTCGGGTGTAGTTATCTTCAATTAGAAAGCTATTCGATGATATTAACTTTTCAAACTCTGGAATTCCGGAAACGTCTAAATGATCTAGTAAGTTTATATCAACTAAAGATAAATCAAGGTGCATATCCTTAGAGGTCCTGAATAAATAGAAGTCAAGCGAATTTCCAACTAGCTCTGCCAACGGCTCAGTTGCTAGTGTGATTGCATCGACACATCTAGAAATCGAAAAGTGCACTATACCAACATTAAATGAAAGTTCAATCACTTTTTGTTGGTGAGATAAATCAGTTGCATCGATATCAGTTTTTGCATTCTTTTGTAATGTATCCATATTCTCATATGTATCGTCGCTTGCGTTATCATCGATATCTCTTGCACCATTGTTTGAACCATAAGTTATAAAGATACTGTCATTGTCGTCATCATCTTCGTCGAAGTTTGGCACCACAGAATCAATAATCTGAAGAAATGTTTTGTATTGAAAATCATTAACTGTAAGATGAATCTTTGGGACCTCACCACTGATTTTGAACTTGGACAAAGCATAAGCCTCTGGGGCAATTGAAACTCCTAACAATAACTTGAGATTTAGTTTATCAAGAATTAAAGAAGACCGATCCCCCTGTTCATTGTGTAACTGTTCCATCGTACTCTTGATATCTTGGCCAACTAAGAACTGTGCGTCCTGCAAGTGTAAATTAAATTTATCATACATCAATGAATTCAAGTCATCCCAATCCTTTGAAGAATAATTCTCCTTCTGTTTGATCTCTTCAATTCTTGATTTAGAAGCTAAGTCACTGATCACACTAATATGGCCTGCATCTAGAATAGCAACTGGTGACTTGAAATTTGAAGGGTCTAGTGGTAATATTATCAAAGGTGCTTGAAGATCTAACTTAAGGTTAATAGTTTTGTGTTCTTCTAAAGCATATCTTAAACCCAATCTTGTTTGTTCGGTTAAACCTTCCACAGTAGCTTCAGCAGCATTCATTATTAAACCAATAGTATCAATGTGCATCTTGGGAGGTTTAAAAAAATTGTAGACTTCTTCAATAAACTTTGGATTGTAAAATATAGTCATCGATTTTAATTTTGCCAATAATGTAGAATCTGCTGTACCATCTAGAGGATTCTGTTCATAAGACAATTGAAAGAATGGTTCCTCTTCCGCATCTTCTTCTTCATCATCTTCAATGTTTACGGATCCATGATTATGAAGAGACGAATGAAGCAGCTTCACACTGACAATATGTTTATACAATGTATGGCCAGTTCCATCTTCAACCCTAAATTCATCCAATTGGAAATTTGTCAAAAAAGAATCAGGCCTTTGTAAGAATTGAGCAGTGCATCCTTCAAAAACTGTTTCCCCTAAACTTGTGTTGTTGCTATTTTTAATGCATATCCCTCCCCTTTTCAACGATGCATGCAACTCCAATATAACCCGGTCCCTTGGTAAATCTATTGAGTCTACTAAAGCCTGTTGTTCGTCATATTCAATAGCTTCGTAGAGCGCAGCTCGTTGATCTTTAGTAAGCTTCAAATGTGACACATCGGGATCTGAAGCCACTTCGTCTTCGACAGGCTTTTGTGAAGTATTTGAATTCCATAAATATGAAAACCAGCCATTATTACTGTTTCCAGATTGGACATCAGCTGAGGGTTCTTGTTGTGGAGAAACTAACCTTTCTTTTCTTAATGAACTTCTTGCCAAAGATCTGTAAAACTTGATGTCTTCAAAGGATAATTTTTCTTCTAATGTATCCAACTTCTTTTTATCGTCATCAGAGATTGTTTTTGATAAACTAGATTGAAATAATTTCACATAAGCCTTTCTCTGATCTCTTCTGGTTTCCAAATACTTCCAAGTCCATTTCTCATTTCTTTCGTGAATTTCATTAAGAACAGACGTGGCAGCATATCGAAACCATGCAAGGGGATCCTCTTCAACAGATACTTTAGGTCTGAATCTTCTAAATTTTTGAGTTTTAAGGTACCAATGAAATTTAGATGCAGTCCAAAGTAAATCACGGTATTGCTTAGAATCCAACTCTACTCCGAATTCTTGGAAGTACAATTCAGTTTTAACATGTGGATGATCTTGCGTTGAGCCAGCTTTGTGAAGGGTAATTTTTCCATCACCAGATACCGGTTTCAATAAGTATTGTAATTGCTCCGAATTGATGGTAGCCTCCTCTGAAAATGACTTTTTGAACCTCTCTAATAATTTCTCATGATTATCCTCATCAGGTACATAAATACTCTTCGAGTTTGTATTCATGTAGCAGCTTAATTTCTTAAGTGATAATAACTTTCTAGTAAATTGTTGGGTAATAGCAATGAAACTAGCGATCCATGATTCATCAGTTGAAACAGCTGATAACTCTTGTAAAGTAATCCCAACTGAATATGGATCTTCTGTGAGAGTCGTATCATCTTCGTATCGAACATGTATGTTCTTTATAGTTATTTGTAAGTTGTCGATAATTTTAGTGACGAGGGATTCCGTAAATGACCCATTGTTTAAAGTATCGCTTTCTTGTGTACTTTGTGATTGAGAGACCAAATATGCCTCTAAATCATCAAGCTTTTGTTTCTTCAACTTCAATTCCTTTGCTTTCTCGTCATTTTCATCGTATTCCTCCTGAAGCAGTGGAGATACTAGCAAGTACACATCTTCAATAATGACTCTTACAGGCTTACCTTTCAAATTAGACCACGGTATCTGCAAAGTCAACTCTCCTAAATGACCGAATTTAGTATTCAATGGAAGATTAAACTTGTCCAATGATTCCTTTTTAATCTTCAAGTTCTTAAGCTTAACATCACCACTCCATATACCTATGTTCAATTGCTTAGGATCAAAATTCTCTATATAAGACCCCAAGAACCGGTTCAAAACATTAGCAACTATAGATTCAAACATATCTCAGATTTCTGATAATTTTTAGATGTATCAGAATATTTGTCCCTATTCTTTATATATTGAATACTTTTTTAAAAAGTAAAATGTACTGCATGTAAAGAGGAAGGAAATGAAAGTCTCAGCTTATTAATCTGCAATCTGGATTTTACAGTTTAGATAATCAGTGACTTTGCCTCTTTTAGCTCAATATAAAATCTTTAGAATCACCCCTTTCCCCCTTGATCATCTCTTCCGGTTTAAAATAGAGAACAGATAGGCTTATTAACTGGGTTCAAAAATTCTAAAGACTGCTGCATCATAAAGATATTAGCACATATAAAACATTTTAAACTACAATACTGTGACTAGTTATTTTTACAAAAATTAGCGTTATACCATATTGCTCCTGGATCATTAAGCTGATCTGATCCTTATAACTAGTTGTATTTGAGTACACTTGCTTAATTGAATCCAACTAGAGAGCCGGTTACAGTAAACTTGCCACCAAAAAATAGTATCGTTACGTGACTCACTATTTAGCCACCCCCTATTCCATTATTTCAAATAGGTTTTCACTGGAAAATACCTTGCAATAGGGTTTTACTATTATTGCAATTTACGATATTTTTCTAGGAATACTTCTTCACACTTGGTTTTATTCCTATATTTATTTTTTAAAAAAAATCAGTTCCTTCTCCTTAAACTTGACAACGAATATCAACAAACATCAACAAACATGTCTAGTGATTCAATAACTTCTTCTGAGAAGAAGAAACATGTTGAGAAGATTGGTATTTATACCATAGGACCTAAAATTGGAAAGGGCTCTTTTGCCACAGTTTACAAATGTGTGGATAACGTATGTAAAAGGTTTAATTGGTAATGAATATTTACTAACACATTCTAGAAAACGAATAAATCAGTTGCCATCAAGTCAGTTGTTAAATCTAAACTAAACTCTCAGAAGTTGATTGAGAATTTGGAGGTAGAAATCTCTATTTTGAAGACTATGCATCATCCTCATATTGTGGGTCTATTAGACTATAATAAAACCGACACACATTTTCATTTAGTAATGGACTACTGCTCAATGGGGGATTTATCTTATTTCATTCGAAAGAGAAGTCAGTTGGCAAAGACACATCCGGTGATATCGTCAATTTTGCAAAGATATCCTTCTCCTGAAGGTTCACACGGTTTGAATGAAACTATTGTAATTCATTTCCTTAAGCAACTTGCGAATGCCTTGCAATTTTTGAGAGAGAAAAGTTTGGTACACAGAGATATAAAGCCACAGAACTTGTTACTTTCACCACCATGTCATTCTAAAGAAGAATTCTTAAAAGGAAATTACGTGGGCTTGTGGGAATTTCCAGTTTTAAAGGTAGCTGATTTTGGATTTGCAAGAGTATTACCTTCAACTTCGCTTGCAGAAACCTTATGTGGATCTCCATTGTATATGGCCCCAGAAATATTGAGATATGAAAAATATAATGCAAAAGCCGACTTATGGTCAGTTGGTGCTGTTTTATATGAAATTACAGTTGGTAAATCACCATTCAAAGCGAATAATCATATAGAGTTGATGAAAAACATTGAATCTACAAATGATAAGATTAAATTTCCATCATCTGCCCAAGTTCCTGAAGAATTAAAAGCGTTGATTAGGTCTCTTTTGAAACAGAAGCCGACAGAACGAATCTCATTTACGGAGTTTTTTAATGATCCTTTAATCTTAGGTAATTTGGAAACAGCTGAAGAACCATTGGAGACTATGGAAATGGATGAAAACTTATTCATTAGTGAATACATATCCCCGGTCACCAATAAATCAGCTCGTTCACCTTCCCCTATAACTCATGTGGATGATATTGTTCCCCCTGTTTATGCAAAATCACAAGTTTACTCTACAAGCCCTATTGAAAACAAGAGCACGACTCATCACATTTCTATTTCAAAACCAAGCTCTAGAGATGAAGAGATAAAGGAGATCATTAACAACAACAGTCCTGGTCCAGAAACTTTATCAAGTTCTATTAAGCTACCAAAGAGTAATAAGTCTTTAATCAGAAACAAGGATGACATTTTAGAGAAGGAGTATGTTGTTGTTGAAAAACGTGCAGTTGAAGTAAATGCAATTGCAGATGAATTGGCCCATGCTGGTAGTGGAGCCCTCGCAATAAACAACGTTACACGAAGACCACTGTCAAATTCAACGTCAAGTGGTGAAAACAAATTAATTAACAGAAGATACTCCCTGCGTTCCAACTCTAATAGTAGTCAATGTGGAAGAAGGTCAAGTTTCTCTGATAGAAGAATATCAGTTTCTATTTCTCCTTCGAATGCTTTGAGTAAAGCAATCGGTATGGCTTCTCATAGACTCTTTGGAACTGGTAACGTTGAAGTATTGGAAAATCCTAATCCATTACAAAACTCGTCAGCCGATGATTCATTTTCCACTGTAATTTCTAGCCCAAATTTCACTAACAATTTGTTATTACAGAAATTGAATATTCCTACTTCGGCAACTATTGCAGTATTTGAACATCTGAATTTAGCGCTGACGCATATGACTTCAGATGAAGTTGTTTTGAACAAATTGGAGTCAATAGCCACGAAAGCTCATGCAATCAATTTGTTTGCCGACGTTAAATTCTCACAATTAATCCCAAGTCCACCTTCTTCTGATGGCTTTGAAGACGAAATTTTTCTGACTAACTTGACATTACCGCCGAGCATGATTAAGAACATAAGTGAAGAAGGTGTTGTCTTATACGTCAAAACTTTATCTCTTTTAGCAAAAGGAATGATGGTAGCTAGCGATTGGTGGTATGAACAGAATGAAAAGAAAGAAGACAGTGAAGTTAAATTGAAAGTCTTGAGCACGTTTAACAACTCTAATAATTTACATGTTTCCGTTAGGATTAATGAACTAGTTCAGTGGATTAGAGAAAAATTCAACGAAAACTTAGAAAAGGCTGAGTTTATCCGATTAAGGTTAGAAGATGCAGATTCATTGTTAGCAAAAGAACATGATGAAATGAAGAATGATCCGACATTTTCTCCGATTCTTTCTAAACAAAAGGTTGCTGCTGAAAAGTTGATCTTTGATAGAGCACTAGAAATGTCAAGAAGTGCTGCTGTTAATGAGTTGGTCAAAGAAGATTTAAAGGGATGTGAATTGGCTTATAGTACAGCCATTTGGATGTTGGAAGCTTTACTTGACGAAGACCCGGCAACTGGGATTTCAGATGAGGTGAAATTAGATGATGATGACAAAGTCACAGTTGAAAGATTTATCATTAGTATAGGCAACAGGTTGTCTGTTTTGAAGAGAAAATTAGATTCGTAATTAATACGATATTTATTTTCTATTTCGAGGAATTTTTCACTGTAAATTCTATATATATTAGGTATTTTTCTTAAGCAGATGTTCCATATTTGAAGATTTTAGGAATTATTGTAATGAATTTATATATTGTAATATATTCTACATGTGAAGAATTTTTTTGTAATTATTAGATTTGACTGGTAAATCTTTTTAATTAATACTTTTTGAGTATTTATTAGAATTTGATGAAAAAATAAACAAAAATAATAATGAGTTCCGGTACACGTTACACAACTGGATCGTCAATCAATTCTAATCAACCAGATCAAGTGCAGACACGAAGAAGAAATGGTTTAAAATCAGAAGACAAATTGGACGAAGAACTTGATAGCATTATTTCCAAAACAAATTCATTAAATCTTAGGGACTCAACAGGTTCACTTGAAGAACAACCAAAGCAATATGAAATATTGATAAACTATATTAATCCGATCATATTAACAGCAGTCAGTGCATTTGTAAGATTGTACAGAATACAAACTCTGAATAAGGTTGTATGGGATGAAGCTCATTTTGGTAAGTTTGGGTCACACTATATTAAAAATGAGTTCTACTTTGATGTACATCCACCATTGGGTAAGTTGTTAGTAGGATTGTCTGGTTACTTAGCGAACTATAATGGGGAGTTTGAATTTGGAAGTGGTTCTACATTTCCAAAAGATTGCAACTATATTTTTATGAGATGCTTCAATTGTGTTTTTGGTATCCTATGCACTCCACTAGCTTACTATACTTGTTTAGATTTGGGTTTCACCCAACAAACTACTTGGTTTATCAGTTTAATGGTGATCTTTGAAATGATATCATTGACACTTTCGAAATTTATTTTACTTGATTCAATGTTATTATTTTTCACAGTTGCAACCTATTATTGTTTGATTAAAGTTCACAATTATAGATTGAAAGACCAAATGTTTACCCGCAAAGGGATCAAATGGTTACTTTTGACTGGTATTTCTATTGGGTGCGTGTCCTCGGTGAAATTGGTTGGGCTTTTCATAACTAGTTTGGTTGGGTTATATACAGTGTATGATTTACTAATCAAAACCTACCAACTTGGTTCAACATCTAACATTACATTCACTAAATATGTTGTGCATTGGCTCATGAGAGTGGTATCATTGATAGTCGTCCCTTTTTTAATCTATGCAGCATCTTTCAAGGTTCATTTTGACATTTTACAGAACTCAGGTCCCGGTGATGGTTCTATTTCAACATTACTTCAAGCGTCTTTAGAAGGTAGCACACTTACAGATGGTCCAAGGTCAGTAGCGTTTGGTTCATTGATCACCATGAGATCGCAAGGCTTGTCACCCAATCTTTTGCATTCCCATCTGCATTTATACCCTGAAGGATCTCAACAGCAACAGATAACAACTTATGGTCACAAAGATGATAATAACCACTTTTTGATTGAATTTGACTTGGAAACTTCATCTACAAAAGGTTGGTTTGCAAGTGACGAACCAGAAGACAAAGAGTCCCCAATTACTGAAATCTACAGATCAATTGTACAAGATGGTCAAACCATTAGATTAGTTCATAAAAATACAGGTTGTTTGTTACACTCACATCCTATTCAGGCACCTATTCTGAAGAGTTACTTTGAAGTTACTTGTTACGCTGATTTGGACAACAGTGATACTAAAGATGAATGGGTAGTTGAGATTCAAACCCAAGAAAAATCTCCATCTCAATTGTTCGCAAATGAATCAGTTTATGAGATACATCCAATTTCTACAAACTTTAGATTAAGACACAAGGTTTTAGGCTGTTATCTTTCCACTAGTGGTAGTGCTCTTCCATCCTGGGGATTCCAGCAAGGTGAGGTTGTATGCAAGCATTCGTTACTTCCTAAAGATAAGAACTCGTGGTGGAATGTGGAAGACCATATTAATAATTACCTTGAAGCCCCAGTAGTAGCGTATGTCCCTCCGAAACCAAAATTCTGGAAAGAATTTATTTTGCTCAATTACGGAATGATGGCATCAAATAATGCCTTAGTACCAGATTCGAATAAGTTTGATAAGTTGAGCTCTGAATGGTGGGAGTGGCCAATTTTAAACTCCGGTTTACGTATGTGTGGCTGGCAAGCTTATGATGTCAAGTATTTTTTGATTGGAAATCCATTTGTAACTTGGTTTTCAACATTGTGCTTGGGGGTAACTGCCTTTTATTTCGTGGCGATGTTGTACAGATGGCAAAGACAAAGAGTACAGTTTGACGTTCTTGGAGCCGAGTGGAATGATTTTTTAGTTCAAGGAATCTTACCTTTTTTGAGCTGGATATTACATTTCTTACCATTTATTTTGATGGGTAGAGTGACTTATTTACATCATTATGTCCCTGCACTTTACTTCGCAATCTTTGTCTCTGGATTTATTATGGAAACTTTAGTTGCTAAAACTTTAAATCGCTATGCCTCCAACTTTATCTATATGCTTCTGTACATATTGATTATTGGAGTATTTTGGTATTTAAGAGATTTGAGTTTTGGTATGGAAGGGTCACTGACCAATTTTGCCCATCTCAAGATATTATCAACTTGGATAATATAGAATACATATTGTTTATAAAACAATCAAAAGTTCATGAATATAAAAACCAAGAGTTCTTACTAGATTATGAATGGTGATGTGATAAATTTTTCTTGTAATAATTTAAGCACTGTAGAATATGGATAATATAGTCCTTTTGCTTTTATAAATGTATAAATGGCATGAAGGTATTATGGCGATCACTTTAGGGTTGTCAGGTTAACTCTAAGCCAAAAGTGGGTTGTAAATACACTAGCTTATATAGTTGCGAAAACAAGAGTCAATGAATCTACCGAAATTAACACACATCTTTGTGTCACTATCAGAAACACGAATGTGTTAATTCTATGCAAGGATGTATTAGAATCTGCACGGGTGTGTAAATACTAATCTCCGGTGTGTCCATTATGACTTCAGCTGGCAATTACGACTTAGATGTGTTAATTGCAAGTTTCCCTAAACTGCCTTAAGAGGACGTTGGAATATCATTGTGTTCTCGACATGCTACGGCATTCGTAGCCTACTACCTACGCGTCGTGTGGTAGTGTGGAATGTGGGGCAATTCATATAAAGTGAATTGCTCTAAAGAATAAAGTTGAGTATTTTGTCCCTTGGATCACATTGCTCCTTAGGCAATACTCTAACATAAAGTGTTTCCTACAACCCACTTTTCGCTCAGATACATAGTTTGAATACGCTCCATTCGAGTTGATATCACCATCAAGTGATTTTTGTACATACATATATATACAATATAGTACCACATCAAGAGTTCTGATATATACGAAGAACAACAAACGAATTCCTCCAGTGGCGGTACAGTAGAATGTGCTTGATTAACGTACGATACCATAATATGAAACGTTCACGTCAAAGATAGGTAGGTCCATGTAGAAGCTGACTTGTTGTAAAATATAAAATATAAAGTTCGTCTTAAAATATTTTTCATTGGACATCTTTATAATATCGATACGAAATCTTTCATTTCTTCTTTTTATGCTAATATGAATAAGATTCCAGTTAAAAACTGTTAGAGTATTACCGAAGGAGCAATATGATGCAGGACACAAAATACTCAACTTTACTCTTTAAAGCACTTCATCAAAGATGAACTACCACACGACGCTTAACTATTATGTTACGAAGGCCGTAGCATATCGAGAACACAATGATATTATAACGTCCTCTTAAAGCATCATATGCAAACTTGGAATTACGACATCCAAGTCGTAATTGCAAATTGCCGTTATAATAAATACATTCTGTGTTTCTGATAGTGGCACAAAGATTTATGTGTTAAAATCGGTAGATTCATTGACTCTTGTTTTCACAACTGTATAAGCTAGTGTATTTTTGGTATATATTTCTGAGCGAAAAGTGGGTTTCTGAGCGAAAAGTGGGTTGTATGAAACACTTTAACTGGTTAGGTAGCGTCAATCAGTATCAATATGTTTTGATTATACGATCTTGTTATTGTAATAGTGTAACTGTTACGAAAATGGGTTTGTTGGATTTAATCAGCACTGAGTCGAAATAATTGCGACAGGAGTTATATTGTAGATATAACTTGTTTGTTAGATAAAAGCCTTAATTAAATATATAACGAAAATACACTAGCTTATATAGTTGCGAAAACAAGAGTCAATGAATCTACCGAAATTAACACACACATCTTTGTGCCACTATCAGAAACACGAATGTGTTAATTCAATTCAAGGATGTATTAGATTCTGCACGGGTGTGTAAATACCAATCTCCGGTGTGTCAATTATGACTTCAGCTTGCAATTACGACTTAGATGTGTTAATTGCAAGTTTCCCTAAACTGCCTTAAGAGGACGTTGGAATATCATTGTGTTCTCGACATGCTACGGCATTCGTAGCCTACTACCTACGCGTCGTGTGGTAGTGTGGAATGTGGCAATTCATATAACGTAAATTGCTCTAGAGAATAAAGTTGAGTATTTTGTCTCTTGGATCACATTGCTCCTTAGGCAATACCCTCACAATATTTAATGAAAGCTTCAATCTAACAAACCAACTATAGGTTATGTACAATATAACTCCAATCACGAACATTCGACTCAGTGCTGATTAAAATTGAACAACCAACTTATCGTAACAGCTTCATTATTACTTAGCTCAATTGTACTGCAAAATACATTAATATTAATTGATGCTAACTAACCAGTCAATTGCTAACTACGGCTCACATTTGGCTCAGAAGAACTGTTCAACAATGCTCAATTATATACTGTAGAAACTTTAGTTAAAAGTTTAGAAATATAGCACCAGTACGAAAGTATTGGCTTCTTGAAGTCGATGAATCAACCTGGTTGTGGCTGTTAATTTAATTTGCTTATGTGAATTTAATTCCTAATAGAATGATTTGTATTCTTCAGTTACTAATCAGATAATCCAAAATTCTCGGCTTGACTAATTATAATCTTTTCATGTAAAGATCGAAAAGCTCATTGATTTTATCATGATATCATATTTTATGAGCACTTTGATGCATTTAGATTCATCTTATTCAGTTGTGCTCATTTGAATGTATAGTTATGCTTGAAGAAATATTTTGAAATACATGCACTGATAATACATTGGTTGACTTATTCTGCTAGATACTACTGACCATAACTCAACCTTGGTTCCAAACTTGTTTAATGTGAGTGAAACACAATTATTTTAAAGGGTAAATATTATTGCCTAATGGCTTTTCCAAATTCTTCAGGTTATACCATCTAGAAACGGAAGGTCTTGCATAAAATGAACAGTCTGAACGATTTGAAACATTTGGAGTATATATGGTGCGTTCTTTAGTACTATCCCATATCCTATAGAGCTTTGTACATTGGGTAACTCTGAGATATATTGTACATATAAGTTGATTAATGTGTTTCTACCAAAGGGAATATTGGGTGAGGTATATTCAGTGATATTGCCAGAAACAACTTGAAAGCGACTTGTACTTGCATTCGACTCCATGATACAAATTGAGATTGAAAGTGAACCAAGCCCGATTAACAGCACTTTTTACCATCTTGTTTGATTGTAGTATTTCAATGATTCTTAAAGATTAATTCACAAGTATAAGAAAACTTGAATTTTAACTTTTTAATAAGATGAAGTTATTTTTGAAGTGTTGTTATACTTTATTTATGTTTATGAATAATACATTACTATGAAAATTTCAGATCACAATAAATCGTAACACGGCATTATTCTTATATTTCTTGTATAAAGATTGATGTGATCTTGAGATCAACGCTGACCAACGTAGGCTCACAATTAAGCAGGCCGTTTAAAGTGATTATGTGTCTTTCAAAGTCAAAAATATACCCGCTTACATGGTTCCATCATAGGTGTAATACAATTTTTATGATTAAAAACAATGTATTCAATTTAGCTTTGAGAGTAGTGTTGGTCAACAGCGATCACTCGAAGTGGTCACTTCAATTAAAAACAAAATCCAGTACTCATTTTTTTACTGATAGGTACTGTTAGAGTATTGCCTAAGGAGCAATGTGATCCAAGGGACAAAATACTCAACTTTATTCTTTAGAGCAATTTACGTTATATGAATTGCCACATTCCACATTACCACACGACGCTTATGTAGTAGACTACGAATGCCGTAGCATGTCGAGAACACAATGATATTCCAACGTCCTCTTAAGGCAGTTTAGGGAAACTTGCAATTAACACATCTAAGTCGTAATTGCAAGCTGAAGTCATAATTGACACACCGGAGATTGGTATTTACACACCCGTGCAGAATCTAATACATCCTTGAATTGAATTAACACATTCGTGTTTCTGATAGTGGCACAAAGATGTGTGTGTTAATTTCGGTAGATTCATTGACTCTTGTTTTCGCAACTATATAAGCTAGTGTATTTTCGTTATATATTTAATTAAGGCTTTTATCTAACAACCTAGTTATATCTACAATATAACTGCTGTCACAATTATTTCGACTCAGTGCTGATTAAAATCCAACAACCAACTTATCGTAACAGTTTCATTATTACATCAACTCAATTGTACTTCAAAATTCATTAATACTGGTTGACGCTAATTAACCAGTTAAGTGTTACCTACAACCCACTTTACACTCAGAGCTTTTGTTAATTTTAATTTGGTATTCGCTGAAGTTAAATTATTTTTCAATGACAATATTCCTTATTGCCTGTAAAGAATTTTACTAAAAACGGATCGTTATTCGTAGTCTTGCTGTTGTGACAAATTTGACAATTCATGTCTTGTCCTGCTTACTGAAAAGTGTCATTTATTGGGGTAGTCTTGTAAAATCTTTTGTTAACGTTCTTTTGAGATGCAACAATTGCAGCTATGGGCAAGATTGTTGAATAGTTACTCAAACGACTTAATTCACTTATACAATTCGTAATTTTCAATACGTTTATTTAACTGAGGACCTGAAAACGTTTTTTGTCTTAATCTGTACTGAAATTGAGTATTCTATTAATTGAAAATACCTGTAATAGTTTATTAATAGTTTATTAATAGTAACAAACCTTGAGAGCCTCATTTTTAAGTCGGTAAGGACTTTTTATAGACTTCTTATCTGTATGTAGTTGTGTTAACTTTGTATTTAATCATATGATTTATGTCTACAAATCACTTTCTTAGTATTATATGGATTGTATTTAGGAAATATTTGTAGGTCTAAGTTCCTGTTCTATAATACATAATGCATATGGGTTGTATGATTTAGTTCATATGGTTAATACTCTTGTTCAACACTTGTCTAGAAACTTCAAAGTTTTGCATCCTTTTTCTAAAGTCTTCAATCTTAAGAGCTTCTATACTATAACGTGAGTCCTTGAAGTCCTTGTAAAAACTAATTGCTTCTCGTGCATGATAATCTATGCTACAGAAGCCACTAGAATAGTCAAAATCACCTAGCAGTGATGTTTGTGAATTGCCCAAGTTGTAGTTTGAAGTAACCAGGGACGAGGCACTATCAGATGATGATATAGAGCTTTCGCTTATCAGTAGATTATTAGAACCCGGAGTTGATGATACGCTGTTAGTTCCTGGTGAAGCCGAAACTGTAAAAGGAACAGTACTCGTAGATGTTGTACTTGTATTACCCGGTGTCTGGGCAGTTTGGATGTCATCCTTATTGACTTTGGATGTGGATTCATTATCAGCAGCTTTCTTTTTTCTAGCTGCTTGGTTATATATTTCCCCTTGAATAATGTTATGTAGAGTGCTTCTTGAATCTTCGTCAACTTCATAATGTAAATTCTTCAATATTGGATAGTTGTCAATTTTGAGGCTCCTATTGAAGTTTGTTACCATTGTTTCATTGAAGTTCATTTTCGTTGGCTTGATATGAATAATATCTTGATACTTGTCAAAGACAGAGGGAACATCTCCTTGGTCCAGTATTATCTCATTCAGAATATATGCCAGATCGTTTTCAAAATTTAAAACTTCACTTTCAGCTAAATAGTTTGAAAGTAGTTCAAGTCTGTCATTAAAGAAAAGGATCATACGGATTAATTTTTGAGATAAGCTGACAAGAAATTCATAATGTTCCACTACATTATCAACTTCCTCCATATTAATCTTAAAGACTTCCACCTGGAAATCGACTCTAGGTATCATCACATACATCGGGTCTATCAATAAGATTGACCTAATCGGGGTGAAAACGTGCAGGAGAGCCTTTCCAACTACCTGGTAAAATAGGTACAACGTTTTCTTCACTGGATTCATATTTGATGCTATCGAGTAGCATTCACTTGGACATATTTTAAACCAAGAAACAATGAAATCAAAAAATAAGATTGTCAGTGTGAAGGTAATACTGTTTGAAGAATCATAAATATTGTTCTTAGCTTTACAATAATCATTGATTGCCACAATGTTAGGGTATGTTTCATCAATTAACACTTTAAGGAATGCTTCCAAGTTAAGAAATTCTCGAAGCATCAACTCATTGGACGTTGAAGCCAAGTCATTGTTGCTGATCAAGAAGTACTTAAATGTCATCAAATCTTCATAAATTTCGTTAATGACTTGAAATGGATAGTCAGGTACTAGGGTCCAGGTTGTTGCATCCTTAATACAATGATCCAACAAAATTAAGGAATAACTCAACTCTGTAACAGACTTCTTAGACAAGTAAATTTCCAGGAGAAGCGAAGCAGTTCCTGTGTACATTAACATCAAAGTATTCACAGAAGCGTTTGAATGTAAGAATGTAGTCCAAGCACCATAAAGTGAAATCTTGGTTGTAAATTCAATATTGTGTTCAGTAAGTGATTCTCTTAAATCACGTACCAATAAGCCAAAGTATGCAAACGACTTCTTTGTTAATATTTCAAGATCACGTTTAGTAAACAAAGAGAATAACAGGCTTTCATTTTCGACTTCAGAAGTGATTTCATCGTCTCCGCTCAATCCCTTTTGGGGCTGATTACTTGCTTTTGTAGCAGTTAACATTATATTGCAAGTTTTTAACAAAACGCTGATTGCTCTATCCATGAAGAATGAAAAGTACACATTCAAGACTACACCTTGGTTGAAAATAATGCTCCAAAACTGTAGATCATTCTCCCTTCTCCAAACAGGTGTATACTTGAGGCTATATTCCTTTGTGACCATAGATTTGATGCTTTTATGGTCTTTCAGAAGATAACGACGAAGAAAACGATTCTTGAGATAGATTGAAGTGTTGAACTTTGGAATATTAACTTCTCGAATTATCGCATGTGGCAAGGGCTTACCTGCAGTGATCTTTGGAGGTGAATGAAGCTGAAAGATTTTATAATCATTATGTTGAGTTAAATCAATTGGAAGATTTGTTTCTTGATTAGTTGCTTTAACGTATTCAAGTGTCACATTATCAATTTTTTCAAGATTTTCGTCCTTGAAAAACTGTTCAGATTCATTGTCGATATTACGCAATGAATCGTGTGAATATTCGTTTATTTCAGTGTGTAAATGATCATGATCAATCCCAAAATCAGTTTCTTGTTGCACTAATAGACCTTCTGGAGTATGGTTTGCAGTTGGATGGTAAAGATTAGAAAGTTCCCCCTTAAGCCTCAAGAAAGAGTCTCTATATAAGGCAACACGTAAATCATCTTTATTTGCATAAAACTCTGGTTTTATTAGATCTTTAGTTATCGGTTGTACCATTGAGAATATATCCTTCTCCTCGTTTGAAGCCAAGATATTAGCATTTAACAACCCGTTATTGTTTATATTAAAAGAAGCATTTCCATTCATATTTTCTGGTATCTGACTATAATTAACAGAATGTGGGTGCCTTTGTTGCGAGTAGACGCGAGAATCATAAGTCATTAGTCCGTTCTTGATAAATTCATCATTATGCAAAACTTGATTATTTAAAATGTCATAGGAATTTAAAGCAAAACCGTGTGTATTGTGCGATACAGGTGTATTCTGTACTGTGGAACTTACTTGTTGATGATGCAGATTTGGTAAATAATGAGATCCAGTGTTGTTTGACAGTGAATTTGATCTCAGGTTAGATTGAGCATGTGTATGTGATTGTCCTGTAGTATGATTTACGTGAATTACCTGCTGTAACCGAGATTGCTGAGGACGATGCTGCGACTGGTTTTGTAAATTATAATGCGCTGAGTTGCTGATAATCGGTTGTCGATTTTGTAACTGTCGAGATATGTGTTGCTGGGATACCCATTCATTCTTTAACTTTTCATTTTTCTTCCTTATGTGGTCTAGCTTCTCCTTTGGAAAATCGAGGTAGCCACATCTGTAACTTTTCGCTATGCAGTTATGACACAGGGGTAACTCCTCGGAACATTTTATTCTCTTTGCTTTACAATTTGGACATCCTTTACTTAGTTAGTAGCATTCATCATATAGTTTTATCATCTATACTTACCGTCTCGAGAGTTCTTATGGGTTCTCCTACTTTTCCTCTCGGTGATTCGAGGTATTGGAGGGAAAGACATGTTAGTAGTAGTATTGGTAAATCTCAAGTACCACTGTTAAAAGTTTGTCTCCTACTTATAAATGATCACCACAATCCTTAGGAATGAAACTAATTGAAGATATTCAATGTTACTTAACAACTTTAAAGGTCTATTGTATCTTTAGTTTTTTTTTTTGTTTAGAGACTGCATACCACAAGAAAATGTTATGATTTATTGCTTTTTTTTAGGGGAGATAAACTATCTTCCCAGCTTACCCATGCAAATCACATTGAACATATATAAGAATTAAAAGTTATCAAGTTATGAAATCCGTATTACCCTTAATATCTAGACGCAAGTACTTAACTAATTTGGAGATCTACCAACAAGACGAGTAGTCAAGCCAACCAATATGTTATCTCCTGTATATAACACTTTTGTAACTAGTTGAGCACTTGACGTTAGATAGGGGCGACGTCAACAATCTGTCATTATTGTGAATGTATTTACTTTTTTAAGGAACAAAACGCCGAGACCAAGTTTTAGAGTATTCAAATTTATTAATTTATAGCTCGTAATCTATTAAGTTACTTTTCCAATTCATTTCTGTTAAATGACGCATTGTAGGACGTCCATGTGGGCAATTCCATGGTTTATTGAGTTTACTTAGGTTACGAACAACAGACTCCATAACCTTAGAATTCAAGGATTTTCCGATCATTATACTTTTGCGGCAAGCCTTCATAGCTAAAATATCTCTTATTTTTTCTAGTCTTGTATTCTTGTTGTATGGGTTATTCCGAACCAAATCAAGTAATTCATAGAAATCATCAACGTTAAACATTATGTTTTTGTAGGTGGGTAATGTTACTAAAGTAATGTAGTCTTCATCTGCAGAATTTTCCTCCACGATGAATCCATTTTCTTTGAATAAATCTCTGTTTTCTATTACTAAATTTCGTTCAATGACATTTAAATCAAGTTTTATCGGGGCAATTAATTTCTGGAACTTTACTTCAAATTCTTCATTTAACTTTTCAAAATTGTACTTCTCGTCACTAGCATGTTGGTCAATGATAAAAATGTTTGTGGAGCCTTCCGCTTCTTCAGGGAGTTGTTTCACTAGAATGAATCCTAAGTTAAACTGCCCAATAATTTGCATCTTTTCAAAATCACCTTTTGATATAATGAACAGTGTCAACTTCTGCTCTTGTTCATTCAGAGTAACATCATCTATAAACACCAGCTTGGTTCCACTACTCAATGCTTTGAAGTCAATTTTATATGGTTTAGTGTTCTTCCAGACTCTAGAAAAGTTGTGCAACAGTTCTAGTTTTATTCTTTTCATAGATCTTTCGTAGACAGGTCTTCCACTGATTGACACATGTGCTCTATCTGTGCCTTTTTCTGCAGGGAAGAAATTCTTTCCATAATTATTGTTGGTATTTTCTGAAAAATTTAAGGAAGTTGAAGTATAGGGTTTATCAACAACTGAATTTTGACCAGCTGTAGCGAGCGTATTTTCATTCTCAAGTACCATCGGATCCTCGTTTGTGATCTCTGTATCACCTTCAATATTATTGGAATTGACTGTGTATGTTGTGTCACAATCTGCATCAAGTACATGAGCAATTTCATTCAAGTCTTCATCTAGTTCTCGGTTTGTGTTTGTTAAAGTAAATCTATTACCATTAAAAGTAATAATATCTGGTTGGCATTGGCTCTCTTCATTTAGACCTTTGTCCTCTTGTGCTTGAAGTTCCATATTAACATCAATTTCGTTGGTATCTTCGACTACATCTATAACTTCTTCTTCATAATTCTCGTCGACAAAATGATCTGATGATCTGTTCAGCTCTTCATTATTGTCCTCACTGGTAAGAATAGAATCTTCACTAGCTTTTTCCAATATAGAAACTTCTGATTCCTTATTATTTTCATTTTGGACCTTTCTTCCGGTTATTTTCTTTGAAATAGAAACAACTTCAGCTGTTTCTTGAAACTCATTTGGTTCGATGCTCTTTTCAGCTGATTCTGATATTCCTATTGGTATAGCAATTGCAACTTTTTGATTCTCATATACAGGGTTCATCCTCATTTCATTTTTTGGATACACGTACCCATCTTGAGATTCAAAGTATTCTAGCAACTTGACTCGTATTTCATCTAGTAATTTTTGCTCCTCATGAATGAAAACCGTTGACTTGTCAGGTAATACATTTAAATCCAAAATATTGGTATCAATCACTAAATTAATTATGAAAGTAGGGAATTGAACGTGATTGTAACTTTGGAATATATCATTTGTAATCTTGTTCAACTTTTTTAATATTACAGGTCTATTGTTAATGAATATGAATTGACGATCTTTCATATTACGACCTAGCCCAAATGAAAAGTTAGAAATGTATCCCTCCAATAGCACGTCGTCATTTATAGGTAAGTTGATAGGTATGAGTCCTCTTGCACCCAGGGTGCCAAAAATAGTTAACATATTATCCAAAATTGAATTTTTGGCTCCTCCTCTAGTATTGAAAATGCTCTGTTTCTTCTTATTAACAACATTTGAAATACTAAATTTGATTTGAGGAAATATAATTAGATATGGTATTATCAAATTAATTGCCTTATTGAACTCCTTCTTTAGATTCTTCTCGAAGTTTTTAAATCTTACTGGAAGACCCTTAAAAAGATCCAGCACAATAATTTTGGTTCCGTTATTTGCCAATTCCGTAGGTGGCTTCTTCTCCTTGCTTATTAAGTTTCCCATTTTATCAAAATTGAGTTCAAATATTCTTGGATAGTCCGACGATGTAATCATTCGAATCGAGCATAGATTACAAATCGAATTTAACGCTTCACCCCTAAACCCTAATGTTTCTAATGTTTCTAGATCTTCGAATTTCGATAGCTTAGATGTATAACTCCTGAGACAGACAGACTCGAAGTCTTCGGAGTTGACCCCATTTCCGTTATCTTGGGTAATAATTTGATCTAACCCATAATTGTGAAAGGTAACCTCAATCTTAGTACTCCCAGCATCGATTGAATTCTCTATCATTTCTTTGACTATAGACTTAAGATCAATAATTACTTGACCAGATGTAACTCTATTGATATCCTTCAAATCAATACTTCTAATCGTCATGACGCGTACTTCTAGATTTTTTTTAAAAAAATATGACTTTGCCCTTGACATCACAAAATATCTTCCATTCGTTGAAGGAGTTCATAGCCATTTGGATTAATCAAATTCTATATCATCAAAATATATATGATAAAAGTATATTCGATACTGTGAAATCTTTCAATCACCTAGTCTATAAAAGTCGGAATCCGAATCTTAATATGTACATAAATAATCTTGTACATGAATTTCTAGAAATACTAATTGGCCATAAAACATCAGGAGCAAAATCTAACCAATTGTCAATCATCATATATGATGAAGTCACAGAAACGATAAAAGTTAAACATGTATTGCATTTTAATGATTTATTAGTTACATTAGGAAAAATCCTAAGCAAACAGGCTTCACCAAATGGTGACGACAAGTCTGCGGTTATCAACATACCAGGAATTACTTGGTCAGTTATATTCACACAACTCAGCTCGATTTTACATTTGCATGTAAACGAACTTCGAAAATTACATAGCCAATCGAATCTAAATTTTAAAGTTATTATTGAGTTGGATGATTCTATAAACTTGGTTGACTCAAAATGGGTTAGAGTAACAGGAAATAATAAGCAAGCTAATGCCATCAAACCCATAGGTGAAGTTGCATTAAAAATAATAAACTTTGATATCTATAATGAGTATTATTAGAAGACAATTCGGTGCTTAAAAACCTTCATTCAACTTAAATAATGTCTTGAGATTCTCGTACATAAAGTATGAGATAGAAACTGCAGGGGCAACCTTGGCTAAATTTGGAACCAAACCTTTATACAATCCAGGTACACCTTCTCTCTTGATTGTTTGCCCAAGTACATCACTAAACCCAGTATATGTGTACGGGTGTGCAAATGTTCCTTGGGCTTGAAGTCTGGTTCTTAATAGATTAATAGGATAAACCATTGTCGCGCCAAATGTTCCTGACAAGGCACCCAAGGTCAAGACCACAAAGTTTGATAATTTCACATTTTCTTCTCTTATTCCAGTTTTTTTGCTTTCTCTTTTCACTAACCAACTCTTAATTGTTGAAAAAGTTCCCAAATCCAATGCTGCATATGGGAAAATTCCACTAGATCCAACCAACAAACCACGGTAAAAGATTGAAACACCTCCTTCTCTAAACATATCTTTAGCAATTCTAAAAAGTAATGCATTGCCCTTTAATGAGGAGTCCAAATTGGAACACTGTAATCTGAATTTTAATGTATCAATTGGGTAAACACACATTTGTGATACTACACCACCAATACCACCGGCAAGATAAGTAGCAGTTTTGGATAACTTAGACATATCTTCCACGCCTTCCATTCTAGCTAAAAACCTTTTCGTAGCCTCAAATGAACCGAACTTGATTGCAGATTCAGGGAAGACCTTAAACACGTTGAGTGCGTTCCCTACATAAAATGCCTTGATTCCTCCTTGTTTCCATAAAGTTCTGGCAGCTTGTATAATTGGAGATCTAATTGTTTTAGCTGGTTCTACGTTGGCACCGGAACCTACGGCTTCTTGTGCAACCTTTATTCCACTCTTGATTTGTTCGGCAATTTCTTTCTTAGAATGTAAAACAGTTGATGATAAATCCGTTCTTGCAATCAAAAACACCTTGATTCTGTCAAATGGTGCTGTTGCTGTTCTTGAGACTACGCCTGCTAAACCGCCAGCTAGGAAAAATCCAAACCCATTAAGAAATTGTGCTATTAATGTCACGTCACCATCTGAAGAAAGATCGAGCTCCTCAACAATGAACCGGAATGCAGTTTTTATTCTTGATCCATTCAACCGTGGCATTAAAATTAAGAAGTCTCTGAATTCATCGTAAGTGATGTATCCATCATTCTTAAAATCGATTTGCTTGAACAACATGTTTGTGTCATATTTTGATGGCTTCAAGTTGAGTGTCTTCAAGTAATAAACAAAATCTGCTTGACTTAATCTTCCGTCTCCATCCTGGTCAATCTCTTTAAATCCTTTTAATATCTGGTCATCTGTTTTAATGAGATACGTCTTCAAATCTTCAAAATCAATCACCTTATTCTTATCGGAGTCAAATGCTTCGAAGACACGATCTACTAACTCTTGGTTCTCACTTATTGGATGATCTAACTTCTTCAAAGCCTCTTGAAAGGCATCTAAAGTGATTTCTCCACTTTGATTTATATCCAACTTTTTGAAAATAGATTTATAGTCATTCGGCTTCTGTGGTATCACCACATCATCTTGCTCGGCTATTTCCCCATTCTCTTTCTTTAATGATGATCCTTCCTTTAAATCCGAGTAATTGCTATATGATGATGCACTGGTTATAGTAGGCCTGTGCATTTTTGAAATAAACCTTTATATTTACCAATTTCTGAAAAAGATAATTGTTCTTTCAAAGTTCATGCAAAAAAAATATAGACACCAAAAAAAAAAATTTTTGATGACTGCCTATTTATCTCATTATTTATTTCAGAACCACTACTTTGGTTGCAGTGGATTCAATTATCTTTGAGTGAGTCAAAAAAAATTAAGAATGTTCCTTATCAATTCTTTCGAATTCCGTTGATTGTTTATGTTTGCATTTTTATTTGCTAGTTCTCTTCACATCACGTGAGCTCGCTTCCTTTGTCCTCTTATGCATATTCTGGGGTTACAATAATCCCACCATAATTTGCTCAGTTTTTGCACCCAATATTTCTGAACTGATGAGGTATGAAAGGTGTTGTTCCCTGTTTAGTTATTTGGGTTTTTGTATTATTTAACCAATTTTCAATTCTTTAATTAAATTTTGTGAAAATTGTACAATAGTTGTTTATATTACCAAACCTATGTTTTTTGAAAATTCCAATGGGAGCAAATCCTAAGTTTATAAATTTAGTAAACCAACACGAGGTTTGACAGTTTTATATAGTAGAAAAGAAATGTATATAAAAAGGTCATATTTTTACTTACTGTACTTGAATTCCATTTTAGACTTTTTAGTTGGGACTTGAGACAGTTTCATAATAAAAAGTTTTAGATTGTTAGGGACTAGAGGTTACCAATACACTATGTCAGCTTCCATAGGTTACGATAGGAGGCTATGGCTAAGATAAGAGTCTTATCTCGCACGGCACAGGGCTAAGTACTCGGCCATTTGATTCTGATTCTTAGAGGATGAAGCGATAAGGTTCAATCGAGGCGTAAGTTTACCAAGATAAGACCTGGAAATCTAGGCAGAGAAGGCTGCTCTCGAGACAGCCGTCTTGAAATTAACGACCCGGACTAATTTATTGCATCCGATAAGGGATCGCAAATTACCATACTAGAAACAAGGTTTTAGAACCAGAAAGTATATAAAGAGCTGTAATAGAAAAGTAAAAAACAAGGGAAAAGCTAATGCTGATCGCTTTAACTAATACATAACGTGTTCCACACCTAAAAACCCACTTTCACTAAAACAATCTACACAACAAAAGCCTAACATAGATCTACAAGTTTGCTTAAACTTATGTCTCCATTTCTACAACGAGCTACGCTCGACATTTCAGTAGATTCAATGACTCTGATCCTAAACTGATACAATACCAAAATTATGTACGTAAGTTCAGATCTGCCGCGTTAGTTAATCTCTAAGTTTTTATATACAAATTCCAATACACCTTACGTTCTATAAGACCTCCCGCTAATAGCTTTTCACCCAGGACAACTAGGAGATGATACTACTACACTACTACCGATATCAGGATTAATTATTCTAACAAAAAGTATGACCTTAAAATGCAATTTAAAATTAGAGGTTATCATTATGTCTGTTAAGCATTTGTTGTGTAATTAGCTTTTTTTGTTTTAGCGTAAGCGGGTTTTTAATTTGAAAAACACGTTATGTATTTGTAGAGCGACTGGTAGGAGTTTTTCCCTTGTTCTATACCATTCTATATCAGCTCTTTATATAGTTTCTTGCTCCAATACCTTCTAATTTGGTAATTTGCACTTCCGTTTTGGGTATTTCAAGCCATTACTTTCAAGACAGCTGTCTCGGATACAGCCTTCCATGACTCGATTTCTTCGTAGCCAGTCTCAGTTTGGCAGGCTCCTGTCTTGATTGAGATTTACTTTTTTATCTTCTTAGTATCAGGGTCAATTAGCTGAGTACTTAGCCCTATGCCGTGCGAGATAAGACTCTTATCTTAGCCACAGCCTCCTATCGTAACCGAGGGAAGCTGACATAGGGTATTAGTAACCTTTAGTCCCTAACAATATCGTAAACTTATTTTTATCAATCAGTTAGAATTTAGAGTACTTGTAGAAGACAAACCAATATATTTACAATAGGTTTACAACTCTTTTATTGGTTCTTGTATCATTAGAAGTTCTATATTTTTTTAACCATCAAAATGATGAAATGATTATGATACTTTAAAAAATATAAAGATACCCTGAATTAGCAACTCTAAAAAAGGTCCCTTGGCCCAGTTGGTTAAGGCGTGGTGCTAATAACGCCAAGATCAGCAGTTCGATCCTGCTAGGGACCAATTTTTTTATTTTAAAGTAAAAGATTCCATTAAAATTTTCGGTTTCGCTGTAGAGTCAGATATCATTATAATATACTTTTAATCCAGTCGGTTGTTTGAAGGCCATAGAATATAATCATTTTAACCTTTCTCAAGTACGACTTTGTAATACACACGACTTTTGAGTTTTTTTTTTCAGCAACAAGAAGAATCATAAATCATCAATTCAAGTTTGATAATATTATAAATGTCTGTTCAAATCTTTGGAGATCAAGCCACAGAAGAAAGGGCTGAGAATGCACGTTTATCTGCATTTGTAGGAGCAATTGCTGTTGGTGATTTGGTCAAATCAACCTTGGGTCCTAAGGGAATGGACAAGTTGTTGCAAAGCTCCTCCGATGCAGACAAGGCTTTAGTTACTAATGACGGTGCAACAATTTTAAGATCTATTCCATTTGACAATCCAGCTGCAAAGGTTCTTGTTAATATTGCTAACGTGCAAGATAACGAAGTTGGAGATGGTACCACATCTGTCACTGTTTTCAGTGCTGAGTTATTGAGAGAAGCAGAAAAGTTAATTGAGCAAAAAATCCATCCACAGACAATCATTGAAGGTTATAGAATAGCCCGTAATGTAGCTATCGATGCCTTAACTAAGGTTAGTGTTGACAACTCAAAGAACACTGAAACTTTCCGTGCAGACTTGATAAACATTGCTAAGACCACACTTTCATCCAAGATTTTATCTCAAGATAAAGAATTCTTCTCCAAATTAGCTGTTGATGCCATTTTAAGATTGCAGGGCTCAACTAACTTGAATAATATTCAAATTATAAAGAAGGCTGGTGGAAAGTTGGCTGATTCTTACTTGGATGAAGGATTCATTTTAGAAAAGAGATTTGGTATTAACCAACCAAAATCCATCAGCAATGCCAGAATTTTGATTGCAAATACATCTATGGATGCCGATAAGGTTAAGATTTTCGGTGCAAAGTTTAAAGTTGACTCTACTGCTAAATTAGCGGACTTAGAGAAGGCTGAAAAGGTCAAGATGAAGGCTAAGATCGATAAAATCAAGCAATTCGACATAAACCTTTTCATCAACAGACAATTAATTTACGATTACCCTGAACAATTGTTTTCTGACGCGAAAATAAATTCTATTGAGCATGCTGATTTTGATGGAATTGAAAGATTGGCATTGGTCACTGGTGGTGAAGTTGTATCTACCTTTGACCACCCAGGAAAGGTGAAATTAGGAAAGTGTGATTTGGTAGAAGAAATATTGATTGGTGAAGACACCTTCATAAAGTTTTCCGGTGTTGCTGAAGGTAAAGCTTGTACAATTGTGTTGAGAGGTGCTACTGAACAAGGTTTAGATGAAGCTGAGAGATCTTTGCATGATGCTTTGTCCGTTTTATCGCAAACAACCAAAGAAACTAGAACTTGTTTGGGTGGTGGATGTGCTGAGATGATCATGTCCAAGGCTGTTGACCAAGCTGCAGCAAATGAGACTGGTAAGAAGTCATTGGCAATTGAGGCATTTGCAAGAGCATTGAGACAATTACCAACTATTTTAGCAGACAATGCTGGTTTGGATTCATCCGATTTAGTTTCAAAGTTGAGATCGGCTATTTACAACGGTATTACCACTTCAGGTTTAGATTTGAACAATGGGGTAGTTGCAGACATGAAAGAATTGGGTATCGTTGAATCTTATAAATTAAAGAGAGCAGTTGTTTCTTCTGCGTCTGAAGCAGCAGAAGTCTTATTGAGAGTCGATAATATTATTCGCGCAAAGCCTCGTACTGCTGACAGAAACCATTGATGATATTCCCAGTGTATACGTAACTTAGCTTTAATCAAGTATGGTAGACTAAATCTTGGATCGGCCTTAAGCGTGTACATGACACGTTGAGACTGGAAAATCCATCTCAAAACTTGTACAAAATCAGTTCGCCTCAAAGACACCACACAAAATATATCCCCAGCCTGCAAATTTGCCATATTCTTTAAAGAATAACTCAATTGAAAAGACGACAAAATGTGTAGGTTCTAGCTCACATTCCGCGAGTAATTAGAACGTATTCGTGTATTGTCAAGCAGTTTATCTGTAATAAATGATGTTATTGTATTGTTTTCTTTTTTTATAGGCACATGTCTGCCGGGTTGTTGACGATTTAAGAAAAGAGGCAATTTAAGTTTGTTTGCTTCAATGCATGTGTACTAACCAAGGCTTTGAAATAATAGCAATATACAAACTTAAAACAAACCATATTTTAACCATTGAGTGTATAGGACCGAAGGATTATTGGGATTTGAAGTATTAGAGAATTCAAAGAACGAAAGTAAGAACTAATCACAAAATCAAGAATACGCATTTAATTTTGTAACAGTGAAAATCAATTTCATTTGGTCGGGGATCTAAAGAAACAATATGAATTTTGACAAGCTTCAATTAAATGTGGCTTTTTTGTCTACCAAGTTTCACCCACGATGCACCGGACGCTTTTCTTTTCTTTTCTTTCTCTGCAACACACTGCATATTCTTTGAAAGTTAATCGAAAACCCCTTTTAAAATGTATTTGCAACCGCGAAAAAGAATCACAATTCTGGAATTTCAGGGGGAGAACAATAGTGGGCGCTGATGAATTGATGCAATATGGTGAGATTTTTCAACATGCAATGCTTGCTAGTTTGAAAAAGAGTATAAAAGGAGCCGAATTTGATTAGTTATTGCTTCAATAAATATAAAAATGGTTTTTGGCTTTGGTAAGGACAGTGATAACGACAGCAGCAGCAACAACAACAACAACAGAAGAGACAACGATTCTTACGGATCTTCCAACAACGATTCGTACGGAAATGACGATTCTTACGGATCTTCTAACAATGATTCCTACGGTTCTTCCAACAAGAAGAACTCATCTTACGGAAATGACGACGACTCCTATGGATCATCTAACAATGATTCTTATGGATCTTCCAACAAGAAGAACTCATCTAACACTGACTCTTATGGCTCCTCCAACACTGACTCTTATGGCTCCTCCAACAAGAACTCTTCCTACGGAAATGACGACGACTCCTACGGATCTTCTAACAAGAACTCTTCCTACGGATCTTCTAACACCGACTCTTACGGTTCTTCCAACAAGAAGAACTCCTCTAACACTGACTCTTATGGCTCCTCCAACACTGACTCTTACGGTTCCTCCAACAAGAAGTCTTACGGTGACGACGACAACTCCTACGGTTCTTCTAACACCGACTCTTACGGTTCGTCTAACAAGAAGAACTCTTCTTACGGTAATGACGATGACTCCTACGGATCTTCTAACAAGAACTCTTCGTATGGATCTTCTAACACCGACTCTTACGGTTCTTCCAACAAGAACTCTTCTTACGGTAATGACGATGACTCCTACGGATCTTCTAACAAGAACTCTTCCTACGGATCTTCTAACACCGACTCTTACGGTTCTTCCAACAAGAACTCTTCTTACGGTAATGACGATGACTCCTACGGATCTTCTAACAAGAACTCTTCGTATGGATCTTCTAACACCGACTCTTACAGTTCTTCCAACAGAAACAACAACAACAACTCTTATGACAATGATGATTACTAGTTAGAAAATATATATTAAGCGGCTCGGAATTTGTAGAATAATGTGGGGTAATGCGAACAATAATTTTTGGATTTCGGCGAAGTCTTCACAATCCTACAGTTGTTTACGAATATTATTAGCTATCTAAAATGACTGGATGACGAACATCTTGTATAGCAATGTGGGGTAACGCGAACAAATATTTTTTGGATTTCGGTGCAAGTCGTCACAATCCTACAGTTGTTTACGAATATTATTAGCTATCTAAAATGACTGGATGATAAACATCTTTTAGAAATTACATGATTGTACAGGGTGATTTTACTGTTGCAAAGGAGCATATAACACCTGCGTGACATATTTACGCTTGTACCGCACAATAGATGCGACGGCCAAGGTGTTATGTTTTATACTGGTAGTGGCCAAGTGGTTCAAAACAACGTGGTTTGGGATTGGCAAGGCACCCAGGTTATTATCCTTATCAGCCGAATTAAAGTTGTTCAATATGACATTTTCTAGATGGGGAGGCAATTGAGGAGGATGCAACCAGGCCTGTGGTTGCATGTTTGGAGTTTTTGCTTGTTTGTCAATAGCCTCGTAGTATTGCTCCATAACCTTTGGGTCTGTGAATATAGGAGGTATATCGTTAATGTACTGATACGTTCTATTACCCTGAGGGCCCGAGTCCACCTCGTCGTGGTATCTTGAGTAACCATTACCCATATCATCGTCATCATTAATTAAACCCCACATCAGGTCACTTCTACCAGCGCGTGTTAACGATGACTTTGTTCTAGCAAATTGGGACTTTGGTTGCTCTTGACTTTGTTCTTGAGGTTGAGATGAAGTGGATTCTTGTGAAGATTGTTGAGCTTGCTGTCTTGCAGCATTCGGATGTACCTGTAGTATATGTTCCGGGGTGACTTCAACATAGTTGACAAAGTTACCCATCTGGTCTGTAGCAGTAGGTAAATAGTCCGAGTACCTTAACTCGTTGTCGACAACGAAACGAAAACGATGGGTACCAACGGGTAACCCAAGAGTGATCAAGAAAGTGCCATCCGATTGCTTGGACAATCCAATCATTTTTCTCCAACCAGTGAATGAGCCAGTAACATACACCTTGTCACCACCCTGGACCCATTTGATGTCCACGGGGACATTTAAATTTGGGTCTGGGGTGACTGTTTGTTGTTGCTGCAGTTGTTGTTGCTGCAGTTGTTGTGGTTGACCATGTCCGTCACCCTCAATATGCATTCTATCCATATCGTCTGTGAGCATCATAGTGGACCTTCTTCTTGGAGGAAGCTTGGCAGTTTCGTCATTCACGGATGATACATCCACCATGGACACATCTTTTGCACCGGCGTCCATTTTTTTTGTTGAGTAGCTAGCAACCGGAAGTTGCTGGAAGTAAGAATTAGGTTGAATTAAACAGGTGTATAACCAATGGGAATTATATCACAAAGTAATGAAGCTGTTTATATATGTTAAAACTCCAATTGCAAAATATTAAGGGTTGGGTAAATACTCCTTTCAAATAACAAATATTTTTGACAAAAGTTAAGGCGGATGAAATTTTTACTCCAGCGTCTTCACGTGTGTCTTCACGTGCTGTTGTTGATACGTAATGCAAATGATGGAATAGACAGATATTGGCGACAGGGATGATGCAAGCAATAAAATGAACATGATTTGATGAGTTAGAGTATTCAGAAGAGAAGGAAAGGTTGTTCTTCATTTTTGATGCAAATCAACACTAGTACAATGATTGTCATGTTAACCAATAAGGGCAACCAGATGTAAATATAGGATAGTCAATCCATGGAAATATGAATAAGATTCTATTTAATAAACAATCAAAACATTTCTACTAGATATCCAAGTTAAAATATGTATTCTATTATACACCCTATCAAATCAATTGACATCATCAGTTTCTCAAGTTATTTAGATTGGTAGAAATTGCATGATAAACTAAGATTAACACCACACTAGCAAAACCAAAGGTCAAAGCAATGGTATTCAACTGATCGTCTGTAATCATCTTTTGGTTTTGATTAATGAATTTTTAATTTTGGAGAGGAAAAAAAAAAAATCAAGGCCATTAGAAAAGAGATGCATAAATGGGGATCGATTCCTAGACTTCTAAGAGACTTTTCCACTAGTATAACAAGATGTCAAAAGAACAGTAAAGAACAAAGATTGATACGAATAGTTCAGAAAAAAGACGAAGCATTTGTGACATCTCCAAAGCCAGAATGGGTCAAGAGGGACGAGGCACATGCTAAACGGTACAAGGTGTGGAACCCCACTAGAAAGTTATCGCATCAACAAATGAATGATATAAGAGGCTTGAACGAGCAGATGCCTAACTTGAGAACAGTAGATTTGGCTAATCATTACAATATATCACCAGAGGCAATTCGAAGAATACTTAAATCTAAGTGGGTTCCAAATGATGAAGAAGAGGACCGCAAATTGAGTAGAAATGCAAAACGCAAAGAGGAACGAGTACAGGAATCAAAGTCATTAGTAGAACAACTACAACTACAGAAGAAGAAGCGGAATTATTCCAGAAGCATCGCACTCGGTCAAATTGTAGCTGAAGAGCCACCCTCCCCCAGTTTTGTTAAGTATGGAAAACAGTTTACAACCCTGGATGGAAAGATTAAATTCGATAGCACTAAAAACCACGGCTACTATAAAAGGAAGCAAAAGAAGAACCATCATACCAGATTACCATATTTGAAGAGTGCTGGTGACATTATAGATTGAATTGTAAATAGACTACCATTTTTGAAGAATACTGGTGATATTATATATTAAATTGTAAATAGACTACTATATGCGAAGAATATTATAGATTAGATGCTCATAGATTGAATAATATATTTTCTCTAAAGCTCGGTTTAAATTTTTTGTTTGTGGAGAAAAGTCATGATTCCAATCCTTACTATACCAGAAGCTGCTTACGACCCGACGCTGTTTCTCGTGCAGAAGAAACAGTCACAATTATCGATATATCTTGTTAAACTCACACGTGGATCTGGTATCTTGTTGACGCTTGTGTATGTTGTTGCGTATCTTGTGATAAAACCAATGTTGGAGACCACAGCAAGTCGTCGGTATGAAGTGTTGGAGCATTTCAGACACAAGCTCCGTGATTGCTATCTCAGTTTGATCAACTCAGTAAGCTACATACCTATTGTTGCCATCAACCGAAATGGAAAGTTATATGCTGATGCGATTGTCCAAACCGAGGAGCTGAAACCTGATATTCAAGACAGACTTGTTCAAGGAAAGTTGGCCGAAAAACTTAAAAGTTTATCTGACAGGCTTTCGGAATGTTCAGCATATCTGACGATTGAAATACCACATTATAGAGTGGTGAAGTATAGGTTGAAGGAGCTTCAAAATAGGACGGATGTGTTGTTGGATGCTCCGTTTTTGTACAAAGAAGTGGATATTGCTGGCATCAAGAGAAAGAAGAGTTTGACGGTAGAGACTAGAGACGAGGTACGTAGTATCAAAGGGTTGTTTATTAGTGGTCAAGCATAAATGTCGTATATTATATAAAATTGATGTCGTGTATTTCAAAAACAAATTCGAATGGCTCGCTACACCGACGACGAAGTAACACCATCTGATGGAGCAAATCCATCGTCCGACTTGAGTGATGCTGACTTGGATGAAGAATTGGATAAATTAGGAGCTGACGATGATGACATCCCGCTTTCAGATGAAGACGATCTTCCGTTATCAGAAGACAACTATCAGATAGAGGACCCCGACGAGATAGATGATGATTTAGAGTTGAATGATGAAGATGACTATCTGAGAGGACCAAAAAAGCTCACACTCAAGTTAGGAAAGACTCTGCCGAAGAAAGGTTCCCGGGAAACTCGTAAACGTCAGTTGACATTCTATGGAGAAGATGATGAGGACGAAGAAGAGGAAGAGGTAGATGATGATGATGATGACGAACAAGAATCTACCAACCGAAAGCGCTCGAAATTACCGCCCAAGAAAATACAACCAACCGACTTGGATGCTGACTTAATATTAACTGACGAAGAAACAGAATATAACCCACATGCAAATCCAGATATTTCCAAAATGACCGAACGTCAAAGATCGCGTTATTTGGAGGAACAAGAAGAAGACAAGGAGCTTGTTGCATTGAGTAATGATAAAAAGAGTAAAACCAAAAAGAAAGAGTCAGAGGAAGTGCTTGCTCTTCGGAAAGCTGAAAATGCAAGAAGAAGAGAGGATTACAAGAACAAGCAATTGGAGGAAGAGAAGAAAGATACTCTCAACAAGTTGCTCAAGAGACGTGCAACGAAAACAAGAGAAACACAGGCGTTGGATGGGGAAGTTCCTGTTACCATTACTGAAAAACAACGTAGACCATATTTAACACACCCAGGGTTTATCAGATATGTTTCTAACACTACTTCACTTAAAGGAAATAGTGCTTTATCATATAGTACTTAGAGATGAATGCAATTTTACCAGAACAGTAAAGGGTAATACTTATTTAGTTACACAAAGACTGAAATGGCAATTTGGCTGCGAACGTTATCTTATGAAATGTCATTTTTTACAAGGAACTAGATGATTAGAGGTCTACAATTGTTTAATATTTGAGAAGACTATTTTCAATTTGAGAGGACTTTACTATTATTTGAGGGTGTATTTAATGAGAGGAATTCAAGGAACTCAAGCAAGTTAACTTGATAATTATCAACAAGAGATGTTTGTCGACATAATGCTTTGGCCAAAAGACTAAGTCAAATTAAAGTGCTGATTATGAACTAAAGTGCGGAACCTTACATTAAAATTTACTCGTTAGATTTAGTGACACTAAAGTTTGAAATGGGCTCACCCAAGAAATTTCATTTTGCTCAATATTTTTAAATGAAGCATATGTATTGTTTTTTGGATCGCTGTATTGTTACGAGTGAAGTTCCTTGCTGATGTTAAGCATGAAGACTAAACTCACCGTTAAAGATGTTAGTTTTTTTGTTTACAAAATTTTTTAATTTGTGTTAGTGTATTATCATAATCGTCCCTGTGCATGCAAAGAGCCGACGAAAAATTCCTCAGCAGAAATACGATCGCAGGAAGATTTAGAATTCACGCTCAGCGTGTGTAGAAAACAAGAAAAGCCAACTTGGCGACAGATTGTGTAACAGAGGGTGTAAAAGGGTGTCATGATCACAGGGGTAAGGTAAAGCGTGTTACATTTTAAAGATCAGGGTAACTGGGGTGTTATTAAACACTCGTCATGAAGGATACAAAGCCGATAATAGAGAATTTTCGATACAAGTAGTTTATTTTTCATTCGTCCTAATTTTTTTTATTCGGCAGCTATTTTTTAACACGATTTTTTTTTTTTGGTGATAACTTATGAATGGGAACCTCAACATGATGAACGTAGGCATGAACATGGCAGGGATAAATAACCAGCAGGCGATTGCAGCGGCACTCATGCAGAATCAGGGGTTCAACAATCCATTGATACAAAATCAAAACCAACAACAGATTCAGAGTCAACAGAGTCAGAGTCAGGCAAACCAACCCAACCAACAGAGCGCACCAAATCAGCCGATGTTTAATCAGAACGGAGGAGTAGGAGGTTATAATCATCCTGGGCAGCAGAGCCAGCAGCGGGTGATGAATGGGCATGGTTCAATAAGCCCGGCAATGAATGGTGTACCTAACCAAGGAAACAATCAACTACTTACACAACAACAACAACAACAACAACAACAACAGCAACAACAAGTACAGATGCAACAACAAAGGCCATCAGCACAGAGAGGTGCGACAATACAACAACTAAATGGCGGCATACAAAAGACTCCTAGTGGGTTTATTATGGGAGGAGGGAGTTCGTCGACTGCCGGCGGAGTAACGTCAGGTGGAACAACAGCATCAGCGAATGGTACAACTGGAAGTGCAGGTAATTCCCAGGGACACACACCACAAATGAGACATCAGTCTCAACCATTTATTGGACAAGTTCCAGGACAGGGAGGGCCACAGGCAGGCCCGCAGAATGCCCAAGGAGCCCCAGGTGCAACACAAGGTATGGTTCACCAGATGAATAAAATGAATGGTGTTCAGCTCACCCCACAAAATCAACAGAGACCTGGGCCCAATCCACAACAAAACCCCAAGTTGGCTCAAGGCATGCAGAAGAAGCCTTCTATGAGCGGCCAGCCAATAAAGACCCCTGTATCTGGTGGAGCCATGACTCCCAGCTCTATTTCAATGACTCCAATTCAGCAACCTGCAGGCGCCCCTGCAGTACCTGGTGTACCTGGGGTTGTGCCAGGAGTCACAGTTGGAATTCACGGAGGAGTCCCAGGTACAGTCCCAGTTCCACCTGGGGTTGTAGGAGGCCCGACCCCACAACATGTTGGAAACCCAGTCAATGGTTCTGCAGGTGCTACAGCCAACCGTGCGGTCCAAAACGGACAATTCAAACTTCTGGAACAAGAACAATTACAAAGCGAAGTTAATGCATCCATACTCAAACGTAACTTGGGTAACTCGGGTGTAATGCGTATTTTGGATATCATTGAACAAATATCAAGTGAGGCTACTGAAAACTTGATAAATGTCGATTATTGGAAGAGAGTGATGAATGCATACTTTTTACCTAATTCCATTGTTAGGTTTACTATTGCTCCTTCGTTACCACAACCGTCATCTTCTGTAGATTTAAAGAAAGAAAATGACAGTGACGATTTACAAATGGGAGACAAAAGACATAAACCGCTCTACTCACTAAATAATACTCCCCCAAATGACGCTGCACGCCAATTTGAAATGAATCCTTCAACAGCTCCAAGGTTTCTTGCAGCAAACTTCCTGAACGGAAATATGGCTCGTTGTACTGTCACATTACCTGGCCTTAAGTTCCAGGTTTTAAACAATGGATGTATTTTTGTTATTTCACGTTTGCTGATTCATTATTTATTCCAAGATGGTCTGACTGCAATGCTAAGTGGAAATGTGAAGTTGTTAATGAACCGTGACTTGAGAATCGACTGGATCGACTGTCACTGTTTACATTACCAGTGTTCTATCAGTTTTGTTGGCTTAGATAGACGCTGGAGAAATCAAGGAGAAGGCCCTAACGTAACGGCAGAAGATTTCTTGAAAGAATTGTATTCTTCAACTGAAGCACTTCGTAACTCTTCAAGTTCCGGTATTGGTGAAAATGCTATGCGTGTTCTTAAAGTAAATGATGTAATGTCTCATTTAAGGCTGCTTATGGGGTTTTCTATGCTAAATAATATAAACTCTCCTAGCCGAGCAATAGAATTGTTCATGACACAGCAACAGCAGCAACAGCAGCAACAGCAGCAACAGCAACAACAGCAACATCAGCAACATCAGCAGCAACATCAGCAGCAACATCATCATCATCAACAACAACAGCAACAACAGCAACAACAGCAACAACAGCAACAACAACAGCAACAGCAGCAACAACAACAACAGAACTTTGGTCAATTTGGTGCTAAAACTGGAAATCTGCCACTGCCCGAAAATGACGATCCTAAAAGTATGCTTAAACGTAAAATGTCTACAGCAAGTGGTATTAATAGTCCTCTCTCCATGGAGTCTGGTAAGAGGAGAAAACCATAAATTTAATATTATTTAGAAGGCTGTAGTATATATGAGTGTACATTTTGTAAGAAGAAGGAAAAAATGTCTTTAGCATCAGCAATCCGACCCAACGATCTTGGGGATTACATTGGACAGAAGCATGTTATTGAATTGATTTCTAGTTTCATACGGCTAGGCTACCTTCCGCTGATGCTCTTGACAGGCCCACCTGGGGTAGGGAAAACCACAATTGCCAGAATCGCAGCACATGAATGTGGCTATGAATTGGTGGAGTTTTCAGCTACTGACACTGCGATTGAGGAGGTTAGGCAACTTTCCAAGAAGATAACTGCCCAGAATATGATACGCAATAAGGAAAGGTACAGAATAGCTGTATTTATCGATGAAGTACACCGTTTTTCAACTATTCAGCAAGACTTCTTATTACCATTTATCGAAGACGGAAGTTTTGCATTTATTGGAGCAACAACAGAAGCACACCGGGTGAGACCTGCAATAAAGTCTCGCTGCCAGCTTTTTGAATTGCATACGCATACCCTTCAAGAGTCCACACAGGTGTTAAATAGGGCCATCAGCCACATTAACAGAGACAAGTCACTTGTTTTTACAGAAGAGCACATGAATTTGATAATACAATCAACAGGAGGAGACTCACGAGCAGCGATAAACATCATAGAGCTTGTTAGTACAATGCCCGAGGTTACGGTAGATGGGATACAAAGGTGTGTAACTTCCTTAAACAAGAATTTTGAAGAAAACATCAACCCAGAATTAATGGATAGCTTTCTTGAATCTCTATGGATTCCCATACGGGCCGATGACGACATGTTTGTAGATGAGTTTAAAGCACTTCCCACAAATGGGTGTATTCACCAAATGCAGGTGTCCGATGATGAAGCTGAATTTGATACCGGATCTCCACCACCAGAAAAACACAACGACCCACACAAGGCACTTATCTTGTTAGTCCACCTCTTAAAACAAGGCGAGTCACCCAAGTTTATTTTAAAAAAGCTTTTGCTCTTTGCTTTTATAAACTTGAAAAGGTTGGATGACAAGATTGCATTTCTTACATCTAGTTCTCAGCTATCCTCAAATCCAGAAGTGTATCTTTCTGAAGCGCTGCAATGGATCAGCAGAAAGCCCAAGAGAAAGTCCAGAACTGCACAGAAACTCATTGAATTCAATTCATATCATGATACCCAGAAACCAGAGCCATTGGAAATCATAGTTGACTATCTGGATGAAGCTGTGAATTTGATGAATGAAACCATTCGAATACCTGTGATTAATAAAACCATAGAACACCCTCCAATAGAAGTAGACTACGATATCCCTGAAGAATTAATTAATATTTAAATGTTCTTTAGAAGAATACTCGCATTTTTAATTTTGCAACCATGTTTCCCACAACCTGGTTATCTAGTATGAAACTAGCTGATTTTAGAAAACAAACAAGCAGAGCATATGGTAAGGGCATGATTGGCAACACAAAGCATTTTCTAGTTAACCATGTGTTTTTCATCCTCCTATTATTTGTTAACCTAGCAGTTAATTATTTAGTTTTCCAAATGGTTGTGTTATTTCATATCAGGGATATGGTGTATTCAGTCAATCGTCTTTGTCTTATGACTCTGATGTACGTTTTAGAAGGATTTGTGTTGATCCATAGTCAAACATTAAATTTATTTCATTTTGCCAGTGGGTCCAATCTTAATATTTCGACATCTTCTGTTCATGAGGCGTTCTGGACACAGCAAAGAGTGAGCTATTTGTCAGATAAGGTTGGTAAACAAATGAATGTACCAATACATGTGTCACTAGGATTCTTACTGGGATTAGAAAGCGCAATTTCAAAATTTACAGTGAAAGAGCCTATGGAGAATCAAGAGAGTACTTTGACAGAAGAAACTGATCCAAAGCCCACTACAGTGGACCAAACAGAAAAAACAAAATTGGGCTCAAACAGATTGAATTTTAATTCATTCTTCCAAGTAAAACCAACTCAACTGGAAGTTGCGATTGAAAAGCCCATCGAAAGTTCTAGCAAAGTTAGTGAATTTAATGATGTTCAATCTATTGAAACTTCAGCTCTGAAGATGGCAAAGAGACAACGATTCTCTTCAATATTTAATCAAATGTCTCGTACTTAATACACATTATATTCCTGGGTAAATATATTCGCTCTACTTAAACCTACATTGATTAAATAATGGCAAAAGATTGAATTACTATATTACAAACACAAGAAAAATCTAATATGCAAAAATCGAAATGCGCCTAAGCGGTTTCATCATTGTCATTTGCATCGTCATCATCTTCCAACATGGCAAATCTGTTGTATTGAGAAGACTCGGATCTCTTTGATGATTCTCTTTGGAGCGATTCCGCGTTCGAGCCAGGAGCAGAAGCAGGAGCAGCTTTAGCGTCTCTGCCATCCCTAGCGAACGATGCAATCCTTCTAAGTGGGTGGCCACTGTTGTCCAGTTTACCGGAGTTGTTGTTTCCGTTACCAGAGTTGTTATTGTTCCACCCAGAGTGTCCTCTAGAAGAATTCGATCTGCTTTCGTTGTGTCTCTTTAGTCTCTTTTCATTTTGCAAGGTTTGTTCCTTCATCTTTTGAATTTCAGCATCTCTGTGGATTTCAACCAAAGTCTTTGGTCCATCATCTTGTTTACTTGAATGCCACTTGTTGGATCTTAAGTCCACCAAGTCCATCAACATAAATCTAGCTCTCAGAGTGATAGTGATAGAAGAGTCGTTCAAAATTTCGTCCACTCTCTTGAATGCGATATTAACAACGGCTCTTCTTCTTTCATCGCTATCGTCCAATGTTGGACCAACAGTCTTAAGTAACTTGGTAAAGTTTTCCAAGTTTTCTTCAGAAGTATCCTTCTTGGATGCATCCTTAAGACACATAAATATAACCATATCGTTTAATAAATGTGCGTTGTAAAGGTGACCAATAAATTCAACAAGACCCAAACCTCTTCTCTTTGCAGCAGCCATGGCATAGTATTCATCAGACATCATTTCTGGTTCCAATGGAGATCCATCTTCATTGGTTGGCAACTTATCAACCCAACCCTTTTCATATTCACTTTGACAAGTAGTCAACAAGATTCTTCTTGCTAATTGACCACCAGTGTAAACCTTTTCATCACCTCTTTCAATGGCAGCCTGATCCTTAATTTCATTGCTGACAGAAGAAATCATCTTAGCACAGAAAGCAGCATACATCTTACACCAATGAGGTTCATCAGTAGCCTTGGCAAAGGTAAGTGATAGTATAGTTTGTATGGTAGTCAAGTCAGTTTCAAATCTGGTTTGGTTAGCAATCTCAATCATTTCGTCAGTAATTTCGTCAAACATTTCATAAGTCAACTTGTTCAACAAGGATTTGATCTTTCTAGAAACATCTTCAGCACTTAAAAGAATGGAACCATCTGGAGCATATTTAATTTCAGCAGCCTTCTTTCTTGGTGCCCATCTATTAGCAGACTTTTCCAATGGTTTGATTTCTTCAGCAGGAATGGTAATTTGTGGATCTTGCTCTTCCTTTTCATCACCTTCTTCGCCGTTTCTTTCTCTGTGGTTTCTTCTGGATTGGTTACCTCTTCTTGTAGATCTGTCTCTAGAAGAACCATTAGTACCAGAACCACCCTTTCTCTTGGAACCAGATCTTGAATTTTGTCTCATTTCGTTGAATTGACCACCTCTGTTTGGACCATTATTACTTCCGAATCTTGGTGGAACAGAGCCACCAAACTTTCTGGCACCATTGTGTGATCCGTTATTTCCACCGTGAGGGCCAGACTTCTTGGTACTCATCTCTATGATTTCGATCTGCGCCTTAAATGCAGCATCAGTTGGATATGAAATGAGTGGTTGAAATTGTACCAAGAATTGTGGGTCATATCTGTACTTCTTTCCAGCCAATTTTCTTTCTTCGCTTGGTCCCAAGAATCCTTCAGGGTACTTGGTGGCATAAATATCTTCAATTACAGCAGACTCCTTCAATCTATCCAAAAACTTGGAAATAGTCAATTTGGATTCATCAATTTCTTCTTCGTCTTCAACGGTTTCATCTGCATCAGCAGGTTCACTGTCATCAACTGGTTCAGTAGGTTCAGTAGGTTCAGCAACTGGTTCAGCAACTGGTTCAGCAACTGGTTCAGCAACTGGCTCAGCAACTGGTTCAGCAACTAGTTCAGCAACTGGCTCAGAGACTGGTTCGGTTGGTTCAGCAACTGATTCAGCAACTGGTTTAGCAACTGGCTCAGCAACTGGTTCAGCAACTGGCTCAGCAACTGGCTCAGAGACTGGTTCGGTTGGTTCAGCAACTGGTTCAGCAACTGGTTTAGCAACTGGATCAGCAACTGATTCAGCTTCCTTAACAGGTCCAGCCTCCTTCACAGGCTCAACCTCACCAGATTCAAGCTTTTCCTTTTCTTCAGCCCTCTTCTTTGCAGCAGCAGCCTTTTCAGCAATTTTTCTCTTGAATTCTTCAGCGGCAGAGTTAACCTTTGGCTTCTCTTCAGTGGCAGGAGTGGCAGGAACAGCGTTAGCAGGAGCAGGAGAGGAGACAGGGGTGTTTGAAGCGCTTGGAGCTTCCTTTCTTTTTTCATCCCAATCAACAACCTTTCCATCTTTGGTAGTCAACTTAACCTTGGTAGGAGCAGTAGACATTGGTACATATTGAGGTTGGTTAGGATATGCTGGCATCATTTGATAGTATGGAGTAGGAACATAACCGAATCCATACATTTGTTGTTGATATGCATTGTAATTATTGTAATTTTGAGGATGAGATTGTTGACCTTGTTGGCCGTGCTGTTGATGAGACTGTCCTTGTTGAAACTTTGGCTGTTGGCCTTGTTGACCTTGTTGGTACTTCTTTTGGAAAGGTCTTCCTGATGTACTATTGCCAGAAGCTTGATTATTTGTAGGGTTGTATTGTCTGTTGGCATTCTTGTTATAATATTTGCCATTGTAGTGTTGATTATAATGGGGTGATTTGTCATTGGTAGAGGCAGCGGAGCTTGAAGATCCGGAAGAGCCACTAGTAGCGGAGTTAGCCTCGTTGGAGTTGATTGAAGCAGCCAAAACTGAAGCAGTAGGAGCTTGTGATGCTGGAGGAGCAGATGGTGCACCCGAGGATGCTGCTTTGTCGGTCATAATTAAACCTAAATCCAATGATATACAGCTGTGCCGATGAATCAATGGGTAGAATAGAGGAGGGACGACGGTCTCACTCTCTCTAATAAGTAGGGGGTTCTAGAAAGAAAGATTTCTAAAAAGTTAAGATGAAAAAATTTTCCGTTTGATTTTTTCTTCTCTGTGGGTAAATTAAATTTACGTGATTGATTCGAATCATAATGTACGGTTTATATAGATTTTTTTTTTTGCATAGCAGTAGTAGATTTGATTAATTGAATTGGAGTTTATATATCTATAGCATGGGCCTGCTATATTCTCGAGTTGCCATTCCTAGATTATGAACAGAAACCTGCAGGTAACTCGTGTGCAGACCAAAAATTACACGATTGCAGGACCAAAGTTACGCATTTTGCATGTAGGGTTTAGTGTTTAATATACATGTGGTAGACAGCATTGAACAACATTCCAGTGACCACGGTAACGAACAGATATACAATTAACTTTTCTTTAAACGATTCAACTTGATAACAGCTTATAACGATATCTGAATGAGTTACTTCAGAGTCTTGACATAGATTTGGTTCTTTTTCAAGACAAAACTCTTTGGTACAAAGACCACATTTCTCTATTGGGGTTGTGATATGTTTGGTATCACACTGACAACGGCAATACTGTTGATATGCTGCTGATATTGCGAGGAGAAACAATACTACTCTGACTTTCATAGAGTAATATGCAGCTATAGTAATGTTTGTAATTGAAAATTCCAATGTCGTCGATCACGTAAACATGTCGTGGGGTTTTCTTGGGGACTTATGTCGCAGTCACCAACAACAAAAAAGTGGCAACATGACCTCAATCGATAACCCATACATCCATGAAGGAGGAATAAAACCATACTTTGAACAACAGATCCAGGATTCTGAGATCCGTATCCAAGAAACCACTCAAAATTTACGTAGATTGGAAGCTCAACGTAACAAGTTAAACAACAAGGTTAGACAGTTAAAAGATGAACTTAGATTGTTGCAGGAGCCAGGATCGTACGTGGGAGAGGTGGTCAAGGTGATGGGCCTCAAGAGAGTTCTTGTCAAGGTACATCCCGAGGGAAAGTACATTGTCAATGTGACCAAGGACATCGACATTAAGAAGTTGACGCCTTCTTTGCGTGTTTGCCTCAAGTCGGATAGTTATGATTTACACAAGATTTTGCCTAACAAAGTAGACCCATTGGTTTCGCTTATGATGGTTGAAAAGGTACCGGACTCGACATATGACATGGTTGGTGGTTTGGACAAACAAATCAAGGAAATCAAAGAAGTGATCGAGTTGCCTGTCAAACATCCGGAATTGTTTGAGAGTTTGGGTATTGCGCAACCTAAGGGTGTTATCTTATACGGGCCACCAGGTACTGGTAAGACCTTGTTGGCCAGATCGGTAGCCCACCACACCGAGTGTAAGTTCATCAGAGTGAGTGGGTCGGAATTGGTGCAAAAGTATATTGGTGAAGGTTCTCGTATGGTTCGTGAGTTGTTTATCATGGCTAGAGAACACGCCCCATCCATCATCTTTATGGATGAAATCGATTCCATCGGTTCCCTGCGGACTGAAGGCTCCCTGGGTGGTGACTCTGAAGTCCAAAGAACCATGTTGGAGTTACTTAACCAGTTGGATGGTTTTGAAAGTTCAAAGGACATTAAAATCATCATGGCTACAAATAGATTAGACATCTTGGACCCTGCATTATTAAGACCAGGTAGAATCGATAGAAAAATCGAATTCCCTGCTCCAACCGTTCAAGCTAGAACCGATATCTTGAAAATTCACTCCAGATCTATGAACTTGACTAGAGGCATTGACTTGAAGAAGATTGCGGAAAAGATGAATGGTTGTTCTGGTGCTGATGTCAAGGGTGTTTGTACCGAAGCTGGTATGTATGCTTTGAGAGAAAGAAGAATACATATTACCCAAGAGGATTTCGAATTGGCTGTTGCAAAGGTTATGTCGAAGAATGACGAGGGTGCTGTTTCCTTAGCTAAGTTGTTTAAGTAGGTTTATTTAAGTAGCTTTGTTTACAGTGATAATAAAGAAGAGTTGTTTAAGTGATAGTTCAAGTGATAGTTCAAGTGACTTTGTAAGTTGTAGTGAGAATGTGTATAAAGAAGTGTATGAGGAAGGGTATGAGGATGTGTATGAGGATGTGTATGAGGATGTGTATGAGGATGTGTATGAGGATGTGTATGAGGATGTGTATGAGGATGTGTATGAGGATGTGTATGAGGATGTGTATGAGGATGTGTATGAGGATGTGTATGAGGATGTGTATGAGGATATGTATGAGGATATTCAATGAGCTCATAACAGTAATGATTGCGTAATGTAATGAATATGTAACGGTAATATCATTATGAGGTTTGTTGTATTTCAAGAATTATGAATATTTTTAAGTGCTCCCCATGCATTATCACGTGCGCGATATCATATATTCGTGAGGTGGCTATTTTTCAAGAGTATGTTGGTTTGGAAGATAATCTTGAATCTTACGGCTGTGGTAGGTGTAGTAACGGCAGGTGAATCTGTAAGCGATGAAGAGATCCTTTCACACATAGCAAATGTTCATGGATTATTTTCATCCGAAGGACCAAGCGTGGATGTCTTGACCCAATATGAGGCAGTCTTAAAGTTGGCTAATACAGCTGAAAGCTCAGCATTGGTTCATGACCAACTCGCACAATTATACTTTAAAAAAGCTTTAATTGAACTCAATCTTAAGAAGGATACCCATGCCATCAATGATTTAAAACAGGTTTTGGAATTAGAACCTAACAATAAGATCGCCAAGGATAGATTGGTTGATTTACTTTTAGACAGAGGTAGTTTCATGGCCTTACAGCCATATCTTAATCCAGATGATGAAGAGGATAAACAGTTGTTGGTGGAAATTCTGGAATGGGAGGTTAATTGGGAAAGGGCCCAAGCATTTTACTCCAATGGAGAATGGGAAAACTGTATTGAAGAGTTGGACAGAAATATCTTGTTCTTTTCACCAGATAACTTCAAGCCACTAGAACTTCACTATAAATCTCATTTGGAAATACTCAGGAGAGGCGATCCACAGGTTAAAGTCAACGATGTGCCTTCGAGTAATGCCATCATACAAGATATTTCCAAAATCTTAAAAAACCACCCAATGGTTGATTTATCCTTGTATTCTACATTGGCGAATATGCTTTTGTTCACGGAAGGCCGTTTTGAAAGCGCCAAGAACATTGCCAAACAGTGTCTCAAGATCAACAATGAGTATAAAGAGTGTGGAGACTTGTCCAAGTTTCTTACCAAGTTACTGGACTTTTCTGGTATTTTACAAGACTTTGGTCAATACTACAACATATTAGATTCGAATTTTGAAGAGGATGTTATTGAAGAACCGGATGTTGACATGCGTGGAGTGTTGGAGTTTTTGTTTAAGGATGCTGTTAAGGCATCCATGACGGATTTGAGAAAAATGAAGGGTGTTGAAACCAACTACCAATACTTTTTGTACAAGGCCTCGCAGTTTTGGCCCGACCACCCAACAGAAAACCTCAAGTTGATCCAAACATTGAATAAAATGGCCTGTGAGTTGTTTGTCAAGAGTAAGACCAAGGGAGGTGCTGAGTACTGTTCTAAAACTGAGGATTCGTTCCTTCCAAAGCATTTACAACAAGTGGATAAATTCTTAAAGAAGAAGAAGTTTGCTGAGGCTAAGAATATTTTGGATCAGTTTGCAGTGAACGTTAAAAAGACTCAACTGTTTACCAGTAGATACCATCCTATTCTTCAACATGAAAAAACTCAACAGCAAAACTTCCACCAGCAACAAAGGTTCCATCAACAGCAACAACAACAAAGGTTCCACCAACAGCAGCCAAGAAAACCATTGCATGACTATTACAAGATCTTGGATATATCAAAAGATGCCGATGAAAGAACTATTAAAAAGGCGCACAGAACACAAACCTTAAAGTACCATCCAGACAAATATAAGGGAACCGATTTAACTGCCGAGGAAATTGAAAAGAAAATGCAAGATATCAACAAGGCATACGAGGTGCTATCATCCAAGGAGTTGAGAGAAAGATACGACCGTGGAGATGATCCCAACGATCCAAGTGGAGGCCGTGGCCATGCAAACCACCAACATAACTTTGGAGGATTTGATTTTGCGCAACAGTTCGGAGGTAACTTCAAGTTTCAGTTTTAAGTGTATTTGAGGTTTTATGGTGTTTAAGAGGTGACTTGAAAAAGGACTTTCAAAGTTTATTTAAGAGGTACTTCAAAAAGGACTTTCAAAGTTTTATGATACTTAAGTAACTTCAAAAAGGACTTTCAAAGTTTTATGATATTTTAGAAGTAACTTCAAAGTCTTATCTTATATATTGAATATAAACAATCAAGCACACGAAGAACCAGTCAAACAAAGCACGGATTTATAAACAAAAAAAAGAGATCCAATTATAGCACCGACAATCAATAGGAACTCAGCATCGTTATATGCCCTAGGCAACTTGGGATAATACTCGTCAAAGATAAATGCAACTTGTTCAGATTTCATTTTTCCCAAGATGTGATGAAGCTGTTTCTTCTCTTCCTCAGTAAGGGGAAAAGTAATCAACTCCTCCTTCATTAGAGTTTTATAGGAGGCTGTGTAGTATTCTGGGTCCCATAAACCTGCAAATGACATTGTTACGTTGTTTATAAAGCTGACTTCTATTCCTTTTTATAAACTATCTACAATTGGGGAAAAGTAACCCCTCCAAAGTATGGGGAATTTATTATCTCACATGCATGAAAATGGCACAGATGTAACCAACGTATTTCCGCATGAGATAATTGCCAAAAAGTATGTGATATGTTGTTAGTCCCCGCAGCGAAGTGAAAAGTCACATGATGAGTTCCTTCTGATAATACCTTCCTAGAAATCATTAGAAAAATGCATATATACCATGCTAGAATTATGTTGCGTAAATGAAGTTTTCCAATTCCCTATCAGTTAAATCATAAGCTTCTGAAAGTGCTGGAATCTTTTTCTTATTATCATGCACACAAATAGCCCAGTACATAAAAGAAAGAGCGATGCAAATAGAGAGAGCAACAAAGATTCCAATAAACCCCCCAAGAAAACGAGGAGCTTTGGTGGTTGTGAAGATATGGGGGCCAATGATCGCGCCAGCACAATAACCTAAATAATTAACAGAATAGGTGGTTGCCTTTCTCGTATTACCACTGGTATTGTTGAGAGCCAATGAGAGCATTAGAACGTATGGGGCAAAATAAAAAAAGACCAAATAGGTTCCAAAGATCTTGATTCCACGAAAATGAGTAATGCCTTCGAAGATGATAATGAAATTGAGGAGACAGCCAGTCAAAGGAACCAATAAAGCGATGACAATCAAAAGACATTTTCTATTTTGGAAGATGCGGATGTTCGATAAGTAGCTGAAAAATATCAAAGCAAGCGAGGCCACCACGCCAGTAGGCATGTTCAATGAAGAGGCGACTCTGGTAGAGAATCCGATGCCCTTGAATGCCAAAATTGAAAAAGTGGATAAACCACCGTTGGGAACGTTAATGCATACGTTGAAAAGGAATACAACGTATGTTTTGTAATCTGTCACAGATTCTTTGAATTGGTTGTACTTCCAAGAGTTGGATTGAATTCCGGTAAACGACCAAGTTCCGTCATTTTCCACTTGGATCAAATGTTTGATGATGACAAATTTTCGTGGTCAGATAAGAAACGGAAATTCATAGGAGAGTCTAGAATCAAGAATAGCATCAAGATAGACCATGCGAGAGATACCGAGCCCAGTATGAAGTACAAATACTTCCATGTTGGAAGCGGACCTTTGATGAAACTGACACCCCATGCCAAGAAACCATTAAAAATTGACAGCAAAAAGACAACCGTGATGGAAAGTCTCATCATCTGTTACTTTTTTGCGTAACAACGGGAAACGATTAGTGCACAGCCGGGCACTATGCAGGCCTCGACACATCCCATCAAAAAACGTAATATCATCATCGATCTCAAAGACGTGGCCGCAGCATGCAACAATGTAAGCAAACTCCAAATCACAGAACATGTTGCTAACACCCTACCAACACGATACCTCTGGATTACCCACGATAATGGAAGCATTCCTAACAATGACCCAAAGAAAATCATACCAGCAAGCCATGATGACTGCAGCTGAGTCATCTGAAATTCCTTTGCTAGACCATATGCTAACGCTGCCCCCAAGGAAACTTTATCAACTGCCCCTAAAGTAGCTGTAAGCATTAACAAAGGAATTAAACAAAAATCCATTTTCCTTACTGCACAATCATAATTTTCTGGAGTCTTAGCATATTGAATCTCTCTCTCGGAAATAAAGAATACTGCTTGGTCGTATTCCTTTTCCTCTTGATCCATGATTACTGCAATAAATGTAGCTATCTAAATATATATGATCGTCATTTCACAAAACACAAAAGAGATTCTGGCGTCTTTTGCCAAAAAAAAAAAAATGAAAATGGACTTCAGTCTCCTATTGGTGATTTGTAATTTGCAATTTGTAATTCTTAGCCGCATCTAAAAAAAAGAAAAAAAAATAAGATCTTCTATTATTTCATCTGATATTGTACGATAATGTTGCACATATATCAATAACCGTACATCGTGAGGCTGAAAAGGGCTTATCCTCCGTATGATTTTTGATAGAGATATGAGCACACACGCGGCTACAAAAATATTTTGGATTTGTCACATGTAGCACAATTGTAGCCCTATGGTTTTTATAGGGCTGATCAACCTTTCACTTTTATATATATACTGAAGACCAAAAAAAAAAAAAAATCAATGGATATCAAAGTAGACGACGAGGTGGCATGGCCGTCGAAGTTCACAGATGATTACTTCCTATTCAACTTCAATGAAGAGTTTAAGAATGAAATGTACAAAAGAAAAAGGACAAGAAGATTCGACAGAAGTCGAAATGGGTGTGCCACATGTAGAAACAGAAGAGTGAAGTGTGATGAAGCAAGACCATCGTGCGACACGTGTCAGCGGCTCGGTTTGACATGCCGATACGGAATCTCGTTACTTTGGGAAGATGAAGCCAAAGAGAAGGGTATTTTGTTTGGAAGATCTAAACAGAATAGAGTCATCAAGCAACAGCAGAATAAGGTGTTACTTCCCAACGAAGTGCGACAATTAACATTGTCCCAAATGGTGGAAAGAAACAAGTCGATCAAGTGGCCAGAGTACACGGAAGGTAACTTGTTTCTCAACACCAACTACCAAGATTTTGGGCTTATTTTCAATGCAATCACAAAGGAGCCGATCAGAGAAAAAAGTAGGAGGCGGTCATCTGTTTCTATGGCCAGCTACCATTTGCCGTTGAAGCCAGAAAAGAAGGGGTTGTTTGATAACCTTGATCAAGAATTTTCTTACAACTTCAAGCCAGTGACAAATATTTACTCCAACGAGTTTTTCACTGATAACCAGAGATTAGAGAGAGAGGTGTTTGCTTACTTTGTCCAAAGCATCTGCCCAACTTGCATCAGTTACCCTAAGACTCAATTAACTAAAAACACATTGATCTTTCCTTCAACATCGAAGAATCCGGACTTGAACCCATACATGAACCTAATCGCCCCACTAGCATTGAAGTCCCCCATAGTATACCAAACATTAATCGTGGTATCCCTGAAGCAGTTGGCCTTGCTCGGAAATTACAACTTTGAATCATTTTCAAATGTCTACATAACAAAAGTGTTGAAACAACTCCCGCTCTTAATAAAGGAAAAGCAAGAGATGGGATGGAGTGATTGGGATGATGTTTTGGCAACCATTCTTATGCTTTGTTTTATTGATATTTCGACCAACTGTGACAATTCGTGGTTAAGTCATGTGAACGCTGCAAAACAACTCTTTAGGCAAAATGCTATACAATCAAGCAACTCGCCTATATGCAAGTTCTTCAAACGATGGTTCATCTTTCATGAGATTATGGGTCAAACAGTATGGCCCAACCAGACAGTTATCCCGGACAATGAGCATTCCTTCAGTCTAAAAAATGACATGAAATGTGACATAGACATGGTCTTGGGTGCTTCCCCTTGTTTAATATCAATAGTCAACAAGATTACAAACCTAGCCAATCAGTATGAGCTCGCCAGTCCAAACTCACATGATGAATCCACTATCTTTGCTGAACGTGAAGGTTTGGAATTAATGATTAATGAACTTAACCAAACGTTGATCTTAAATGAACTTGACTTCACCCAACAAGCAAATGTTATTAAGATAGCAGAGATTAAACGTTTGTCTGCATTGGTGTATTTGTTTGCCAGAATTGATTTAGAGTACCTTCATAAACACCAAGGTAATAGTTCGGCTTCAAGAATTTTCAACGATAGATACAAGGTTGCCAAAAAGATAACGCGAGAGATTCAAAAGTACATTGAATCGTTGCCCTTTGTGTCCATGTCAATGCTTTGGCCGTTGTTTGTCATTGGTGTGGTTACAGTTGAAACTGAAGAAGAACGTTGGTTCGTGCTATCACGGTTTATGAAAATGGAGAAAATTAGAGAATTGGCCAGCATTAAGATGGCTAGAAGGTGTATAGAGTCGATTTGGAAAGAGAAGGATATGACTGGAATAATGCACCAACGGTGGAAGGATTCCATAAGGGACAAAGCTTGTACTATTAGCTTAGCTTAGTAATGAAGTTATGTATGCGCAATGTAGCGGTTTTTTTTGTGCGATAGCGGATTAAATTTCGCATCAGAAAGAAAACTGTGTCGTAAAACGTACCCCAAAGGCAAACTACTTATACACACCAATATAATTCTAAGCCACTACCGTATGGTATTACTACATATTCGATGTTTTAGTGAGATTTTGTTTATGCACGATCATTATATTTCCTTAGACAATAGGCGCCACAGCTCCCAGTAGTGCCGTAAACGATAAAATATATTTTGTGTCCCTGACATAGGAACGGGTGAAACGAAAAAAACGCACCATCACGATTGCCCAGAAGATCAGTTCACACGACGCTTTTGAGTTCGTCCTACAAACAACCCTAATTGTGTTTGTAGCGACTCTATTATATCAAATTATTAGTGAAACAACACTGCCTACTTTTACTTTGTGTACCTACCCAGTTATTTCAAAAAGGTGTATTCGAGGATGCAACCAGTACTGTCAATAATGGTACACTAGAATTCACTATTTATATCTCCCACGGGGACGACAGTGGGACTCGAGACATGTTCTAAAAATAATCTAATGATTACTATACTTGTCGAGAACCTTGTCAACTTCATTTTTCATAAAGTTTTTGCGTTCCTCGCTACACCATGACCCGTTTATTGCATTTACAGCAATAACTCCCCATTCTTGAACGGTGAAACCAACCTTCTTGTCAACCTCCAAGTAATTATCAAGAATATATCCACCAAAGTAAGCTGGGTCGTCTGAATTCAAGCTAAAAGGAACACCACTATCAAAAAATTGTCTAATTGGCAACTCAGAAACATCCTTGACCACCTGTAACTTGACATTTGACAACGGACAGACACTTAATAAGATATCATTATCGGCTAATCTTTTCAATAACTTGGCGGATTGCTTTGAGTTGACTCCATGATCAATTCTACTCACTTTCAAATTATCTAGAGCACTTTCAACGTACGTAAAGTCCCCCTCTTCACCAGCGTGTGCCGTTAAACCAACCTGTGGGAAATTCTCCTTTACTGTACGATAGCACTCATTAAATAAATCCGGCGGAAAAGGCTTTTCGCTAGAATCAAGTCCGAGTCCATGAATTTTCCCACTCTCGAAGTATGGCTTTGCAGATTCAATGGTATCTAACCCAGAACTAGCTGGAAGGTGTCTCAACAAACACATAATGAGTTTATTCGAGACCCCGAACTTTTCTTGTGCATGTTGACATGCCAAATCAAATCCATTAATTATAGATTCCATCGGAATTCCCCTCTCCACATGGGCTTGTGGATCAAAAAACACTTCTGAGTGTATACAGCCATCATGCTTGGCCCTACGGAAATACTCCATAGCCAAGTCATAAAAATCATCTTGGTTGATTAATACAGACATCCCAACGTAATAGTGGTCCAAGAAGTCTTGTAAATCGCTAAACCGATTGTATCGATCTGCACACGCTTCAATTGTTTTAGGAAACCATTCCGGTAACTGGATTTGGTTTTTTGCAGCTAGTTGAAACAATAACGATGGTTCTAATGTCCCTTCCAAGTGGACGTGATGCTCACATTTTGGGAGTTCCCGTAAGAATTCAGCTTTCATGTCAACACTCGTTTTTTTTTTTCTTATCAACGAGATCAGCGTTTGAGCAATGTTAGAATATCACAAAATTCGTTTTTATGATTGAGCACTATTGCCGGGTATCTTTCGGCTATTTCCCAAACGGATTTGATTTTTAGCCGTGGAGTCCTCTAATATTTTTTCCTCAGTGATTTGCACAGCCGTACATCTTTTATATTGCTGCAAAATAAATGAATACTAAGTCCGATATCATGAGCCTCAGGTTACCAAACCTGCTACTTAATTATAAACGGAAGATAAATGCTGGTGTTGAGTATTTTCGGCTAACAGATTATAATACACGTTTCTATGAGCAATTTCTCACTTTTTGGATACAAAAATGAAAAAGAAACCTTGCTAATTGTCTCTCAAAAGAGGTGATTATACTAGTTAGCATCCTTCTTAGATTATGAAACATATTGCCAAAACACAGCATGAATAGTAAAGAATTGAGGTTGTTTTTTCACGTGGTAAATAGCTTAGTTGTAAATAGGTAAGTGGCGAAGTCAATGTGAGCTGACATAAGGTATTAATAACCTAGCTTCGGTACATTCAGATAATTAAGCGCATAAATATAACGGCTAACAATAGATCAACATTCACTTTTGTGATTAATGAGCTTTAGTTACGTATACGATTTCAACATTTGTGATGTGGAGAAATGTACAATTTCGAAAGAACTTGATATGAGCAACTTATTGCGCTTTGAGCATAACGATTCTAGAAGAGGTGTGCAGGCCCAAATTACACAAGAAAAACATTTTCTTTGCTTCAATGATTCGTTTGATGGCAGATACTCTCAGATATCGAATCATCATAATTGTTTTTGCCAATTGACAACTCCCAAGTATGGTAAAAATTAAGCCACCACACTTTTAGCCATATTTGGGGGATTCTTCAAATCTCTGATTTTCTATTTTTATATCATGAGTGGGTTTTCAACAAGAGCCATACATGCTGGAGAAGGTTCAGATAAACTTTCAGACGTGATCCCTCCCATTCATGTCGCCACAACATTCACATATAGTGACAACCCTGAAGAACTAGTAAAGGCAGCTGACATTGTATACGACGTTGATAAAGATTTTGTCTATTCAAGATTTATTCATAAGAATTCAGTTTACGTTGAAAAGACTATCGGCTCATTGACTGGAGGTCACGCTGTTATTTACAATTCTGGACTCTCTGCAGTCTACGCTCTTTTGACCTATATAAACCCCAAGATTGTTGCGTTCAGTGACGGGTATCATGGAACACATCTGTCTTTTAATTTATTTGCTCGTATCAGTGGAGCCAAACAGGTTGAACTTGAAGAGTGGAACAAGCTAGGCGAGGGCGATCTCTTGATTTTAGAAACACCTCTAAACCCAAGTGGTACAGTTTCTGATATTCAGGAGTTCGCTGAAAAGGCACACTCACAGGGCGCTTTACTTGTAGTAGATTCGACGTTCGCCCCGCCTCCTTTACAAGATCCATTCAAACATGGTGCGGACATTGTATTACACTCTGCTACAAAATTTTTTGGCGGCCATAGTGATTTATTAGCTGGTGTTCTTGTTGTAAAGACGTCAGAGGAGAGAAGAAGTTTGATCTTCGACAGAGCCTTTCTTGGTACCAATATTGGATCGTTGGAGGCGTCTTTACTTGTTAGAAGTTTACGTACCTTGGAAATCAGAGTCCAGAAGCAAGTTGAAAATACTCAAAAGATTGTTCAATACTTGGTGACCAATAAGGATAAATTTCCAAATTTAGTCGATATCACACACGGTTCTTTACAATCAGAGGAATTTATTAAAACTCAATTGCCTCACGGTCATGCACCTGTGTTCACTATTACTTTGAAACTGGAGCAATTAGCCAGACACTTTCCTTCTAAATTAAAGTACTTTCAACATGCCACATCTCTTGGGAGTGTTGAAAGTTTGATTGAGTGGAGAGCTTTATCTGACACAAAGGTTGATCCTGCTTTATTGCGTTTGAGTATTGGTCTTGAGAACCCCGATGATTTGATTGCAGATTTACAAACTGCTCTTAGTTTATAATTCTATGTTTTGTTTTTAAGGTTAGAAATTCTACATATTGCAATTTGCTCTCACTAATACGAATTATATTGTTTACATATTATGCTTTGTTATCAGAACCCTTCAAGCTCCGGCCGAGTCTACCAATCAAGTAAAAGACACAACCAATAAATCTGAAAAGTGCCATAAATGCAACGGTCCATAAAATAATCGTCAAATATATGTCAGCTCTCTTGTTCTTGGAACCCTTCAATCCAGTATCTGTCTCAAATTGGTTAAAACCACCAGTTTCCAAGACTAAAGCGACAATAACAAAGTTTGAGAACATCCATATCAACACAGTCATAGATCTGATGAAGGCGTAATAATCTTCGTTTGTACCAACGTGTTTTCCGTCGTCGGCTGGTAATGGCTTTTTAATCTTTTCCAATTGATTCAAGTAGGATTGATTGATTTCTTCTCTCAAAATTGGAATATTCACATCGAAAGTACCATCTTCTCTAACTTTAGCCACACCCAAGTCCTTTGCACCAGTGTCACCCTTAGTACCCCATGAAATATCATCAATGTTACAGAAAGCGTAAATGTTCAAAACGTTGATGTATGATGGTGAAAGCAAAATATATTGGATGAAGGAGGTGAACATGTGCCATGGTTCAAAGTAAAGGAACGAAGCCAAAAAGTATAATGCATATGTGGAACTAGTTGCGACAACCAAATCTCTGAATTCAGCATTCTGGAAAAACAATGCCACTGTAATTTTCGTTTGATCTTTATAAATCTGTTGGATAGAATTTACAGCCATGAAAATAGCTGCGAAAATCATATAAGCCATCAAGATAGCAAAGAAAATAACAATCACAATGTAAAACCTTTCTGTACCCTTTGGTGTGTTACCGAAAGACAAGACAAATGTTGTAACAATAGAAGCCAAATAAAGCCACAAGAATATAACAGATAAGATGTTTCCAGGTGCGAAACCTAACGCTTTGTCACCCAAGGAAGTAGTCAAAATTCTGAAAACCAAAAAGTAAGAGCCAATAGAAAACCAAGAAACAATCAAGTTCAAGAATTGATAGATAAATTCAATGTGAAGAAAGAACTTTCTGATGAAAGAGTGGGAGGACCACCAAACCTTAGGGAAGTGGACCAAAGAATAGATGGCTGCAAAGAAAGAACCGTTCAACCATCTTCTTCTTTGCAAAATGAATTCAGCCAAAGTTTCAGGAACATCAGTTTCAGCACTGGCAGATTTACAGTAACGTAAAAGCCAGGAACATCCCTTCTTTGCAACTAATTCATAACATAAAATTCTATCTTCGGCGAGATACATATTAGAAGTGAAGATACCAGCCTCATCTTGCATTCTCGATTTGTAAGCAAATTCATCATCGTTCGGGTCTAATTTACCTGAACCATGTAAGAACTCACCCTTGAAATACTTTTCTAAAGGACCCTTATCATTCACGTCATTTTGTAAGGCAACATATCTGTATGCAGAGAAAGCACCAGGTAAGACAGAAATGAAACCAAACACAGACTCTGTTGGTTTATCCAAGATATTTGAAATCTTATATTCGAAATTTTGACCGTAGACAATTGGGTTTGTAATGATTTGAGTTTTCTTCAAAGAAGCCTTGATTTCACCACACGCACCGGCAACTTGAGAGTCCCTGTCAAATTCCTTCCACAAGTGGTAAAGGGACTTACCACTTGGTTGGGTACCTGCATCCAAAAGGATAACGATACGAGGGTCCAAAACTTGACCCAACGCTTGGAAACACCATCTGTGGGAATTGATCTTCTTTGCGTTTGTTTCCTTAAGACAGAAGAGTAATTGCACGGGCACAATTTTTTCAGTAGTCAATTTCACAGTGTCTTCAACAGAAGAGATTCCAACTCTTGTAGTGTACTCGTAGATATGGGCTTGGACCTTTTTGTCGTCAACTCTGGATTTAGCAAGACCATCTTGATAAACACCCAACCCAGCCAACAATGCCTGAGCCCTTTCGTTGATTTTCGAACGACCATCACTGACAATACACACAACAACCTTTTTCCATGAATCCTTACCCCAATGTTTGGATCTTGTACGAGATTCTAAGTGCTTGATGTTCTTAAAAACACCCTTCAAGGTACGCGCAAGAAGGATGTCATCTTCATTGTACATAGTGACCACAATCATCAATTCGGTGTGTCTTCTTTGTGGGTAGTGCACTGGTCTTAAGATATAGCCATCTTTGTAAAAGTTAGAAGGCCCACAGGTAACGGCAGTATATCTCATGTAGGCAAATTCTCTTGATAAGCCACCATCTTTTTCGGCTGGTCTGTAATCAGGGAACTTGGAAAGTAACTCTGTAGCAACAGGACAATCTAAAACCAAGTGACCGTTTAAACCAGAAGCAATACCAATCTGGGGCTTTTCACGTATTGGTTCTTCGTGGGGTGGCTCTTGGAACTCGCGTTCACCCCTCTCTGGTAATGGTTCTGCTTGCAATTCGTTGGGGTCAATAAAGGGAGATTTTGCTGGTGGAGGGAAACGGGCATCGGAAATGACAGAAGGGGGTGGAGGTGGGTGGTTGAGATCAACCAATGGAGTGTCATCACCATGCGCCAGTGGCGGAGGTGGAGGTGGAGGTGGAACAACTGAAGAGACTACAGAAAGAGGCTTGGGTGGTGGCAGTGGAATTCTGACTGTTTGCAAATCATAGTGATCTCCCTCAAAGTGGTTGTACAGAATTTGCTTATCGTACTCATGCTCATCTAAATCTTCCTCCTCGTAAATATTTGGTACAAAAGCCAGCTGGAAGTGATTATTTCCCGGATGCGCAACACCATGATATGCATTCAAATTACTCATTTCATAGTTCATCAGTGCATGCCCACTTGGTTGATACGATTGTGAATCATCAAACGGAAAATCATTGTGGTTTTGATTGATTGGATTTAAGTTTGGTGCTTGGATTCTAGAAGTATTAAAGACATTCGATGGTCTCTCCAATGATTGGTGATTATAATATCCTGAATAATTGTCGTAACTAGTATTAGAACGTGCTCCTGATTGATGTGCTCTTTGAGGCTGTTGAAAATTAATAGAATTACTGTCGTCAAAGGGATGGTCGTGTCCACTTGGATTTAAGTACTCGTTAATTGACTCCTCATCCTCCTTGTGGGAGTGTGGAAACGAATTTCCTGGTCGATTGTATGACATGGTCAATTAATTTAAAAAAAAAAATATAAACAAAAAAAAATTCAATATATATGATCTTGAAGTGTGTTTGACAATCAATTTTTTCCCACAATGAATAGCAGATCCTGTAATCTATTTTTAGTGAGTGACCAAGGCTGTGTATGTAGTGACTTTGGGGTTAAAAGACAACTAAAAAAAGATGTTTGTGTAGGTACAAATGTATTCCGATGACCTTGATATGTTGCATCTGGATACTACACACACAATACATCAACCAGCCATCTCGTCAACAGATCAACACATCCTAATTAGGCAATTCTTGGTCTTCGCGTGATCCTGTACATAAAATTCATAATACTGACAACAAACACTAGTGGCTTATTTGCTATTAAAGCTGTAACTTCTTATGGTTAAATTTTTCAACTTTTTATAAGAAGGCAACTTGTCCGAGCGGTTAAGGAGAAAGACTTGAAATCTTTTGGGCTATGCCCTCGCAGGTTCGAGTCCTGCAGTTGTCGTTATATTTTGTATTTTTAATGAAGAAATCATTCTTGATTTTTTTAAGATTACATGTAGCATTGGCTGAGAGTTCTATGCATGCTAAGCTATCCTATATGTCTTCTTCAAATGCCGAGTTTGACAGCTGCTGTTTTTTGATCGGTTACACTTCCTATGTCAAACGCTGGAATTATTCCCCTTGCATTTTATATCTGTGACAGTTTTCTACAGGGCTCGTAAAAAGAATGAGAGATTTCTTCTATCAGAAACTTTTTAAACGGACAGTTTTAATCAGAAAAACGATGAAAATTCTTGTGGTTTGTAGATTAAAATTGTATACTCTTTAGCCACCTTTACCTTTCAATAATGAACACGATAATTCAATTGTGAATTAGTATCAACTATTCTTGTCAAGTTGAGGTTTTCGAAAATTAGAATTTAGAATGGATACACATGTTAGCTTGTCACGATTTCTAGAATATGTATTTCAAAAAAATCATGAAATAGATTCCTTGAGAATATTCGGTGATATTATATTCATTATGTTAATTGACTAGATCCAGTGACTATAAATTCTTTTTAAACTTTCAATACTGCAACCCAATAACAAAAATACAACCGTTGTTTAATATGTAACGAATTTCTTTACCAAATTGCTGACCTACCAAAATATACGGGTGTTTAATAACTTCTTCATAAACATTCAAGAGCTGCTGATAAGTTTCTTTGAAGAAGCTCTCTATAAACTATAGTATATTTAAGTAAATTTTCATCTATCACAGTACAGTTCTCAAAATAGAATTACACATTATTTACGTATTCTCTTTGCAGGTGATAAACAACTGAGTTATATTCCTTAATATTGACCAAACGAAGAATCAAGTATACTCCTGTTAAAATTCCAGGACTTGATTGTTGATTTCTTGTTGCAAAACTCTAAATAAATTAACTTTGCTATAATAATTGTATACCATAAGATTAATTGATTACATAATTATGACACTTTTGGAATAGAAGATTACATGACCGAATAAACGAACTTAATATTTCCTCAAATGCTAAGATTCCTTGAGGTACATCAACTTATGACACTGAAGTACATAGAATTATGAACTTTGATTTATTTTCTATGAAGAATCTATGCCAGTAAGCTGCAAGTCTTTTTCAACATAATGAATATTCAGTACTATGCAATCTGAAATACAATTCTTTATCTGAAGTCACAAACGGTGCTAGAGTAAAATGAAGCCTTGGACTTCAATGATGTTGATTTCAACATAGACGACATATTGTTGCAATAACCTTCCTTGGAAAGGGATTTCATCAACAGAGTTGCAAAAATATTTTTTGCAACCGAGATTGAATGTGATAAAATGAATCAATACAGATTAGAGTATAGAGATTACAGGAGATGTATTTTTTCCTTATGATTTAATATAATAGCTACAATTCCTCATCCAACTATTTACTATGTTTTATCATGTTCTTCCCTTAGAAAATCTTAGCCCCCTTGAGTGGTCTGCTCATTATATCCTTTTTAACACCTCAGCATTCAATACTGGTAACGATAATGTTGTTGTTTTCTGGGGTCAAGGAAGCCATGGTACTATTGGGTCACTGCTGAGAAGGTTCTTCTGCTAACGGTATTGTTCTTTCATTCTTGGATTATTTCCCAACGATGGACTTGAACTTTACCAACTCTTGTGATGGTTCTAAATCTGATAGTCCAATAAAATATTTTGAGATGGGTAATGATATTAAGACCTGTCCAGCTCAAGGAAAGAATACTTTCCTTCTATAGGAGGAGCTCGAGGTAACAATGGTTTCCTGAGTTACTATTGCCTCACTAAGTCCTTTTACGGACTCATCCATTGGAATGGTCTTGGTAGTTCCCCATTCGACAAGTTTTTTATGCAATTCTTTATGTAAACTGCTGTAACTTAAGAGACGGGCACTTCAATTGGAAAACTTGAGTTAATTTTGCTGAAAACATTTCTCCAAACAAAAACATTAAGAGTTATGCTGGTTTACTTGCTTTTTCGGCTGTTGAATCTGGATATGTTCACAGTTCGAGTGCAAAAATTAAACTGGATCCAATTATTAACGACCCAAGATTTGTTCGTTTAATAATGTGGGGTGTTGATGCAGTTCCTAGTGATTCCTCTTTTGATCCCAGTAAAGTTTTTGGCGTTTTCAATAATATCCATAACCAAAATTTTTCTGCTGTTTCTTCTTTAATTGTATCTACTACGTCTAAGGTTCCAACAACTCTCTTGATGGTGACTCAAACTTCTTCTGCATAAAGAAGTCATTTTTCAAAAGAAATACACTTATTTTTCTTAGACTCATACATCGTTTAACTTACAACCTTTCAAGGATTGTTCCTGTAATTATTATACTACACTTTTTAATCATTATTCAGAGTAATTCTGCAGTTTTAAGTAAAAGATGGCCTAAATCTCATGTGGAAAAAAACTGATTTTGCAGCTAATTGGCCTGAAAGTTATGCATACTGAGTATGCTGGTTCTTTAATATAATAATTTATAAGTGAAGAAAGATGACTACAGTAATACTGTTCTACGTGTGCATGAAAAAGCAGTTTGTGCGAGATTAAGGCACACAAGGTGTATTAGGTTGGTGAAGTCATATAAATAATACAGTTGTGTAATTTTGTTTTAATTGAAGGTCTATTATACACTTGGATTAATTCTTTGGCGAATAAATATCGCCACAACTCTATCAAGATTAATACAGGCTTCCAGAAAATAGGTTTAAATTTCTGTAATTTATTTTGTTTTAGTGAGGCATTATTTAAATGGAAGGCAGTATCAGCATCTTTACTTTGTGTTTCACTGGTTTTTGATCTAATCAAAATAGTGGAAACCACAGGGGGAAACATATTTAGAATCAATGATAAATGAACTACCGAGTTAAAATGAATCAGAGCAAGATTTTCGAGGTTCCATTTTTTGTAGGTATACTTGCTTTATGCTCTTGTAAGTTTAATGATCTCAAAAGCAAAAACTTGAGAAGCCATATGATTTAAAGGGGACTTTAAACCTAAGGGAAGTTCGGTTAATCTGTATCTTTCCAAAATTAACATTGGTACTGGTTGCTAATTTTACTAGTGACGTCATATTCTGATATTTCACTAAACATGGGAAAGAAACAGCTACTTGTGAAATAGTACCAATGTTGGGTCATATAACAATAATTTTTAAAGCCTACCTTTTAAACCGGTGTTTGAAAGGGACCTTTTGTGAAATTTATCAAAAAGATTTAGATGAACGTGAGCCAAAACCAATCAGAAAATAGATTTTTAGCTGTACGATTAGAGCTAGATCTTTTTGGACATACTCTAGGTTTGATTGTCATTGGAAACACTCTAGATTTGTAAACACTAGAATAAACTAAAATAATGGTTAGCGCTATTCAAGAAAAATTGCACAAATATTAGTAATAAAAGAGTATTGTAGATTTTATTGTGTCCTTAAATTTGATACTGATTCTATTTCTACCTCAAAAACGAATGGTCATAAGGTATCTTCATTATATTTAAAATTCACCTCTAAATTGAGAAAATTAAAGAATTTTCCAAGATTTATAGAGTTGAGTACACAGTGAATAAAACATGAAAATCAATAAAATATGAATGGGAAGACAAATACTTGTTACCTGTTACACTATTGGTTCTTCTTCATCTCTAATTTTTTAGCAGAAATTGCTTTCTTATCTCTGACACCAGCAAACCTCCAAATTAACCATTCAAGAAGGATTTCGAACAAGAGAACACCATGGTGAAAGTAAATTTCTCTATCATTATAAGCAGCAGATATCCTATTCAAGAAATCGGCGATATCAAAAAAGCCTCTGAATAAAATAGGGTTATTCTCATTTGGGAAAAGAGCAGGCTTGAGGAAACATTTGAACAAGAACAAATGAACAAAGATGCCGATGGCATAATAACGAGCATAATCATTAGATCTTATACGGAAAAGGCCAGAAATCATGGTGAAAAGAAGAAGGATGGAGGAAGCGGTAACATTGACAAGTGAAGAGGTGGTGACAATTTTTACCCATTTTATGGAGTCAACAATACCAATGTCAGCCTGATAACCCAGATAGACGATGACAGATTCGAACAAGGTTTCCAAGCTGATGTCATTAATATAAGCGTATTTCAGTAATTGTTCAGTATCAAAAAGAGACTGGTTGACAACATGAGCACCAATGCATAACAACATCAAGAAGGCAACCTTTTTTGACAAACCAGCGTAAGAATTAGAGACTGAATAGTTACCCAAGTAAAGAGTAATGAAGAAGTAATCTTGGATGTTATCAATGAAGATGATTTCAATGTACTTTAATAATCTCAAAGGTTTGGTGGTCAAAGTGTCATTGTTCAAGAACACAGTAATAAAACCCAAGAAAGCGGAGAAAGCAAAGAAAGCCAATTTGATTTTAAGAAGGTTGTTTGCAGCATTGAGAACTGGGGACTTTTTGTCACCAAGAACGTTGACGATTCCAAGCAACAAGCTAAGAATTGACACCAATTTGCCATGGGCAATGTATCTCAGGACGACATCCGGGGCATATTTTTCGTTTTTAATGGTGACCGTTGCTTGGAAATAATCTGGGTTGATAAGCACGTCATCAACAGCATAGCGAGGCAAGTAAAGACAGTATACGTTTGGCTCAGATATGTTGTAGGATAATTTAGAGGCGGAATCCACGCCTGATTTAGAGTTGACAGTTGCAATGGCATGAACAATTGAGTTTGGGAACCCTTCCTTAATAAATGATTTTCCTACTTTGAAATTAAATTCTAGGTTGGAACCATCGTATAAAAGAAAGCTTTCGTCATTTTCGTTTGAAAAGGTTTGGTTGAAGAAGTCATCCAAGTTGGGCAAATTGGTAACTTTAATGATGTCGCCATATTTGAAGAAAACGGCGGGGATTTCACTCTCGTAAATGTCTGGTACACCCTTGTGTTCGAAGGAAACATCAATGGAAGTGTCCTTAACCACGGAGTCGATTTTCACACATGCAGCATTGTAAATATTATTCAATTTGAAAGTTCTTGTTGCAGAGGCAATCAGAAGCAATGTGGAGATGAATGGAAGGAGTTTCATTTTGACAAGTTGCAAAGAAGGATTTCGGGGGAAATGTGCGAATTTGAAAAATGGCTCAAAACGGAGAATATTACAAATCTACGTAAAAATAAGTCATTGCTTCATTATCTCAGTAGTACTTAAAAGCAAAACACTGATTCCGAATCCCAGCCCAATTCCTTGGATGATTCAAGAACCAGTTTTTTCATTTGAGGAGGACCGCAAATAAATAATCTATTTTGTTTAGAAGGAGCAGGCAAATACTTTTGCATCATCTCCTTAGTAATGTAACCAGTACTACCCTTCCAAGAATCGGTAGCCTTGGTCACAGTGTAATGCACGGTTAAGCCAGGGTACTTTGAGCTGATGTCATCGATTTCATTTTTCAACAAAATGTCCTTTTCAGACTCATTGGCAAATAAAAGAGAAAGTTGGGTTTGATCCTCAGCATTAGTAATAACCTCCGTGATGACTTGTAAGATAGGGGTGATTCCTGATCCACCAGCGATCAAACCAATATGGTTAGCCATGTTAGTTTGGTAGTTTAATTTTCCAAAAGGGCCTCTAAACTTGACAGTTTGGCCTTCTCTTAACATGGCCATTTTCCTGGAAACCACACCATTTTCGTAGTGCTTCACCAAGATATCAAAGAATCCAGCGTCGAAATGGTTGGAGATGGGCGAATAGTATCTGACCTCATCCTTACCATCAACTTCAAAGCAGCACGCAACATTATAACCTGGAGGGATATCCAAAACTTCATCTTCACGGTTCAACTTGAAACGGAAAATCAGAGCGTTTCTGGAGATGAGTGTTTTGTCAATCAATTCCAAATCTCTCCATTTGACCAAATGGAGTGAGCTTCTTCTTTGGTAAGCTTCGTAGTACTTGAATGAACACACAATCACAATGAAAGAGATACTATATGGCAAGTACTCAGTTCCGAAAATGAGCGTACCAAAGATGATGAGCCCAATAGGAATGTAGATCGAGTGTAATGGTTGTTTCAATAGTTCTCTTTTGTCTTCCATGATGAGTGATATTTTTTTTCTGATTTGGAATGATGAGAAATGCACCACGCCAGCGAAACACTACGAATGAGTAGTGTGATTGACTTTAATATGAGCGAAGAGTATAAATTGTTTGAATTTTCATGCACGAGTGCCCACTTTGATTTTAGTGTGCTAGATCATGAATTATTGCTCAGTTGATCATTACGTTTGATTTGATGTTATTATTTGGATTAAATAAAGAATGAGAATTATAAAGTTAAGAATGAGAATTATAAAACAAAGAATGAGAAGTATAAAATAAAGAATAACTTGAAGTTCGTTCGGAGTGTGAAATTTTACTCTCATTACTGAACCACTTCACACTACTCACGTCGTTCGTAGGATTCATAGTGTGTGTAGTTTCTACAGCTTTCATATCCAAGGGTATTATTAAACAAACCATTAGTACTCTTCTTCCTCTTCAGGGAAGGAGTCAGTACCAACCTCAATATAATCTCTCTCCAAAGCAGCCAAGTCTTCTCTAGCTTCTGTAAATTCACCCTCTTCCATACCTTCACCAACATACCAGTGCACGAAAGCTCTCTTGGAGTACATCAAGTCGAACTTTCTGTCGATTCTTCTCCAAGCCTCAGCGATGGCAGTAGTGTTGGACAACATGCAGACGGCTCTGTTGGCAGCAGCCAATTCGGAACCTTCGATAGCGGTTGGTGGTTGGTAACAGATACCAATCTTGAAACCAGTAGGACACCAGTCAACCAATTGGACGGTCTTCTTAGCCTTGGCTTGGGCAACAGAGTTTTGGACATCTCTGGTGACAACATCACCACGGTATAACAAACAGGTGGCCATGTACTTACCGGATCTTGGGTCACACTTGACCATTTGGTTACCTGGTTCGAAACAGGAAGCAGTGATTTCAGCAACCGAGTTAGATTCGTGGTTGGCTCTGACCTTGGAGAACACAGGAGCGTATGAAACCAATGGGAAATGGATTCTTGGGTAAGGAACTAAGTTGGTTTGGAATTCGTTCAAGTCCACGTTAAGCGAACCGTCGAATCTCAAGGAAGCAGTCACAGACGAAACAACCTGCGCAATTAAGCTGTTCAAGGAGTCAAAGTTTGGTCTGGTGATCTCCAAGTTACGGCGACACATGTCGTAGATGGCTTCGTTGTCCACCATAAAGGTACAGTCGGCGTGTTCCAAGGTGGTGTGAGTGGTCAAAACAGTGTTGTATGGCTCAACAACAGAGGTGGAAACTTGTGGAGCTGGGTAGACAGCAAACTCCAACTTGGTCTTCTTACCGTAGTCGATGGACAATTGTTCCAAGAGAAGAGAACCCAAACCGGAACCAGTACCACCACCGAGCGAATGTGTAAAGAGGAAACCTTGTAAACCGTCACATTGGTCACTCATTCTTCTGACTCTGTCCAAAACATCATCCAAGATTTCTCTACCAACCGTGTAGTGACCTCTGGCGTAGTTGTTGGCAGCGTCTTCCTTACCAGCAATCAATTGTTCTGGGTGAAACAAGTCTTTGTAGGCACCGGTCCTGACTTCATCAATCACATTTGGCTCCAAATCAACGTAGAGAGCACGTGGAACGTACTTACCCGATCCAGTTTCACTGAAAAAGGTGGAAAACCCTTCTTCTCCCCCCTTTGGTCTGTCTAATCCTTCTTGAAGGTAACCGTCTGGCCTGATACCGTGTTCTTGAGAATACAACTCCCAACAAGCGTTACCGATTTGACAACCAGCTTGCCCAACTAAATTGTTAGTTCCATTGATAGATTGATCCTAAAAGAAGATTATACTCACCATTGACACTAATAACTTCTCTCATTATTAAAAAAGATAACTGAGTTGTTAAAAAAATTTACAAATTTTTGTTGTTTTGATTGTATCCTATGATTGCATAAGCAGGTGCGTGTAAGGATTAAATTACCCAATGCGGCTGATTTCAAAACAACGTTACGCGATACTTCATTTTGCGGATGACCTTGACAGACGACCATAGACGATCTGTAACAAAATATCGTTTATCATGTAAGTATTATGGTTTATTAACATTTACAAACTAATGATTGTATACTTACAATTTACTAATAATCGTTTAATTAACAATAATTTACTAATAATCATTGCCTTATAATATTAGAAACATCTCCTTATAATTTTACAAACATTTCCTTACAATGTTAATCATTTCCTTATAATTTTACAATCATTTCCTTACAATCTATTAATTAATCTATTCATTTACAATCTATTAATTAACGATCTATTCCTTCATATTTAAGAATTCATCACTCACTTTGAAGTTCATCCTAATCCTTTTTAGCATACACTCTTCTATACTTATCATCAATCTCAACCAAATAATATGTACCCTTGGTCAAATGATCAATGGAACCAGCAGGAGTAAAAGACTTCTTCAAGTGTGCAGCTTCTCTCAAAGCAATAGCTTCAATATACTTTTCTGGGGTTTCGATGGATCTACCAGCACCCAACTTATGATCAAAGTTCAAGTTGTTAGTGATCTTAGAAATATCTCCCTTAACTTGAACACTCAACAAAGTAGAGGCTAAACCAGAACCATAAGAGAAAACACCAACTCTCTTGTTTTGCAATTTTTCAGAACCAACATAGTAAAGAAGAGAAGACAAAGAAACCCAAGCAGAGGCGGTGTACATGTTACCAGTGTTGGTTGGAACAGTCAAAGCTGGTTGAACTCTTTCATCACTAGCAGCCTTGGATAACTTAACAAAGACCTTTTCAACATCTTTATCGGTCAAAGATTGTTCATAAGTCAAGGCTTGCATACGGTCAGAAGTTTCTTTATCAAGTTGTGCTTCAAAAGCAGCAGGGTTGGCTCTGAAGTCGTTGTATAACAATCTAGCAAAGGACTTGACAACCAACTTACAGGTTGGAACGTGGAAAGCATTGTAGTCAAAGTGGTCCAAGATACCAACAGTCTTAGCAGAATCCTTGGTAACTTTTTTGGAGTAGTTTTTGTAGCACTGGTCAACAGCCTTGACATAACAAGCCAAAGAAAAGTGACCGTCGACAACAGGGTATTCTGAAGTGAAGTCAGGCTTGTAGAAGTCGTAGGCGTGTTCCATGAAGGAACCTCTGGTGGAGTCAAACACAATAGGAGCGTCTGGACCGATCCAGAGGGCAATGGAACCAGCACCACCAGTAGGTCTGGCAGCACCCTTGTCGTAGATGGCAATGTCACCGGCGACCACAATAGCATCACGACCATCCCAGGCACTGGATTCAATCCAGTTGATGGAGTTTAAAATAGCAGAGGTACCACCGTAACATGCATTCACAGTGTCAATACCTTCGACATCGTTGTTATCTCCAAACAACTGCATCAACACAGACTTGACGGATTTGGACTTGTCCAATAAGGTCTCAGTACCAACTTCCAAACGTCCAATTTGGTTGGTGTCAATACCGTAGTTTTCAATCAATTTGGACAACACAGTCAAAGAAAGAGAGTAGATATCTTCACGGTCATTGACAAACGCCATGTTGGTTTGACCCAAACCAATGGTGTACTTGCCAGCTGGAATGTTGTCAAACTTTTCCAACTCGGTTTGGTTGACTGCTTGTGTTGGAATATACACTTCAATACCCTTGATACCAATGTTCTGTGGTCTACTCATAATGAAAAATGTGTCGTATAACTTTTTTTTCTAACTTTTGTACTTTTTCGAGGTTGATCTGTTTAAACGATCGTATATTATGTAAGAAAATTGTGTGCATACAATACAACGCTCACACCACTTTTTTTTTTGTCCCCCTCGGACAATGCTTACGTCAGCACCGTCGCATTACAGGTGCCACATGACTGAATATTTATCCGTAAAATGTCTATTCCAGCATCACTTGAGCCATTCAAGTCGTCCCAGGTGATCCATAGAACTTGGGCTGGCACTTTCTTCTGCAAGCCACAGGCTATTTTTCAGCCACGCACCTTGGAAGAGATCCAAGAGTTGATCAACCAAGCCAGAATCAATGGCAAAACTATCATGACGGTAGGTTCAGGCCATAGTCCCAGTGATTTGACGATGACAGACGAGTGGCTTTGTAATTTGGACTTGTTTAATCATGTGATTAAACAGGAGGAGTTTTCAGGTCCTGCCAAGGATGGCTCCAAGGAAGTCAAGTTTGTTGATTTGACTGTTGAGGCCGGATGCCGTGTGTTTGAGCTTAACGAATATTTGAAAAAGCACCAGTTGGCGATCCAGAACTTGGGCTCCATCAGTGACCAGTCAATTGCCGGCTTGATTTCCACGGGTACCCATGGCTCCACCATGTACCATGGGTTGGTTTCGCAGCAGGTTGTATCCATCAAGATTTTGAACTCCGAGGGTAAGCTCATTACTTGTTCGTCGATCGAGAAGCCACATTTATTCAAGGCAGCTATGTTGTCGTTGGGTAAAATTGGTATTATCACCCACGTCACCTTGAGAACCTGTCCAAAGTACACCATCAGATCGGTGCAAGAAATCATCCGTTTCGATACGCTTCTTAAGGATTGGGATACCATTTGGTTGGATGCCGAATTCATCCGTGTGTGGTGGTACCCTTACACAGGCAACTGTGTTCTTTGGAGGGCATCCAAGTCGGATGAACCCTTGAGTGAACCAAGATACAGTTGGTTTGAGACTCGGTTCGGACGGTTCTTCTACGAATCTTTACTTTGGCTCGCGGTCCATATAATTCCTTCTCTTACTCCAACAATCGAAAAGTTTGTATTTAGAAGACAATATGGTGTTACTGAAACTTTGGGAAGTGGAGACATTGCAGTCCAGAACTCGGTTGAAGGCCTCAATCTTGACTGCTTGTTTTCGCAATTTGTGAATGAATGGTCTGCTCCTTTGAAGGGTGGGGTCAAGGTTTTGACGGATTTGCGTGATACCATCGAAGCCGCTGCTGCTTCCAACCAATATTACTCCCATGCTCCGATTGAAGTTAGATGTTCCAATGTAACCTACTCCGAAACTCCTTTTGAAGATGACGCAGGCGCACCTTCATTATATCCTAGCCAGGAATGGCTTGCTACTAGAGATAGATTGAGCCCAGGCCCAATTCCTGGTAACAACCTTCGTCCTTACTTGGATAACTCCCCAGATACTGTTTACTCCCCTGGAGCCATCACAAACAACCAGCTCACCTTGTTCATCAACGCAACAATGTATAGGCCATTTGGTACAAACGTGGAAACTCACAATTGGTACCAAACTTTTGAAAATATTATGTTTGAAGCAGGCGGCAAGCCGCATTGGGCAAAGAATTTCATTGGAGTTGAAGGTGATCAAACCTGCGCCCTGGACTTAAACTTACAATCCAAATTCGGCGGTAAACCTTTCTATTCGATGATTGGTTTTGAGCCTCTTATGAAGAATTGGTTCGGCGAAAGATTAACGAACTTCAACAAAGTTCGCAAAGAAATGGACCCGGACGGCGTTTTCCTCAGTGGCAAGGCTTGGGCTGATAGAAACGGTGTTTTACAATGATCTTAGATAACAAAAATTCCGCAGTATTAAGCCTTTCAGTAGAGATAACGTTTTTGCAGCTTAGAGATCTGCAGCCGCTTATGTAATATACATCGCATTCTCTTTGGCCATCCTCTAAATGTAGGGTCAACGGCAATCCCGCGGGTACATATTCCTTATATTCGGCAGAAATTCGGATCCAAATCTGTTCGTCACACAAAATATCGCCCAAAAAAGATAAGCTTGCATGTAGATTGCAAATCCATACTATATTTACTCTACAACTAGATAAGCAATGCAGTAAACATCCCCGATTGATAACAATTTAGCAAGGCAATAATTTTTTTTTTTTCTGTATTGTTAATTATTCTCTTGAAATTCCGTCTTTTTTTCATTGATGTCACTGTGTTTCGGACAATTGCAACACAATTTCATCATGCTTCCGATTGCTAAGTTAACTAATTATTAGGAGTCAATTCCAGTAGGTGCACGAATGAAGTATTCATGCATTATCTCGGATAAATCTTACTAATTAGTTATACCAAAAAGAAATAAGAAATGTATATTGTAATTATCTTATCTCATAACCATTGACTATAAAACACAGATAATAAGCATATGAAAAAAACCATGCATTCTCTTAGTTTATTTAGCTTCGCTTCTACAATTGCCCTGGTATTGGCTCAGCCAACTGCCAAGCGCGACCCAACTCCTCAAGAAGTCTACAAGCCTAATGCCATTTACCACCCAAAAGTTATTATTATTTCATTATTTGAATTGGAAAGAGACCCTTGGTTGACTTCTTCTCCATTGACTTTAACCACCAACCATACATTCCCAGGTATTTCCCCTGTGTACCCAACCGTACATTGTACCGAAGACCATGAAGTGTGTCAGATTACTTTGGGTGAAGGTGAAATTAATGCTGCATCCTCATTGACTGCTTTTGGTTTGAACCCTCAATTCGACCTCTCTAAATCTTATTGGATTAGTGCTGGTATTGCAGGTGGTGAACCTCAATACACCACCTTGGGTTCTGCTACTTTTGCAAAGTATGCAATCCAAGTTGGTTTGCAATATCAAATAGATTACAAAGATTATGTCAACACAAATCCAGATTGGCCATCCGGCTACTTTCCTTACGGTACGAACGACCCATACACCTACCCACAGAATGTTTACGGAACTGAAGTTTTCGAATTGAATGAAAAGTTGAGAGACAGAGCCTTGGAATTGGCTAAAGATGCAACCTTTGATAACGGAACTACCGCCAATGCCGAATTCAGAGAATTATATGACTTCCCTGCTGCAAAGGCCTTACCAGGTCCTGTTGCGTGTGATGCTGTCACTTCGGACGTTTACTTTACGGGTAACGTTTTGAACGATTACTTTTCGAGATTCTCTAACATCATGACCAACGGGTCCTCCACTTATTGTTCGACTGCTCAAGAAGACAACGCTTCTTTGGAAGTTCTTACCAGATTACATGTTGCTGGTCTCGTTGATTTCGAAAGAGTTGTTGTTATTAGAACTATTTCTGATTTCTCTAGACCTCCGCCAGCTTTGTCTAATGATACTGTCAAGTTTTTCACTGACACCGACTTTGGTGGAATCAGTGCTTCTTTGTCTAATTTGGTTAATGCTGGTTATCCAATCATTAATGATATTCTTTCCAACTGGGATAGCGTGTATCTGGAAGGTACCACATACAAGGCTGAAAACTATATTGGTGATATTTTCGGTACCCTTGGTGGAACTCCAGACTTTGGCAAATCTAGTTTCAAGATTGCATAAAATAGATTAAATAGAATTTCAGCTGAATTCAGCAGATGACAAAATTAATACAAGAGTGGAAAAGAAAAAGATTAATATTAAAAAGTGTAATTATACACTAGATTAAAGAGTGTGATTATACTAGTTGATTAAAAATTATGTATACTGGCTAATTAACTAGCAGATTGAACCAGATCCTTTTTAGCTTTCAGTTGCTTGGAACGTTTGATAAAACTGGCTAATTTATGTTCCAAAGCACGCTTTCTTATCTTATTGAGCTCTTTATCATTAGTAGGAATAATATCTCCAACGTCGGCATCTTTCAAAAGTTCATCTTCAATCTGCTTCCGGCGACGGATGTATGCCCTGATAAGCCTAGGGTCGCTGACTGTTTCTATACGTCTCTGAACAATTCCGTTTTCATCACGCACTCTTCTTGTGATGCGGAGAACCTTGCCTTCATCAGAAACACCGCCCTTTGCTTTTTCTTCCTTTCTCCACTCCTCTTGGATCTTAATCTTCATGTATTCGTGATGGTCCATCGGCTTGTATTCTTCGTAGATGGCCAGGAGTGGGTCGATATCCGAGCCGTGATCCACAAGGGCACTACGCTGAGAGTACCAGATACGTTTGACTTCCTCCCCATACAACTTCTGCTGATAGGAGGTTTCCTTATTTTTGATTTCGGACCGGGGAATGGCCAACGGATGGAACCCGTTCTTTTGGGTGGACCGCAAGAATGAAAAACCCAACCCAATCCCTGAAGGGTCACCTTCACCGTTCAACTGAAGCATGGTCTTGGTCTGATTAGAGTTAATGAAGTTCCGGGTGAGGTTCCAAGGCGTCAACTCCTCGTCAATGTCAATCTCCGCATCGGGGTCTCTTGGCCGACGGATCTTTTCCTTTTCACCGTTATTTTTCTTTGCCCGTTCTTCTTCTTGCGCTTCCTTTTCTTCTCTCTTTTCACGTTCCTTTCTTTTCTGCTCCTCCTTTCTCAGATCATCGCTGAATAACGTCTGGATATCCTCAAATAATTGCTGCCCATGCTGCATACTATCAAGCAAACAGCAATCTTCTGGGGTGACCAAAGTCCGAATCTCATCCTCGTTGGGCACACTTTCGTTGTTACGGAGCTTCCAAAAACCTTGATCTTCACCTTGTCTTTGATACTCCATGAATTCCTTAAGACGTTGACGGTTCTGCATATCGTTCTGGTCGGGAAAGTGCTTCAGCACATCCTTGATCAGAACACGAGCAATTCCACGCTTATTCATCACTCTAAAAACAATCATCTTCAATCTGTTTCTACTAGTGTTTGTAACCTTACGACTGTGGGGGGCAGGAACCTCAACTGCAGGGAATACATTACCAACGGCAAAAATATGGTTGAATGGACGCAAGAAATGTTTCTGGTGACTTCCAGAACCCTGTGATTGAAGAAGCAAGAAATCGGTGTTTCTCACTTCATGCTTGAAAATAGGTGCACGGATCATGTTGTTGTATAACGTAGGGACAAAGTCACCAGGTTCCACTTCACCCAAGTTCCAGAACGGCAGCCTGTCCTCAACACCTAACACATGCGTCTCTCCAATGGGTGCCTTTGGCCGCGACGTATCGTCTTTCCGTTCCTTACGGTAGTAGTTTACCAACTTGGAGCACATACCAAATTGCGAGAGGATATGTGGATGCTCCTCCGAGTACTCCATGGCAATCAAATCGGTGGTGTCTGCCGCAGTAAGGTCTGAAGACTTTGAAAATATTTCCTGCAACAGCTTTCCCTTCTTCTTTTTACGTTTACGCAACTTGGATATCGATATCACTGCACCTGGACGCGCTGCAAACTTGGCCCGATGGAAAGCTCTTGCTTCTTGTTTCTGGAGTTGAACCTTGTAGTAAGGAGTCTGGAGTCTTAATGCCGGAATGGAGTGTTCGATATTCAAATTACTCAACTGCGACCGCACCTTAGTATTGTAGTTCTTACGTAAGACTTCGTATGCCAGATCGTTCAGGAAGTTGAACTTGTGAACCATGAGCTTCTCCAGGATAGGAATTATGGCACGCGACTTCGTGAGTGCAGCGGGCGGTGCAAATAAAAGGTTGGGATCATTCATGTCCAACCTCATATCTGTATTAAGCTGACCGTTGAATATATTCTCATCGTCATAATCCTCAAGATCAAGAGTTTTGATTTCCTTTGTTTTCTTATCATCACCGGCGTTAAAAATCGCATCATCGTCCCAATCAGTCGTGGATAGTATAAGATCCTTCAGAAAGTCCCCAAACTTATCCTGACTCGACCAATCTCTCTTAATAAAAGCGAGCTCTTGAAGAAACGACTCTCTTTTGGTGTACTTTTCTTGCAAGTCTCTCACAAAGTCGGAGTCAGCCTCGGTTATGTTCACCACACCTGGATCTGGACTTGAGCCTATTCTTCTCCTAAATATCTTCTTTTGATCAGCTGCAAACTCCAATGACATTTTTGTGGGCACTAACGGCCTGTGTCCATCTCGAACGGGCCTTGAGCCATGGTAATATTGAGGAGCCGGGTTAAAAAACAAATGGAAATTAAACAGTTTAGATTTTGAATAACCTGGATAGTGATATTTGATGTTCACCCGTAAGCGTCTGGCTTCTAGTCTCTTAACAATTTGTTGTAACTTTTGTCTTTTCAATCGCCTACGTTGTTCATCTACTATTTTAGGTTTCACCTCTGTTTCTTCGAAAAAAGCATCTCCAGCATCTATTCCGAAATCATTATCCATGGGGTCTTGGAAGGTCTCATTGTTTACATCATCAAGGAAGTTATCAAAGTCATCATTTGAGTGTTGTTCATTTTCCGACTCTACATCTGCCAATTCATCTATGTCTTCGTAATCGATTGCATCATCTGCGTGTTTTGTTCCTCTTTCATTAAAAATTGCATCAATCACTCCGTCGTCGGGGACCCCATCCACTGCATCGTTCATTGGATCGTTAAATAGCTTGTCTGCCATGTTGTTTTTAAGGAGCAAATGTTTGGTTTTTGAATTTTACGACGAGTGAGGAACAAAAAGAACAAACGACGACTGAGCGAACGAACGATTGAGCGAACGAACGACTGAGAGAACCAACTAAAGAAGTGAATGAAGGAGTGATTCAGTCGGTGGGTGAGTAAATAGTAAATGAGTAAATGAGTAAATAGTAAATGAGTAAATGAGTAAATGAGTAAATGAGTAAATGAGTAATATACTGTAGTAAGATAATAAACAGAGCAAGAGGTGAGTAAGTGACTCAGTATATAATCGAGTTTACAAGAAAGTTACTAAGAACGTTACGTCCTGAAAATAGTAACTCTAGTATTGACTTCTCAAATATATCCTCATGAACACACATCACTACAGACATTGAAGCCTAGAAATAAAAGCTGATACAATTCAATTGGTGATGATTATGTAAAAACTATTCTAAATTACTAGATTACTAGATTTTGTAAATGAGAAAGAAGTGTACAAAAGAACTAATCTTTATGTTGATAACAGTTCTAATTTATTATACATTAATAACCACTTAGTGGAATGCAAAATCACTTGAAAGGAGCCTTCAAAGGATTGATAACAACACCCTGCTTGATGTTGATTCTTGGAGCAGTCATATCAGAGTGAGTAGCTCTGGATGTCCATTCTTGACCCAAAGGCATACGAAGAGAACGTTCGTATTGCTCTCTGGATTCGAAAGGGAAAGGAACAGCACTTGATTGGTATTTTAAATTCTTCTTATTTACCTTCTCGTTTATAATGACATTCTTGAGATCTTTATCCTTTCGCTTGTCCTTCTGCACAATACCTTCGACTTTACGTACAAACTTCTTCTTAGGCTTGAAGTCTTCGTCCCCACCACCCCAGGAGCCCCAGCCAGGTAAGGTGACATCTTCTTCCTTATCCCCTTCGTCCTCAATAACCAATTGCTTTTCTTGGTTAAACTCGCTGATAACGTCGTCACCAGCAAACGCTTGTTTGATCAAGTCCTTTTGTTTGAACATCATGCTTCCTCCGTCCTCATCGTCGGAGCCCTCGACGTGCAAAGTGGCAGACATGTCAATGTGAGCATCCTCCTCACGTTCGGTGAACGTTCTCTTCTTGGCCATTTTGGCAGCCGCCTTTGTGAACTTGGAAGAGGTCTTGTCGATGGTGGTGACGGTTTTCTTGGACTTTTTCAGTGGACCAGCAGAAAGCCATGGGTTTTCTTCTTCTCCTGCTTCGTTTTCGCTGGCAGACAGTTCGCTTTCTGAGTCCTCGCGAACTTCAAGATCTGGTTTCTTAGTGTTTAATCTGTTCACCAAGTTCCTCAGCTCGTCATCACCAAGCTCTTCCTGGAGTCTACCGTCAAGCTCGTCCATTTCTTGCTTTTGTGCAGCAACTGTTGGTGCATACACTCTTCTACCTTGGTTCAAGGTCAGGTTGACGGAATTGTGCACAACCGCCTCAACGCTGTCACCAGACTCCAACTTTCTCATTTCCGCCAACTCCTTTAAGTTTTCTTGCTTTCTCTTTTCTTCAGCTCTTCTCATAAAGTCCATACCTAACACTCCCTTACCCAACTTGCGTTTTGTTTCGTCTTCGGACTCGTTGTCCTTGGCGTATTCGTTTTCCAAATCAGAAATGTTATCATCTGATTGCTCACCTTCTTTGTAACCAAGCTGTTTGGCACGGAGACGTTCACCCTGTCTCAACATTTCTTCTAATTCACCTCTGTTTTGCGCATCCTTGGACAACCCACTTTTAATCATGGATTTGGCCCACAGTGATTGAGTTTTGTGCTTTAAGGTCATTCTCTCCTCTGCTCTCTTTGCGTCATGGTCCTCGTCGGATTCATCATCCGACTCCACCAACTCGGCATTTCTCAAACGCTCCTTCTTGTGGATCTTTCTGTATTGCTTGGATTTGATCTTCTTAATACGCTTGGCACGAGAATCATCTCTGAACATCAACTCACGCATCATTCTCAACTCTTGTGTTCTCTTTCTCATTTCTTCCGGTGATAACTTTGCAACTGCAATCTCTTCAAAGGTGGACTCCTTTGTGTCGTCAACCAATGCAGATTTGGTCAAAATCGAGTTGATTCTGGACTCCAATTCATTGCTATTTTCTTTGGTTTTGAATGCATTCGTACTTGTGTCTGGTTTTTCTGGCTCATTCATTGGGAACAGAAGAATGTCTGCTTGTCTGTTCTGGTGCACAACATCTTGCCATTTACTAACTTCCTCTTTAGCTATTTCATATGCTGCCTTTCTATCGTGTCTTTCTTGGATCCGCTTGGGTAATGGAACAGACAATGATTTAGCGCCGTCGTCAATAAGTATAGCATCCTTGGAAACACTCTCGTCAACAGCTGACATCATCTCTGCAAGCGATAACTTTTGGTTGAAAGGAATGGCAAACTCATTTTCTTCAACGGTTTCCGTGATGAGTTGTTTCTTTTGCTTTGGTTTCTTGGTTTTAAGAAGCGAAAGGGTATTTGAAAGGTCAACATCTTCTTCTTTTGTTTCGAAAATATCTTCATCTTCACTTTCTTCACTTTCCTCGCTTTCCTCGCTTTCACTTTCACTCTTTTCACTTTCTGAATGCCAGTCATCATTCAACACAATATCCCTTCCCTTTGGATTCTCCTTTAATGTCTTTTCCAAATCTTGGTCATCCATGGTCCATGCTTCCGATAATCCAACAAATTGCTCTTCATCCACACTAAAGTACTCTTCTTCTTCTTCGTCTTCACTTTCCAGCTCATCCTCTCCTCTCTTTCTCTTTCTTTCCTTTTCTTTATTCTTCTTACGTTTATCTCTAATTGTTTGAGAAAACCTCGAGTTGAGCACATCATAATCATCGTCCGACCCTAATGCTTCATCAGAGTCAATCTCTTCATCTTCAAACTCATGCTGTGCTCCATCTTTAAGAAATCTACTGGCGTCCATAACACCATCGAAAACATCGTTTTCGTCCTCAGATTCCGACTTTTCCGAGTTGTCATAGCCTGCCTCTTGCCTTTCGGCTATTTGGAAGGCATCCAAGACCTTACGTTGCGACCTTTTCTTGGTTCCTGTCTTCTTCTTAGCCATGATTGTATGAAAAATTGTTGCAGATGCGATGATTTGATGAGATGCGCGACACGTGACTAAAATTACATAAGATTATTACTATATCCAATTTTGCTATCAACTATCAATTCTGACTATCAACTACAAAGCATCCAACCTGTCATTAATTTCTTCAGCAGTCAACTTCTTAAATCTTGGACCGTTTATGTCTGTTCCCTTGAAACCCAATGCTTCTTGTTGTGGATCACTTATAACTGCAATATCCAAGTTTTCACCAGTCAATTCACCATCAACAGACTCCTTCAATGCCAACAAAGCAACATGTATAGCATCTTCCAACTCCAAATTTTCATTCCATCTTTTCTCCAAAAAGGTTCTTGCGGTACTGGCAGTCTTACCAATGGCAGTGGCCTTCCAAGGAAAGTAACTTCCTGAAGGGTCTACTTGATATAATTGGAACTGTTCGTTATGCTCGTCATACCCGCCAACAAGCAATGATACACCAAAAGGTCTGATACCACCACTTTGCGTTGACTCTTGCATAACCTTGGCAATCTCTTGAACCAAGATCTTAACTGGAGGATACTCGTTATATATTCTCATGTAGTTGGTGTGTGCAAGCTTACGTGCCTTGTCAACAAGAACACGGAAGTCTGGACCCATTCCACTGTATGACATTCCAATGTTTGGTGTGATCAATTCAACCTTGGTGTTGGTGCCACTTTTCAAAAGAGTAGAATTGGACTTTCTCTCTGTAGCAAGAACGATACCGTTGGCAGCCTTGATACCAATAGTTGTGACACCTTGCTTGACAACATTCAAGGCGTACTCAATCTGTACCAACTTACCACTAATTTGTTAGTATCTTCATTCACTTTTTAAATAACATTTGAATCAATCAACGCAAATATACTTACCTTGGCGAAAAGGTGGTTAATGAAAAGGAATATCTATCGGCCATTCTGTAGAAGTTGTTGGTTTTCGTTTTTTTTGCCTTCGGTTTGGGATGTCGTAGTGTGATCCGCGACATTTACGTAAGCACTTATCCGACTCGTAACTGCCCAGAATTGATGACTTGTGATCATGTCATCTTGATTACATCCATGTTCCCCATACTTAAAAACAATCCTTTGAGTACCCGTTTGTATAGTCAGTTTGACGTTTTCTACCAGAACGATGCCACCCATTTACGGCATTTCTTAATTTAGCTTTATATAGTTCCTATATGCAGGATATCTTTTGCAACAAATTTATTCAGTGGGGTTTACCGAAAGCCATGGCAAGTCGAAGTTTTAGCCGAACATCAGCTTCTTGATCATGCTAATTGCTAGAGCTGTTGATTTACTATAAGGCAACAATAAGCAAAGATAAAGGAAAAATAGTCAGTCATGTTTGCTAACTATTAAGAAATATTATTACCAGATTTTATCAGTTAATTGAAATTTTATATTCAACTTCCAAAATTTCTTGGTTGTTATCGATATATATATATACATGTATATGTATACATATAATTGTAAATGAGTCTCATCAATTAGCAATGGACAAATCAGACACAAAAGTTGAGATGGACCCTGCGAGTTCACTCTCGTTAATGGAAAATGAAGGTAGAACCCCAACAGATGAAGAAATGAAAACTCTTAGACATGTTTCTGAGAAGATTCCATTGTCATGTTGGCTTGTCGCTATTGTTGAGTTAGCGGAACGTTTTGCTTACTACGGGTTGTCTGCACCATTTCAGAATTATATGCAGAACGGTCCTGACGATAAGCCACCTGGTGCGTTGAGCTTGAATCAAAATGGTGCGACTGCATTGTCTTACTTCTTTCAATTCTGGTGCTATATCACCCCGATCTTTGGCGGCTGGCTTTCAGATACTTATTTAGGAAAGTACAATACCATTTTTATCTTTTGTGTGGTTTACGTTATCGGTATTTTTATCCTTTTCATCACCTCGCTTCCAAGGGTTACTTCCCATAATACTGCCTTGGGTGGTTTTGTGGTTTCATTAATTGTTATTGGCTTGGCAACTGGTGGTGTTAAATCAAATGTTTCACCATTGATTGCCGATCAGGTTCCGAAGTCACAACCTACCATTAAGGTGTTGAAGACTGGTGAGCTTGTCATTCAAGATCCAAACATTACTATTCAAAATGTTTTTATGTTTTTCTATATGATGATTAACATCGGGTCTTTGTCTGTGGTTGCAACTACACAGTTGGAGCATCGTGTTGGTTTCTGGGCTTCCTATTTATTGCCATTCTGCTTCTTTTTCATTGCAATAATTACCTTGATATTTGGTAAAAAGTATTACGTCAAGGTTCCTGTTGGAGATAAAATCATCAACAAGACTTTTAAGTGTGTGTGGATTGCAGCCAAAAACAATTTTAATTTGAATGCAGCCAAGCCTTCCATGAACCGTGACAAGACATTTGAATGGGACGATTTGTTTGTGGAAGAAATCAAAAGAGCCATTTACGCTTGTAAAGTGTTCATCTTTTACCCGGTGTATTGGGTTGTCTATGGTCAAATGGTGAATAACTTTGTTTCGCAAGCTGGTCAAATGGAATTACATGGTTTACCAAACGATTTCTTACAAGTTATCAACTCTTTAACTATAATTATCTTTATTCCTATCTGTGAACGGTTCGTCTACCCATTCATTAGAAAGTTTACTCCTTTGAAGGCCATCTCAAAGATTTTCTTTGGCTATATGTTTGTGCTTCCGCAATGGTTTATGCTGCTGTATTACAGCACTACATTTACAAAGCTGGCCCATGTTATGATAATCCTAAGAAATGTGAAGGCTTTAAGAACGTCCCTAACCATGTTCATATTGCAACACAAGTTCCAGCTTATATGTTGATTGCCATGTCCGAAATTTTGGCTTCTATTACTGGTTTGGAATATGCGTACACCAAGGCACCTGTCAAGATGAAGTCATTCATCATGTCACTTTTCTTGGTTACTAACGCTATCGGTGCTGCCATTGGTATTGCATTGTCTTCAACATCTGAGGATCCAAAGTTGGTCTGGACTTACAGTGGATTGGGCGTGGCTTGTTTCCTTGGTGGTTGTGCTTTCTGGATATTCTTCCACCATTATAATGATAAGAAAGAAGAATTGAATAAATTGGAATTCACTCATCAAGATCTCGCAGAATTGAACCCAATTACTTCATTGGCTCATTCTCATAAGTCTATTGCTTAAAGTGTACATAATAAATGGCAGTCGTTTCTATATTCTAAACAGTTTATTATTATTGGTGAAAATTCTACTAAAAAATCCAGTCTATTGAATAAAACAAAATTGTACATAATTTAATAAATAAAACACATCTATTAATCCTCCTCCTCATCATCGGTATCTGGGAATCTAGGTGTACCCTTTGGAGATGCTAACCAGTCCAAGTAACGCAATCTTCTTCTTTCTGCTTGGGCCTTCTTTTCGTTTCTGGTCATCTTCTTTTTTCTGGTTCTAACCTTAATGTTTGCTGGAGAATCATCATCATCAGCTCTCTTTGGTGCAGGTGGAGCAGCCGGTGCGTCCCCTTCTTGTGGTTCGGAACCTCCATCTTCGAATCTAGCATTGTCAACAGCAACAGTTCCTTTCTGGACAACTTCACCATTTTCAACATGCCATTGTTCTGGACATAATGCTCCCACGAATTCATTATTGTGTGAAATCATGACAACACCACCAGACCATTCTCTGATAGCAACAGCCAAACCACCCAAAGAATCTCTATCCAAATAATTGGTTGGTTCATCAAGCACCAAAAGATGTGGGTTATTCCACATCGCACCAGCAATGACAACCTTAACCAATTGACCACCAGATAAAGATCCCATTGGGGTGTGATCAGCAATGTCACCATCAAGACCTACACCTTCGAAGTGCTTTCTAATAACACTTGGAGTCAACTCACGGTATCCCAAACCTTCTCTCAGGGCTTCGTGATCATCGAACTTTTGAACAAACTTGTCAAAACCATGCTCCAAAAGAACTTCCTTAGGAACCCAGTTGTTATATCTAGGTAACCACAACTTCCACTTGACTTCATATTGGAAAGACTTCTTTAATTTTTGTCTACCAACCAAAGCTTCAATTTGACGAGGGCCTCTACCATCGCCCATATCAATGGTCTTTTCCAATTGTTTCTTTTCTTCATCACTCACCTTACGTGACTCCTTCAACAAGATTTCACGATCATCACCAAATCTATAACGCCATTGCAAGTATTGGTTAGCTGTCTTTTCCTTATGTTGTTCAACATGTTGTAAAGCATGTTGTGCAATATAACCAATTCTCAAGTTTGGATGCTTTTCAACAGTACCAGAGTCTGGAATCATTTCACCAGTCAACAACTTGATCAAGGTGGACTTACCAGCACCATTAGGACCCAAAATGGCAACACGAGATGAAAGTGAAAGCGAACATGAAACGTTGGTCATCTGAGGTTTGGAAGCTCCTGGGTAAGTGAATGACACATTGGACATACGTGCGACAGCACGAGTAGCAGACTTGACACCAGTAAGAATACCTGGTGGTGGGAAAGTCATCTTAACATTGGAGTCAGTCAAAGTGTAGTATGATTTACCCTCTGGTTTTTGTTCAACAAATGCAGACAAGTTACCCTTGTAGTAAGCCAATTTTTTGTTTTCGTAATGAATTATATCAGTACAAACAGTGTCTAAGAAACCAGAGTCGTGTGAAACAATCAATGAAGTGATTTCGGTGTTTTCAACAAGGTAATCCTCCAACCATTTAACGTTAGCAACATCCAAGTGGTTAGTTGGTTCATCCAAAAGTAAAACATCGGCATTCAACAACATGGCTCTTGCTAATTCCAACTTCATCTTCCAACCACCGGAAAGAGAACCAACTTGTTGTTCAAGTCTCTCTTGTGGGAAACCAACCTTAAGTAAGGCATTTTGGATGTCATCACGGCTAACATTTTGTAATTCAGCATCACTGGCAATGAAGGCAACCAAGTCCATGTCTGCTTCGGAACCCTGCAATTTATGTTCGACAAAACAAGTCTTCAATTCATCGGCAGTTGGGAAACCTTCCAATTGACCCTTGGAAATGGCACGCATCAAGGTGGACTTACCTGCACCATTGCGACCACACAAACCATATCTGTGACCCTTGAGTAAACGCAAGTTGGTCTTGTTCAATAACATACGTGTACCGTAAGCTAAGGAAAAGTCAGCATTGACGATTTCAATAGCGCCATCGTCATCAGCAGCAGTGGAAGCACTTTCTGGGTTAAACAACTTCTTCAAGTTTCCAACAACAGCACCAGCGTACTCGCCGTCAACAACCTTAGTCAAATATTCTTCAAGACGCTTCCAGTCGTTAACGTTGGCATTTGATTGTAAAACATTAGTCAAGTAAATGCTTTGAACGGTATCTTCAGTAATTGGAGATTTTGCACCCAATTCTTCAGAGAGATCAGCAGAGTAAAAGTTCTTAGCTTGTTCAAAACTGATTCTGCCATGGAACTTACCGTCAACTTGTTCAGCTTCAGCATCCTTTAAAACCTTGAGGGCTTTAGATGCTAATTCTCTAACTTCAGGCAAAGAAGCGTTGTTGACAACTTTCTCAACACCAGGCATCAAGATTGGAATGAATGGCTCAATTTCACGCTTATTGTTAACCAATCTAGTCAAGTTTTCAGTGACAGCAACGGTTTGTCTCAATTGATCATTGGAAGAAGAAGACATCTTCAATGATTTGTCCAAGATTGGAACCAAAAGAGATAATGCAGGTTCGGTAACTTCAGCAACAAAGGTGACACTTGACAAGGATTTGATACACTCGGTAACTTTTTGAGGGTCAGCCAAAGTTTCGACAATAAGGTCATACTTTGTTTGTAAATCCAAGTTGTCCAAAACCTTAACAAACTTCTTCAAGATCTGTAAACCTTGCTTGGCCAATTCAGGCTTGAAATCGGTACTTAAATCAGTCAAGACTGGGACAGTGTTGATAAAGGTAATTTCAAGTAAATCAGCAGGAACATCTTCGACCAACTTGTCAAAAGTTGCAATTGCTGCAACTTTACATTGCCACTTTGCACTTGATTTTAAGTATGCTAACAATTCATTCAACACTATGGAGCCAAGGGCTTCGACAGGAAAGTTGGCATACAAGGCATCGACAGCAGTCTTAGCAGCCTTGACCACGTTTTTGTCTTTGTCAGCAAACAAATCGTAACATGGAGCAAATAATTGAATCAAGTGAGCCTCCTTTGGACTCTCACCAGTGATGCTAATAGCCAATTGTTGGACAAGAACCAAACTGGCCTCTCTGACCAATGCTGAGTTCTTTGGCTTAGAAAAGGACTTAATGATTTCAAGCAACTTCCACTCATTGATGATAGTAATTGGTTGTTCTTTGATAGAAGCAACAATAGCCTCAACTTCGGTGCGGACATCTGAAATCTTAGCGGCCTTTTCGATGTTAACCAAGTTGGCTTGAATTGGGATGTTTTCGATGTCCAATTTAGCCAAAGCGGTGTTCAATGAGGTAAGAGAAGTAGTGGAAGCACCGGCATTTGGAGTAGCAGTACCACTGGTAGGAACAGATTGAACTGGAGTGTTACCTTGGGACAAACCACGCTTGTAAGCATACTGGTTGTTGTATTGACCATTGTACTGTCCATTATTCTGATACTGATTGTTATAACCTTGGTTATAGTATTGATCTTCACCTCCAAACTGATTAGCATACTGATTATGCTCAGCTGGCTTGTAAACAAACCCTTTAGGCTTGTTTGCAGCCTGCTGTTTCTTAATAAAATCGTCAAAGGACAGCATCTTGATGTAAAATTTTGCGCATCTCGTTTTTTTCTTAAGGACATGAGCTTGGTAGCGCGGTCCATACCCAAGATCTGCGATGATTTGATTAGTTTGGAAGAGAGACGATTCTTAAGTAGAGAATTAATGATTATGTATTTTAAAATTATCCAAATTGTATTATTGATTATACAATTAATATTTGGTTTTGTGTTCAGGGTTCAATCAAGATAACATTGAATACCTGTATATTAGGAAAACAGGTTTAGGTGTGAAGAGCTAAAGAGCACATGTCTCAATTTAATTGTATTATGTTGTTAAACAGGAGTTGAATGAATAACGGAATAATATATATTGGATTCTTGATGCTGGGAGACTTCCAATCATGTAAACACCATTTACTCGCATGCTCTAGATGCTATAAATATCTTAGAGGCATCCCCCCTGCTCACCTGGTGTTTGGCTGTCTCCAATTTGTTCATTCAGTTATTCATTTTTATATTAATATATCGAAAAACTATACCTTCTTAACTTGTTTAGCCTTCATATCTATAACCACCTTAATGCCATCAACATCATAAATCACATCGTATGCAATATTTTCCAACGGAGAAGAGCCGGAACGCTTTCTCTTGGAAGGAGAATTAGCACCTTCACGAAGCTTCCAATCACTGAACAGAACCTCGGAAACATTGGTGAATTCTTTTGAAATGAATGAGGAGGTAAAAGAACCCACCTCTACAGATTCATATGCATTGTTCAAATGCTTCAAAGTATAAATCAACAGCTTAAAGTTAGACGGCAGGGAGTTCAATGCAAGCATAAACTCTCCAGGAACAGATTCCACAACCGTTAAACTCAGTGAGACAATTGCATTCTTTTGCTTCACAGGACCTTGAACAAGTTGTTCAGATCCGTTGATGAATGTATACAACGAAGCATCATTTTGAACAACCAAAAACTCGTTATGCAGAGTTTGAGGTAAAACATAAATGTTGACTATTTTCTTGACATTTATATTTGTGAAAGTTGCAGCGTTTGAGGAACTAACACCGCTTAATGTATTTGAAGTCACCAAGAGAGCCAGTTTATCATCGTCGTCCAAGTTCAAAGATACAGATATGTCACCGTTTTCATAAACAGTCTTGGACTTGGAGTATGTCTTTTCGTTAGCTCTGGAAGCTTCCTTATCTCTTTCGAATTTTTCCATGGCAGGCTTGTCAAAAGTGACGGACTTTCTTCTTGGTGCTGTGCCCTCTGGAAGCAAAGCAGAAACCAAAGGTTTAGCTAGTGGTTCTGAGTCAAAGTCGGAGTCATCTATAGCAGACTCATCTTCTTCGATTGCTTCCAAAATTTCAGTTTCGGCATCGCTCTCCAAGTCATCTTTCTTGTTAAGTAAGAGTTCCTTTGAAAGAGGTGGCTGTTCACTTGCCACCAACACCTCCTTCGGAACTGTCTTGGATGCCAACTCGTTCAATGCTGCATCGCCTGAATCCCCGTCAAAGTACTTGGATGTCAATGATTTCTTGGATGTGTAGTTGACCATCTTGTTGCCAAAGGTGCTGTGGTCGCTAAAGTCGAAAGACTCGTCAAAGCTGCTATTCTGGCGTGTTTCGTTGTCCTCTACATCTCTCTCAGCCACCTCCTGGTTGAGGAGTTCATCTAAATCATTTGCATAGCACGACTCGTCCGGATTAGGCAATCCCATGTAATCAATCGTTTTAGCTGTGGGGACCTTAAGAAGGTTTACAATTTCCTTCATGGACTTTGTCAACTGCTGTCTTGACCGCTTAATGACGTTGAGATCGATTTCTGGAATCTCGATCGGTGTAGTTTCTACTGGCGTTGAGGCTTCTCCACGCAAAGCAGCGTTTTCAGCCTTCAACTCTTGAATTACTCGCTTCTGTTTATCTCTTATGACCTTGAGTGAGTTGACTTCCCCTTGCAATTGTATTATCTTGTATTTCATCTCCAGTTTCTCTATGTTGGTCAGGATCTTAAATCTTTCCAACTCCGTAAATTCAGATGTCAAATAGTTGATAACTCCTGGTAAAGTGTACTGAACATTTTGTGGAAATTGTGAATTCTGGTTTGGATTAAGTTGCTGTTGCCACTGAGAGCCTGCAATGTTGCTTTTACCATTCCCGTTTCGCCCAGGCTTGTTCATGGTGTGTTGTTTTTTTGATTCACATCACGTGCATTTTTCATGGCTAATGATAAGATTACGGTATGTATAAAGAATAAGTTTATTTCGAATAGATCTTGATCCAACATGATTACATTTCTACTGTAAAATATTAAACTGTGCTCCAATCTCGACTTGTACAATTTCGCTTTCAAGTCTCTAAAATTCGATATTTTTTTTGAATACTCTCAATGAACGTACTTATAGTAATTGTTACAATACGTGGTTTATATTTGCATAATTCTCTAAGTTCATCTTCTTCTATTGATATAGATTCTTTAGCAACACAAAGTTGTATATGTTTTTATGACAAGCACCCATATCTGCGATTTCCACTTCCACAGTGAGTAGCGAGTTTCAGAAGTAAACTAAGAATTAGTGAATCAAGTTTCGTAATCATATATAAATATTGTTTAAGCACAACTGTCAATAATTTTATACTTAAATATTCAATTCAAATCTCCAGTATGCAGCATTGACCATTGATTTTAACAGTCGTCATAAATAATGTTTTTAAACACTAATGCTACAAAGAACTAACCTAACAGTAAATGTAATTGACTGCTATAATCTGCCTTACTATAAATTGAATAACCTTATCAATTAGGAACAGTACAGGTAGTATTAGTGGAAGAGCTTTGACTTTGCAAGGTGGCAATATGAATCTCACCACCTAAAGCGCCAGAAACATTCGATTTAATAACACAACCACTGGTATCATTAGAATATATTGCCCGAGAAACCGAGATATCCAAATAATCAATGTCATAACCCGCGTACGAACTTAACTTAACTCAAATGAATCATTGAGTTTGTAAGAATAAAGTTAACACTTCTTGTCCCGAGCAACTCTAGTTAATCAATTATTGGAATAGCTAGAGTCAAACCACTGACATCAATAATTAAACTTTCATCTTTAGAAGGACATGATACTATGTTAACAGAGTCAGTCTCTTATTGTTTTCTTTGAAAGTGGAAACAATAAACAATACCATCGTGTTTTTCCTGAGAAAAATACGATATTTTAGTATCCGAATATAGCAAGGTATAGTAACCTTTATCACCAAGAAGGGTTTTATCAGAAGTGAGATTTAATTTAAAGAGAATGCTAAGTGAACTAGGTTGATCATTAACAAGATTTCCGTAATCATTAGCAATGTAAATAGGTACTTGAGGGCTTGAATATTTTGCTTTGTCAATGGCACCAAAGATAAAGTGGACACCAACATCAGTATCTGCGCCCAAATAGTAAACCACTTTGCTGATATTTCCTTGGGATTAGATCTTGTAGGGAAAGTTTTCGTACGTAATCAGAAGCATTGTATTTGATGAAAGACGTTCAAGATTAGTAAAAGGTGCGGTATGTTCTAGAAAAGGAATACCAGTACCAAATATATCAAAAGGAGAACTAGTAATATTAGCGAGCCCAAAGACTCAAAGGTCAGAAACTTTGAGCCCTGCAACATTTACATCTCCATAACTCCAATACCCTCGAGCGCCTGTTCCACCACTTTAGTACTCTGTAAATGGACATTGGGTATCATTCTTTCAAGACCCTTATATGCAGTGGTATATTTGGACCAATATTAAGTACAGGTATTCGATACTATTGGAGTCATAGTAGCATACGCATTCCCACCATGGGTATTCACATCTCTCTGTTGGCTGCTTGCTGTTGAAATTACTAGGCCGACCAAAAGGTTCGCTTCTTTCACCGGCTTTAATCCCCATAAGTCGGAAGATCCAGTGTCTACCGAAAACTCACAGGCTTATTGTCACTAAATGTGATGTTGAGATAGTAGAATGTACGGGTATCTACTATGTAAATACTGTTGTCACGATGAGCATTTGCTTCTACTACATCCTATTCATATCGTTTTACATACTCAAGTTTGAAAGCATTTTTGGAATTTCCAAACACACAACTTGTTATGAGTGCTGTCAAATAAAGAGCTCACTTTGAATAATTGATTTCAATAGATCTCTAGTCAATTTCTAGTTTCGAATTTTGATAAGGCATTATATTGTTAAATTTGTATTCTAATTATACTAGATTAATGTTATTATTTCCTGATATCTTAAAAACTATGTTGAGATATTATTGGCTGCAAAAGGAAAACTCTATCTAAACAAGCACAGCTAAGAATATTTATAAAGTCAACAAAGGAGATTGTACGAGTCCATTAATGAGCTTCGGGAATTTCACCACAACTGTAAAAAGTTCTGATACTATACTCCTTCGGTTTCTAAGAAAACGCTCTTCATATTATCTTCTTAAGATTAGAATCAGCAGGCCAATTATAGCTTAAGTAACTATGCTAACGATAACTTAGATGAAAAATGAACAGGATGTTTACTCATGATGTGCAATGTTATCAAAAATAAAGAAATAAATATTCTAGAGAGCTCAAATACTGGAATTCATCAAACTTTACTACAAGTGTTATATTTGTATCATTCTAATTCTCCCTTCATTCATAATTCTTTCACTAACATCCTAATTATATTATGATTTATTATGGTAATCTACATAAATTACTTCTTAGCCCAGTCATTCAAACCAAGTCTGTTTCTAGCAATTTCGAATGCATAGAATTGAATTCTGACAACAAAAATGGTGTTTTCTTGCAGGTACTCGTCGTTAACGTTTGGTCTCAAAAGAGTACCAAAATTGTAATCATCCATTTCCTTGTAAGTTTCACAGAAGTCTCTCCATCTCTTCTTACCTTCTGGGGACTTAATTTCAGCTTCGTCAAGCTTAGCAAGCTTGACTGGGTCCTTGTACTCTGGGAAATCTCTGAATAAGTGTTCAAAGATTTCATCATCCTTTGGAGTAAGCTTCAACTTAGAACCTGGAATCTTTTCAATCAAGGACCAGTAAGTCTCGGCCTGCATGACAGCCTTGACGGCGAATTGCTTTTCAATATCTTCGAGGTTGTCTGCGTTTTCAGCGTCAAAGGTAGTACTCATCTTGTCTTATTTTTAAAATTTTTTTGATCACACATCATGTGATGAGGATGGTTGCGAATCATGATGACAGAAGATGCACAACTACATTAAAGACTCTCAAAGTGATGCAATAATATTGAATTAGGTTATACGTTATTACTGAGAAGGAGTTGTACGAACGAATTGAGTTTACATAAATCGACACAGTGACCCAATAAAAAACGATTGAAGTGAGCTTATTAAACTATTTATTGTTCTACTTGTACTTCACCTTCATAAATTGAAAAAGTTACTTTGTTTATCAATTTTTTGCTTGTTTAAGAATCCAATCAGCTTCGCGCTTTCCACTCATAAAAGCACCATGGACACACCCAGCACCATCCAGAATGGTGTGTTCACCCGCAAATCTAATATTCCCATTGTCCAAACCCAAACCTTCGATTTCCCCCAGTAAGCGGATGATCAAATCCAGCGGATCGTCACCAACATGTAAAGCAGTGTAGGAACCTCTGACATACGGGTTTTGAGTCCATTCGGACGTAACCACCTTCTTTGGATCTGGAATCTCCAGAACAGCAAACTTCGAAAACATTGGTCTAAAGTAAGTCCAAGCTTCGTTTGGATTAGCTTCAAGGTAGTGTGTCAAAGGAGCCAGAATAAGAACCATCAAGGTTGCAGTCTTGGATGAGGAAAGATTGACGACATACGCGGGAAAGCTGAACGAAGGAGGAAGCAGGGCCAATTCCGACTTTCCGTCGACATCCAACGTCTCATCTGCAAGAAACAAGAAAGTATCAGTGTTTGGCCACCAGACGGAGTCGAACTCGAAGAAAACCTTTCCCAAAGCACCAAAATGAACCGAGTTGATAGCGTCCTTGAAAGCCGAGGGAAGCTTAGGAGACCACTCAATTCCATGCTCGTCAGACTCTGGCAACAGCAAAATACTCTGAGGAACAGTAACTATAAGGTATTTTGCGTTGATAACCTTGCCATCGGCTGTTTCTACCAGAATACTCTTCCCTCTGGAGATCTTTTTGACCAGGGTATTGGTAAAAAGCGCGCTCTGGGGAATCTTGGACACCAACTTGTCGACTAAATACGAGTATCCACGTTTGTTAAACACATTACGGCCCTGGTTCCCGATTCCGGCATATTTTCCACTAACCAATTCCCAATTGATTCCGAACCAGAGCTCATACGATCTCATGTACAACGGCGCATACTTTTTCTGGACATCCGTAAGAGTGTAACCATAGTCTCTAACAAAGTTGTTTGCAGCCTCTTTCAAGGAAACATCCTTCACGCCCAACTTGTCAAAATACTGGATCTCCATGTAGTGCTGTAAGTCCTCTACAGCCTTGTTCAATTTTTCACCCCAAACGTCTAGTGGGCCATCCACGTCACTGGCAAACACCACAGGCTCCTGGTCGATGTATGCGGTGTCTGAGTGGAAGTCGAAGTCTGGATCGTCCAAGAGCTCTTTGAGCACTGGGTTTGTGAGAGAATTGTGGAACCACAGGGCACCCAAGTCATAAGTGGGGAAATCACCCAGCCCCTCTACAGCCTTGATCCGTCCACCCAAGTGGTCTTGAGCTTCCACTACCACCACGTCCTTAATTGGGTTATCCGGATGGTTCAACAACGTCTCCGCGGCCTTGAGACCAGCAACACCGCCTCCTATAATACATACTTGAACGTCCATTGCGAATTTATTTGTTTTTCTATCTAAAGGCCTAAACTCTCTCTCACATGTTTTTTGATCTCATCATCATAAACATCCCTATTATCTCTCCAAAGTTTACAAGCATCGATATTGGCCCCACTTTCCGGATTGGGTTCCGCTAACATCAGCATCACACTCAAGAGGATCTTCTCGATACTTTGAACAGGCAGCCACCGTTCCTCTGGTCTTTCGTACTGATTAGGATCTTCTCCAGGAGGATGCAAAATCAGAATGCACACTGTCCCATCGGCGTAGATGTTAGGGTGGAGCAACGGTGGATCGAACCGTAACGATGGCGGACTCAAGGGATAATCCTTGGGAAATTCCATCACTGCTGGGAACACTCCGTTCTCGTATGGAGTTTCCACCGGCCCCTCAATCAAACACTCCCACTTGTAGAGATCCTCTTCACTGATTGGTCCGGCTAAGATCCCTGGCGGCGGATCTCTCGAAAGCAGTTGGTATTCCTTGAGAAGTCGTTTTTGTGCGGTACTACGAGGCATATGTTGATTTTAGATTTTATGTGCGCCACATGTCTGACCATTCAACAATTCTAAATTATATGTTCAATTCTATACTGTAATGTGATTTACGTTGACGGTCTGTTTATTAATATAGTTTTCCTAATCATATTGAAAAAATTGAATCGATGAATCGTTCTTTCTACGTATCGTTATTCCGCTTTCTTCTGTTATTAATTGATCTCTCTTGTTTTATGCTGATATGTCTATTATTATACTGATATATACTGATATCTCTCTTTTAAACACATTTATTGATATATGATTGAATGTCCCTTGTTAACCCGTAAATATCTCTTGTTAATCGATAAATATTGATCTATGTATTTCACTCATCTAGTATTATCTCTTAACATTTAATAACTTGTTAATCTATAAAGCTCTATTGATATGCTAACTGTAATAGACTATTGCCTTGTTCACATTGTTCGATTTGTTCGCTTCGCTCACTTCGCTCACTTCGCTATCTCGCTAGGAACAGCAAAAATCAAACCACATGTCCTTCTCCGCCAAAGTCAAAAACATCTTATCTGGGGATACACTTGTGCTTGTTCCAACCAAATCAAGCCAAGTTCCAATTCCAGAACGTCTCCTTACACTTTCATACGTTCGTTCGGAAGACTCGTTCGCCTCTCGTGAATTTCTTAGAAAGTTGGTTATTGGTAAAGAAATCAAATTTAAAGTCAACTACAAAAACCCTACCTCCAACAGGGAATTCGGAGACATTCAGGCCCCAATCTTCAAGTCGTTGATTTCCCACTTGTTGCTGCTTGGTTGGGTCAAGTTAAAGGACAACTTTACGGATGCCGATGGTGACATTTTCTATGAATTGTCGGAAATCCAACAAAATGCCAAGTTGAATGGATTAGGGCTTTGGGGTGCCTCATCCACTCCTGAGGTTGTTGCATTCGATAGTTCAGTCACCTCTGCACCATTGATTGTAGAAAAGGTGATCAGTGGTGACAGAATTATGGCCCGTTTGCTTGTCAACGACAAACAGCATGTGGTGACTCCGTTGATCTTGGGAGGTATCAAGACTCCAAGAACAGACGACCCCGAAAATCTCAAGCTCGCTCACTTGGCCAAGCAGTTTGTGGAGGACAAGTTGTTGACCACCACAGCTGCGTTGACCGCCACAATCATTGGGGAATCACAGAATGCAGTTCCAATTGCATTGATTGGCCATGCCTCTGGAAACAACATCCACGAGAAGCTCTTGGAACAAGGATTGGCTGAAATTGTTGACTGGCAATCGACTATGGTGGGCTCCACCGGCATGGCGGTATTGAGAAAGGCCGAGTTGACAGCCAAAGCCACCGGCAAGGGTCTTTTCGCCGCCAAGGTTGCAAGTGCTATTGTTGCAACTGCTCCATCATCTTCGGGTCTCAAGACCGGCGCAACAGTGCAGAATGTTGATGTTGCACGTGTGATTTCTGGTGATACTCTTTTGATTCGTTTGCCTAATGATACCGAGCACACTGTGCAGTTGGCATCGATTAGGGCACCCAGACCATCGGAATCCACTCTTGGCGCGCTGGCTGCTCAACAACAAGCATTGGTTGCCACTGTGCGTGAGTTTGTCAGAAACCAAGTTGTGGGTAAAAAGGTGACTGTATTTGTAGATGGATTCAGACCTGCTAACAAGGACTTGGGGTTCGACTCTAGGTTTGTAGTTAGTATCAAGGTTGGTTCGACCGACTTGTCCGAGACATTGGTGCAGAAGGGACTTTCTGGTGTCATCAGACACAACAAGGCCACTGTTGGAGAGAGATCGCTCAACTGGGATAAACTTGTTGAGTTGGAGGAAGAAACCAAAAAGAACAAGGTTGGGATTTTTGGCGCTGGTGATGTGAACAAGATTTTGAAGGTTGGAACCAGAATCGTGGATGCATCTGAAAATGCGGCCAAGTCCAAGACCTTTTTGAACAGTTTCAAGCAAAAAGGCAGGATTTCCGGGTATCATGTTGACTTTATTCCTTCTGCAAACAGACTCAAGTTATTCAACCCTAAGGAGGGTCTCAAGTTAACGTTGGTGTTGGGCGGTTTATCGAACGAAAAGTCCCTGGACGAAGCTGTCAAGTTTGTGAATAAGAAGCTTATGCAAAGAAATATCGAGTTTGAAGTTTATGACGCAGATAAAATTGGAGGGTTCATTGGTAATGTTTTTGTAAATAGTGCTGCCACATCACCATTCCAAACTGCCCTTTTGGACCTTGGGTTGGTGAGATTGCATGAGATTGCCGCGGGCTCCAATCCATACTCCAACGACTTGCACAAGGCGGAGTCGGGTGCCCAAACACTCAGAAAGGGTTTATGGGAGCATGCGGTTGCTGCTGAAGTCCCAGTCAAGCAAGTGCAAGACTTGTCGTTGGCCAAGCCTGAATTCTTTGACATCGAGGTTTCCGATGTTAGCAAGACGGGCGTTCTTTCATTCCAATTTTCGTCTGAAACTGCCAAGTTCGCTGCTTTCAAGAAAGCCTTCAATCTGTTCCATTCGCAGCCTCCTTCTGCTAGTAGCGCATCTCCAGACTTGCCATCCAAGCTCACCAAAGCCCCAAAGAAGGGTGACTTGGTGTCCGCTAAGTTTAACGAAAATGGCAAGTACTACCGTGCTAGAGTTTTGAATTTTGATAGAGTATCCAACAAGTTTGAAGTCAAGCACTTGGACTTTGGTAATGTTGACTCTGTTCAGCTTTCCAGTTTACGTTCCTTGCCCGTGAAGTTCAATTTGCAAGCATATGGTCCTTTTTCCCACACCACCACCTTGCAGAACTTGTTGTTGCCTCCATCCAAACCTACCGACTACTTGAGTGAAGCTATTTATGCCTTGGAAGACTTGGTTTACGACAAGAAGTTGGTGATTAGCGCTGTGAAGGGGTTTGATTCCGAGTATGAGAGTATTTTGTATGATTCCGAAAAGCTGTTGACTGATCCTACCTACACCATTAACAAACAATTGGTCCAAGAAGGTTGGGCTGTTGTTGATGAAAAGCTGGTTAAGCCGGTTGTGAAGGAGTACGTTGAGGAGGTGAAGAAGGTTCAAGAGGAGGCTAGGTCTGGGAGAGTTGGTGCTTGGGAATTTGGCGATATTCAGTTTGATGAACCAGAACTTTAAACGATTTAAAGTATATACGAAAGGCAAGACAATCTCATCGAGCCGCTGTAAGTCGTACTGACCTAATACATTAGTAAGCCAGATCCTTCCTCATTAGACGTGAATTAGATGCATTAGATAATACCGAGGTACACTATAGCCTCTATGATCAACTCTACAATAGTGAAAAATAAGAAAAGTCTTTCAATGAATCGTAATCAGTACACTCACATTATAGTCACGTCCACAGAAAAATCGGATTTATCTCTTGCCGTCATCTTCGTGTTCTTTTCCGTTCCAACGCATTCCAAAAAATTTATTGGTGAAAAAAAAAACCAACAACTATGAACCCAGCCGTTACCAACATCGTGCTCATGCTTGTCATGATGCAGGTCTCCCGTCGTTTGGACTTGGAGAACCCAGATATCTTGTTCTACGTCCGTGCCTTCTACTTGGGGTGCCAGGCCATCTCCCTTGGTGTGTACTTGGTGACTCGTTTGATCATTATGAAGAAGAACGATTTGACCACCATGAAGTACGTTGAGCCAGCCAACCCTATGGGTGGCTCTGGCGAGTCTGTTGTTGTCACCACTGTCAAGGAGTACGACTTGAAGCAAATTGACTCGCTGATCAAGTCTATCTTCTCCTCCTTGGGTATGATGGGCTTCATGCACATCTACATGAAGTACACCAATCCTTTGGTCATGCAATCCATCTCTTCCGTCAAGAGTGCCTTGGAAACCAACATTGTTAAGATCCACTTGTTTGGTGTTCCAGCTGCCGGTGACTTGAAGAGACCTTTCAAGGCTGCTCCAAACTTCTTGGCTGCTTTGACTGGTGGCGCTGGTGAGGTTAAGACTGACAAGCACTCTGTCAGTGCTGCTGAAGCTTCTGGCAAGGGTGGTATTAAGGAAGATTAGGTTTTATACTTATGGTAATATTATTCTTTATTCGTCATATATATATTCATCTCTAGTCTTCTTGTTGAGAAGGGGCTGTTGGAAATTGGTCAAATGGTAAGTCTTCGTCTGGAATACCACTAACTAAGTAAACCTGCTGAACAGTAGTTGTAGCATCACGAACAACAACGTTTGCAACTTGAGCAGCTGCAATAGAAGCAAATAAAACAGCAAATAAAACGTTAACCTTCATTGATATTTGTCAACTTGACAAGGAACCTTGACTATTTATATACTTGACGGGTTGTGAGACCAATTTGGACATGCTACAGCCTAATTCATGGTTGCTTAGCACCGACCACTAGCGTTTTGTGAAAAGCAATTACAATAATCAACAATTACCGGACATAATAACAATCAGATCACAAAGATGTATGTGAAATTCCATGCCATCTCGATAACCATATTGTTTGTTGAATTTAAAGACTAGAAAATCTAATTTTGAGCCAGTTCTATTGTTTAATGAAACATGCCAGCAATTTTCAATTTTTAATTTTAAAGGCAACAATAGAGTGTAACCAGATAGCTTAAAAAACCACTCATAACTAATAACTAATGACTCTCATAAATTAAAAGATACTATCAATAAATATACTACACTCATAAATAAAATAAATACCAAATATAAATATTCATAAATACCAATAGTATTCAAATATAAATATTCATAAATACCAATAGTATTCAAATATAAATATTCATAAATACCAATTGTATTCAATTAAGAACTTTTTTATTAGCTTGTTTTTCAACTATTATGCTTACTCGCTTAAACTCATTTATTCCAAGGTTGTAGGTATAATTAGGCTTTAGCAACACTCATTGCAAATTATAATCCAGGTGGACCAAAATCAATTCTTGCTCTTTTCCCCTCACAAAACCTATCAAATCCAAGAGCCGAGTGCTCGTAATTAAATCCTCCACAGTCCAGCTTCCCTTACCAAACACCTGTGGAGCAGCTTCAACCAAAGGAGGGATCAAGCCCAAGTAAAGGTCTTCAAACTGAACAATCTCTTCGGCGTTAATGGGCATGTCCCTTGCCTTTAAAAATAAAGTGTGGACCCATTCAGGCAAATACAGAACTTCGGAAAACTCTTTTTTGTTGTAACAACGCAACAAGAAAAGCAACCAGCATTGGTCCAGAAGGTGTTTTTCGAGTATGTCGTCATAGGAGATAACGCCGAAACCGAGAAGCAAGCCCTTTTGGAAATCGGGGTCGTTTTTGTAGACTGTTTTTAGCGATGTCAACTTGGCCTTGTATGCGGAGAGGAGGTCCTTTTCACGGCGCTTAAGAAGCTTGGTGGCGTTAGTGAGAATGCTTTTTTGGGACGAGATGTATGTGGCTATGTTCTGAACAGTTGTTGAACCATCAAGTGCAGGCACCACAAGAAGCTGGGCCTTTTGCTCGATGGCCTGTCTCAAATGGTTTATACCAGCAAGCTGCATGCGTTCTGTAACCTTGGTTTCCCATTTGTTCTTAACCAAGTATTCAAACACCTGGATCAATGAATCCGGAACTACGGTTTTTGAAATGAAAAAGAGCACGCCATCTTCGTACGATTGCAGCGACGAATCCGTGGTCTTCACCACCGACATCGTGTAGTCGTCCATTGTTGGAAGTTGGATGCCCCATTGCTGGATCTCATCTATCATATGCGGTGGCACCTTGATTTTCAAGGCCGCGGTGTCAGCCGCATTATTCTCCAAGCAAAACCCATAACCCAAGAGGAGTTCTTCGTTACCCTTTAACCCGTAGTTATTAAACACCTCGCCTGCAGCACTGTCCACACACCGAAGGGTAAACGCACCGTCTGCTGCTACCCAGTCTACAACAGCACGCGGGTTGTGGTTGAGAAGATCCACCAACGGAAGAAGCATCATCTCCGTTGGCTCCACCTCGTATCCAACAAACTCTCTCATCAAATACGCAGGAAAGGCCCGTGACTTTAGTACACAAGTAGCCCAGAGATAACTACTAAAACTACTCCAGTTTCCAGCTTCTTCCTTGTGCAAATACTCATACCAATCCTCATCTTTGTAGAATTTGTACTCGTAATAGAACTTCTGGTTGAGGAAATGGTTACCAGGTTTGTCTGGAGCATCCTCCACCGCCTTATACCACTCTTCTACAAGCTGGGCAAGGTGTATGCCTAAGGAATTACCCAAGTTACTGCCTTTTAAAGAACTCTTGTGGGTGGCAGACCATACGTATGGTGGGTTGATTTCAGTGAGACTTGGAAGCAGTTTAAAATAATCGCTAAAGAACCCTTCCTCAGTTCTCGCCTTGGCCAAGTATACCTTCAAAAGAGTGTTTCTCGTACCAAACTCCATCCCAAAGTACTCTTTAGCAACCTTCCATGTCACTATCATTTTCACGGGAATCGACACTTCATGGGTACCAGCACTACCAAAAACACCAATGTTGCCTGGCACAATCTGCTGAACCTTGAGGCCCTCCGACATCGAGGCCCCGTTCTTTAAGCTCCATTCAACTAAAGCTTGCATTGAAAAAAAAAAATCATCAATGATTAGAAATTTATTTAGCAGACGAATCAGTGTACGCCTGTTGTCCAAGTCCGCTCGCTTCTGGCAAGAACAACCCCCAGCACCGGTCAAAAGACCTCTTAGTAGAGTGGCCATCGGAGGCTCTGCCAAACCAAGTGGTAAATTTGCAGGTGGAAACAGTATTGAATTTGCAACATGGAAAGCCGTTGTGGTTTTACTTGCAGTTGGTGGTGGCGTGAGTTATTGGTTTAACAATGAGAAGGAGAAGTTGCGTTTGCAAAAGGAAACAGAGCTGAAAAGAGGTTACGGAAAACCATTGATTGGTGGGCCATTTGATTTGGTGGATCACAACGGAAACCAATTCACCCATAAAAACTTGATTGGTGACAACTTTAACATTCTCTACTTTGGGTTCACTCACTGTCCTGATGTTTGTCCTGATGAGTTGGACAAATTGGGCGAGATGTTGAACACTTTGAACGCTCAAAATATCAAATTGCAGCCAATTTTCATCACATGTGATCCAGCTAGAGACTCTCCAGAAATTGTCAAGCAATACTTGGAAGACTTCCACCCAAGCATCATTGGTCTTACTGGTACTTATGAAAATGTTAAAAAGGCTTGTAAGCAGTACCGTGTCTACTTTTCTACTCCTCCAGATGTCAAGCCAGGCCAAGACTACCTTGTCGACCATTCAATCTTTTTCTATATCATGGATAAGGAAGGTAATTTCGTCGATGTCATAGGAAGGGAAGCAACTGCGGATGAAGGTGTCGATAAGATTAAACAACATATCAACGCTTTTGTTCTGGAAGCTGATAGAGAACTGAGAAAAAATGGTTGGTTGGGTTTCCTTTACAAGTAGACTCTGAGACGCTTAGTATAATTTGTATATAGTATGTATGTATGCATATAAAAGTATGTATATTGATGCTCTTTTTTTTTGGTTGCAAGATATGTTTGCCCAAGAATTTCAAATTGGAGGACATTTAAAAGCTTTCATAGATATCTTTAAAGGAGATGGTCCGATGCGGGATAGAATCGTCAAGGAGATATATCTTGAAAAATACCCTGTTATCAATCCCCTTGGATGGGTGTGTGCAGAACCTAGTTCAGATTCCTCGATTTCTTCAAAGCCAAAACCTTCCACTTTGGACGTTTCTAAGAAGACGTTCCATCCAAAACCATTTATTTCCAAAACTAGAAACCTTCAAGCTAAGCCAGACTTCAATCCACTTTATTGGTTGGATGGAATGCCCTTGTATGACACTTCACCCTCAAAAATCGCGCCAAAGCCTTCTACTTTGGATACACCGGTGGGTCAATTCCGTCCTAAACGTTTTAAAACGAGAAGAAAAGTGCAAGCTCATTCCCTTTTATCTTTGTAATTTATTTTCTTCTATTTTTAGGGACTCGGCGTTTGACCTTTTGGAAGCTTTAACCTTACGTCAGCTCTGAGTGGCTGTGACGAGGAGAGCAACAGCGATGAAACAAGCGAGATAGTTTATTTGTGGTATATCGTGTAATATTTGCTCTAATGTATATACAGAGGAAGATATGGGATCGAAGGAAGAAAGTACGGAACAATAAATAAGTATCTAATAGCAGTAAATACAACCAAGTATGACAAGCTAGAAATATTACCTCATCCAATACTTAATTTCATTCTAAATTATTCTAAATCATTGTTCAATTTACATGATACCAGATCATATCATTCTTTTATCCAGAACAGCTAACTTAAGAGGGGTTCCGTTCGTGCAGTCGTTATATGTTAAATAGTACTTTCCATCAATTGGACAAGCTTTCCAATTGGAGTGACCATTAAGCGTCAAGTGCCCATCTTGAATAGAAAATCCGGTTGTTGGATTTTCCACACCCCATGGATCGACAATGCCCAATTCCCCCGAACTTTGGTCATGGAAGAGTCCCACCCCATCTTGGTCACTCAATGTGCCGTCCTTGTGCAATGTGAACAACACAGCGTACCCTTCATCAGACCCTACTGAAAAAGCATGAAGATGGCTCTTAACCTTTTTAATGAGCCCACTTTGGAATTTAGATCCAGACCGTATGGTTATGATACTAAACTGGACCATGCCAGGAGACACCATATTTGAGTCAGCTGCAGCAGCGGCATCGGTGGGCTTGGGAGGTGTACTGCTGGACAGCTGTGAATCTGTATAACTTATGATGACCTTAGCACTCAATCCAATCCGACCACCTCCGTTGTCACAAGACGTGGTTAGTTTGATCGTACCATCATCACTAGGACAGGCATAGAATTCGTCATGATCGTGGGTTAAATAGCCGTTGTAGAGGCCAAACGACTTGTCCTGTACATCAGATTCAACATACATTCCCTCCTTCAACGCGATGTACTTTCTGTTTTCTTCTCTATACAAGGAACCATCATCCTTCAATATGTATGACTCTGCATTTCCATTATAAAGTGCAAAGTTCCCATCAACTCCATGAACGTTCAAGTATTGGTACTCAGAACCGGCCTTTATTGACACAAACTCGAGTTTACTCGCAGCCGAAGCAGCCGTAGTTAGTAATGCAAGGTTTATGGCCTTCAAAAACTTCATACTTTTAAAGGAAGGAAAGATGTTAATATTTATATTTTTCCTCGGTATTCCTTCCTTGCAACTTGTCGACTATATTTATATAGTTGATTGATATTTTAGGTGCACCATTGCATCATGTTCTATATGCACAATCGACATAGAATGCGAAATTAGGTTTTGTGTATTAAAGGGTTTATGAAACTTGCATATAGGGGTGTCTGTTTCATCATGAACTTTGGCCATCGGCGTGATTGCTGTGAGGCTACCAGTTACTTCATTTAGAAGGGCGACATTGTAAACTACAAGACAGAAAAGAAATAAAATATTGCAATTTGGGTGCAAATACACCTTCTACGTCAAAATCAATCTTCTGTATCCACCACAAGCTTTACACTCTTCTTGATGTTTCAACATCAATTCTTGAGCTGCAATGGGATCTTCAACTTCCTTTGGTTCTGGCCACAGCAAGTACTCGTTAGAATAGTTTGGCTGATATCCGTCAGGTAAAATCTCCAACCTTTGACCATACCGGGTCACCTTGTTCCAATCACGGTGAACATTGTACAAAGACTCACTCAAGTAGGCGAATGAACGCAGGAACATTTCTTGTGACAACTCATTCTTCAATTGAGGCTTAAACTTTGTGTATTCCGCCCACGCTTCAGCAGGTTCCAGCAAGACGTAGTCAGTTGCCTTCTTAATGGCCCTCATAAACTTGGTCACTTCTGTTTTGTGAGACGCTAAGAATTCATCATTGACAATGTAGAGAATGGTGCAAAAGCAGCAGCATCCCAATTCGGCCAATTGGTCGATACGCAACATTTGAACATCTCCAACGTCTCTACCAGAGTCACGGCAGTAATGCTCCATTTCAACTTGTTGAATACACTCAATTCCAATACCAGCATCAATTGTACCATCAATGATAAACTTTGCCACATTCATTCCACAACGAACAGCGGTATAGTCGTCTGGAGTCATACCATAATGCTTGGTTAATTCATCAATTTGAATTTTGCCAAACTCTCCAACATACCCGATTTTCTTACCTTTCAAAGAACGGAAATCACTGGTGATTCCCGACCCCTTCAAATAGAGAACCCCAGTGAATGGCTCGTCAAGCAACGATCCGACAGATGTCACCGGAAATCCACGAGCCTTTGCAGCCAATGTGTGTACCATAGCCTTCAATCCCATGTCAATCTTTCCACTTCCAATCAATTCAGTAACATCAGATGGATTGGATGGTTCAAGAATTGCAATATTCAACCCTTCCTCCTTGAAGTATCCTTTGGTTTGGGCAATGTAAACTGGGATGTGGTATGGAGCAGCTTCCCAATTGAGGCAAAATGTGATTTTAGTCATAGTTAATTTTATAAATTACTGGTGAATTGTGGGGCTATTTATATTGATCCCTGAATATCGTATGAATCCCTGAATACCCTTTTTATTGGTATAAAGTTGCAATAATATTGCATATCTTTGTGTTCCCCTCTAAGCGCATATGGTTGCAAATTCCCATCAGAAGCATAATTCGTTGTAAACGAATAATAACCAATAATGATAGAGGTAGAAGTTCCGGGACTTCCTTATGATATGACATCTTGTTGGCTTGTATATGCGGGGAGTATTACCTTGTATTAGAGGAATTTTACATTGGCTTTAGGCCTTAGTAATTTATATTATCATTTTTCAGGAACCAGAGGTGAAACATATGGTATATGATGAATAATCTCTATAATTCATACCAACAATGTTTTACATTACTAATAAAATCTCAAGAAATAATTAAGAACTCATAAATATAAATATTCAATACAATGAATTCCTTAAATATTCCTTTGGAAAAACATACATGTTCTTTGAATTACATAATCCACTTTTAAGAGAACTGGTCATTACCAGATAATTCGAGGAATACTTGATTGCATGGCGTGCTTACTGTTAATAGACTAATTGTTACTTTACTTTCTTTCATCGGTGTATACGACAATTTATATATTATGAATTAGTTCTTCTTGGCATCTAGTCCAGAAGTGCTTTTTCCTAGAAACTTAATACACATACTAACACAAGGTATCATTTTGAGTCCCTAACATTTTTTTGATTGGATTTAGATAAGAAATACACGTGATCTAATCTCATCAATGACATTAACCAACGAACAGATAACTGCATTCGACAGAGAAGGGTTGATTTGCCTTCCAGATTTTCTCTCCGAAACTCAATTTAAGACACTTCTTGACCGTTCCCGTTCTTTACTTGCGGAATTTGACATCGATAGCCACCCTAAACTGAAGTTTGGGGTTACCGACGAAGATCATATTGGAGATCAATACTTTTTTGATTCCGGTGACAAAGTCAGTTACTTCTTGGACACAGATGCTATCAACGACAAAGGTGAGTTGATTTACCCAAAAGAACAGGCGGTAAACAAAATTGGACATGGCCTTCATATGCATGAGCCTGTGTTTGCTGACATTACTTTCGATGCCCGTGTTCAAGATATCGCTAAAGACTTGAAGTACAAGGACCCTCGAGTTTTACAAAGTATGTGTATCTTCAAGCAACCTATTGGTAAAGAGGGCTATAAGGAACGTAGAGCCAATGCCGTTCCTTCCCATACTGATGGAACCTTTTTGTACACGGAACCATCCTCAGCACTTGGGTTTTGGTTTGCATTAGAAGATTGCACTGTAGAAAATGGATGTTTATCTTACAATCCCGGCTCCCACAAAACCTTTCCTTTGTCCAAGCGATTTGTCAAGAATGAAGATGGTAAAGGTACTTCCTTTCAACCTTTGGAACACGGTGCACTTCCAGAAGATAAACCGGAAGACTACAAAACTGTCGAATGTAAGGCAGGTTCATTGGTTTTGATTAACCACTCTGTTTTACACAAGCTGGAGGATAATGTCAGTGACAAGTCTAGATTTGTTTATGCTTTTCATTTGATTGATGGAACGGCCAAGTATGATGAAAAGAATTGGTTACAAATCCCTGTTACTGGTGGTACTGAATTCACCAAGTTATACCAATAGCTTATATAATGAAGTATGACACAATGCCATTTGTTGCAAGTTTTCATTGAAATTTTAAAAAATGTAACATTAGCAAATTTAGGAACGTGAACTTTTGAAAGTTAAAGAATGTTAGTAAGGGTATGAAAGTGACGCAAGCTTTCAAAGAGAATGTTAAACCATGAAATATCAAGAGACCTTCAATATTAAAAATCCAATACTTTATTAAACCCATATACAAACCTAAATTAACAGGTTGAGTGACCAGAAGAATTAACCAACTGTCCCTGCCAGCTGTAGTACTTTGACATATCAACATGATGTTTCTTTCCATTACCTGATTCAAACATGGAGCATCCATACATCAGAGCGTATGGAGGGGTATACAAGTGTAAACTAACCGAATAGTCATTAATAGGGTTCAGGATTTTATGCAAGCCAATATCATCAGAGATATAACCAACAACATCTCTTTGCAAGGTTGTGTGTTGTTTTGCAACCATAGCAGTGCCATCACCGCTTGGCATGTCATATAAAGATTCAACCAAAGAACCCTTTAAAATCTTCATGCAGCAGTGCGCGTTAGCATGATCGTGAATAGCGCTTGACTTACCGGGAGACCAAACTAATATGAGCAAGTTGGCGTTATCGTTGATATTGATGATTCCGTTTCTGGAGTAGTTTCTTGAAGGGTCGTGCAAAGCCAAATGCTCCCATTCAAGCTCATCGGAAGTGTACAGTTCCATGATTTCTTTGACGCTTTCGATATCAATATCCTCCAGAGCCAAGCCGTATTCCTTTCCAAGAAGGTCTTGTAATTTTTTGACCATTTCTCCAAACTTGGAGTCCTTAGGGAGATCTATAGAGGTTGCCCTCAAGTCCAAAGGTTTTTTGATGACACGAGGAGTGGAACATGTCAGGGAGACTGGAGAGTCTGAGATGATATCTCTATGTTGGGTGGCCAGAATTGTTAACATTTTTTTGAATAGGGGTATAAAAATCTATAGAGGTACTCAAGTATTTATAATTTTTGGAAAATGCCCGAATGTGGAAATCCAGCGGGTCAAGCGGACCCGCTCACGACGTATGACCGCTCTTTGAAAACCCGTGCCGCAGTATATGCGGATTAGGGGCTTCCGGATTGAGGAAACAAATGGCGCGGCCGTTGTGCATCGCCTATTTTTTTCTCCAATGGTTGCTGCGGGCCACCAAAGCCGACGTGTACACATTATTCACATATTCATTTTTCGAAATATACCATATTAGGAAATCCCGTTGAGCGGCCTCATACTCAATTAGGAAGGCGTCGGGGCAGAGTCATCACTATATTTTTTATAAAGCCTCGCCAAGTTCCGCTCATTTTTTTTACAATCATGTCAGACACAGCATCATCATCAACTATAGAAAAAGACATATCCAAGGTACTTCCTAAACAAAACAAGGTGTCCAAGGCACTTGTTGCATTGGATAAAGCTTTAATAGGTAACTTCACCCCTGCATTCTTCACATCCATCATGGGTTGTGGTATATCAGCTAACATATTAAGTAACTTTCCTTACTATGCACATTGGTTGGTGATATGTTCGTACATTTTTTTTGCAGCTACATTAATATGCTTTGCTGTAACAACTGCTTGTTTGATAGCAGCATGTTCTAGAAACAAAGAGCGTTTGTTGCAGTATAACTTGGACATTTCGCAGTCGGTTTTTATGGGGTGTTATGCGATGGGTTTCACAACGATCGTTAATTATTTTAACTTTTTACTCAAAGACAAAAAGCATGGTCCCATTGGTGTGTGGGTACTTTGGTGGATTGCTGTGTTAATGTCCGTTTATACAGCATGCATCACCTTCTACTACTCATACATCGCTAAGTTCCAAAAATCTAAATTCCTGAAGCAATTGACTGCAAAGGATGTGCAAATCACCTTGTTATTGCCATTAGTCACACTTACCGTCGTGGCCCTGTCGGGTAACATCATCTTGCCTGATTTGCCAACCATACACTTAAAGGTGTTGACTTTGACAGTCACATTTATCTTGTGGTCCATTGCTATCGTAACCAGTTTCATGATCACAACAATATATTTCTATAGATTGATTATTTATAAGATCCCAAACACCTCCTTGGTGTTTTCTATGTTCTTGCCCATCGGATTCTTGGGCCAGGGATCCTACGCCATTTTGTTGATGGGTAGCAACTGCTACTCTCTTCTTCATAAAGCGGACCTTACTTCACACTACCTCGGGTTCTTGGCTGATTCGCCTATTCCACCGGGATTCGGCGAAACTGTTGGTACAATTTTGCTTGTTGTGTGTTCTTTGGCGGGTCTTCTTCTCATTTCCATTGGTTACTTTATGACATATCTTGCAGTGATCTCTGTGCTTTCAAAAATCAAGCCTTTTGCTTCAACCCCAAACCAAGCAAGCACCAAGAATGGTTACATCAAGTTCTTTAAAGGATTTTGGTCAATGACTTTCCCTCTTGGTACCATGTCGTTGGGTAATTCCCAGTTTGCAAGAAACTTTGGTGAAGGCTTTGTTTTTTTTAAGGCTATGGGATCTGTCTATGGTGCTGCCTTGATATTGATTACCATGGGATGTTTAATGGGTACTTTATATAAGGGTTACGTTTTGATTAAGAGTGCTAATAAGGAAGAGCACATTGTTTAATATTAATTTCCTAGATATCAAATATAATACATTTATACACAAACGTAATCACATTTCCCTCAAATAATGAGTAAAGATATGGATTCTGCTACCCCTCCCACTCTTTCAACAATCGTAACATCGTAATATTAATCTGATTGATGAAATTTGCAACAATGATTTCAACCGAAACAATCTGTAGTTGGATTAGCAACTATTAATGTGATCAGATCTACCGAAACAAAGTGTTCGTTTGGTCACTCCACTGGTTCTGAGTAACATTGCTGTGAAATTGGTCAAATTATAAATATAGTCGAGACTTATGCAGATTAAAATACCTAATAGATAGTTCGAAGTTAAAATGAACAGTACTTCAACAGAAACTTCATACAATACTATAAACCTTGTTAGAATTAACCAGCCTAACATTTGGAATCAAATCAAAAAATGAAATCCATTGTGCTATTGTTGCGAAAAACGAGCTGGTTGACCGATGATTCAGGAAGATACATTGTAGCGGGGCAAAAAACCTGACCCAAGAGAAGATCTGAATTAGATTCAATTGCAAAAATGATATAAATTGGAAGATATTTCTCTTCAATTCAACATCAATACACACTTACACTATTACACTATGAATCCAAACACTCTTCTCACTGTTGCTATTTTACTCACCGAAGCTAAAGCTGGTGTCATTCCTCGTGATGGTCTTCCTCTTGATCCATCTGCTCTCACCAGCGGTCTCACCAGCAGTCTTTCTGGTGTCACCAGCGGGCTTACAAGTGAAGTGACCGGACTTCTTTCCAGTCTTCTCTCTCTTCCTACCGGACTTCTTAAGGGTCTTCTCGGTAGTCTTGGTGGTCTCACTGGTTCTGTTGGTGGTCTTACTGGTGGTCTCGGCGGTCTTACTGGTGGTCTTACTGGTGGTCTTACTAACACTCTTGGTAGTGTAACCGGTGCTGCTGGTGGTTTAACCGGTGCAGCTGGTGGTCTTACTAGTGGACTCACTGGTGCAGCTGGTAACGTCGCAGGTGTGGCTTCTGGTGCTACTGGTGCTATTCCTTCTGGTGCCGTTCCTTCTGGTCTCATTTGATCTATCATGTCTATCATGTTCTATTTATGTATTATTAGTTTGGGTGCAAAATTGAAATAAAATTTCATTGATTTATACAAACTGTACAACTTCAGAAATCAGTGAATACGATTTTCCTGGTAAAAATGTATCATTGAACTGTTTATACGTGATATACTATTATTTGGAAAGTCGTACAAAGGCAGAAACCTCTCCAGCTTGTTGATTGATATAAATGAAAATATCTTTTGAGTTTTGATAGAACTCAAACCTCCATTTGCTTTAAGTTTCATTAACTCAAGTCGTTCATTTCTCAAATTTACTAACTCAGATTGGTTATTTTTAAAGTTCACTAACGACTTGTTAGATATTCGTTCAGTTCACAAAAAATCCATCACTGAAAAATCAACATGGATCTTCCCCCACAATACAAACAAATACCCGGGAAGCGGCCATTTATCAAGTCGATGGAAGCCCCAAGGGTGCTTTCGACGTCTATGGACCGATTCCTTCTTGTTTTGCTCCTCTGCGTATCGATTTTAACACGGTTACTGAACTTGCACATGCCACTTGTTGGCCTTAAAGAAAAGGATATTCTCAAACATGTAAGTGCATACTACCGTGGAGAGATATTCGTTGATAAGCAACCACCACTTGGCCAGTTAGTATACTACTGGATAGCTATTTTTACGGGCTGGAAAGGGGACAGGAGTGATGTTCCACTTACGTATTTGAGGCTCTTTCCTGCTCTCTGTGGGATTGCAAGTGTTCTTCTCACATACAAGACGATGCGTTTGAGCAATTGCCGTCCGTATGTGTCATTTTTTGCAGCTGTATTGGTTCTCTTTGAGACATCGATGGCCTCGCTGAGCCGGTTTGTGCTGCTCGAAGTACCCGTTTTGTTTGCAACAAGCTTGGCCATATATGCAGTCAAGAAGTCATCTTCGCTGGTGGTTGCAGGTTTGGCTGTTGGGATTGCGATTTCGTTGAACTATACTGGGTTTTTTGCTTGGGCGTGGGTGTTGTGCATTTATGGAGGGGACTTATGGACTATGTTGGGAGATTTAGAGGTCAGCGAGAGTAAATGGGCAGTGCGTGTATTAAACCGGGTGATGACTACGGTGGTTGTGCCTGCATTTGTCTTAACATCAGTTTTTTACGTGCACTGGACCAACTTGCCATATACTGGTGAAGGAAGCGGGTTGTTGACTCCACTTTTCAAGGCTTCCTTGCAGGACTCTGAAATTAACAGCATGCCTGTACAGGTTGCATATGGATCTACCATTACCATCAGACATAATCAGCTCAAAACATACTTGCACTCGCACAAGTACGTGTACAAGCACGGCAGTGGGGAACAACAAGTGACGGGTTTTTCTGGGGAAGAAGGTAGCAATGAATGGGTGGTGTATCCTATTGGATACACGCCGGATGAAAAGCTATTCGAATCGTTTGATCCCGTTAAAGATGGGGATTACATCCGGTTATTTCACAAATCCACCGGATGTTTCCTCCGCGTGAACAACGTGCGTCCGCCGATCACGGAAGGGGACTATGCTAATGAAGTACTGTGTCATGGTGACAAACACCTCCTTGGAGACGTGAACTACGAGTTTAAGGTTAATATCATGGATAAGGCGAAGCACGCCAGTAACGACTTGCCCATGATTAAGCTCCGTGCCACTGAAACCATTTTTCAATTGGCTCATAGAGGTACTATATGCACCATGATCACACATAAAGAGCGTCTTCCTGACTGGGCTTTCCGCCAAAATGAAGTTTTATGTATAAACGAGCCAACCATCCCGAACACCCTTTGGTTTGTGGAGAAGAACTCGCACCCTGCAGCACCTGCGGACGCTCCAACTATCCAGTTACCTAGAATTTCGTTTTTGACCAAGCTAATCGAACATTTTTCAATCTTGGCAAGACTCTTTTTGCACCCAACCAGCAATAGCGTTGAAGTGGCACCTTCGCCGTTTGGTTGGCTTTTGGCTGTCTTTGGTGTGCAATTATACTCAGATGCAGACAACTTGGAAAGCGGTTCTCAGGTTTATATGCTTGGCAGTGTGGCTGTTTACTTCACAGCTTTTGTAGTGTTACTTAGAGCATTGTTCAAGTTAGGAGTGTATGCATTTAAGCGCATGAATCCATTCGCTTACACCAAATCCTCCCCTATAGACCTGGTTTTCCTTACGAATAGTTGGGACTTTATTCTCGGGTGGGCATTGCACTTCTTGCCAATGGCCCTCTTTTCTAAACACTTACAAGCAGACTCATATTTTGGCGCGTTGCTTTTTTCCATTTTAATCGTCGGCCAATACGCTGAGTACCAAGCAAGCAAACGCTCGTGGAGAGGGTTACTTTTTGTATCAGCCGTTGGTGTTCTGACCTTGTACGTTTTTATGACATTTTCCCCATTGGTTTACGGTACTTCATGGACTGAAGAAGTTTGTTTGTCAAGCTTGTGGTTTCCAACGTGGGATTTCAAATGTTGAACAAGAAACGGATATACTTTAGATATTTCGTTATAATTTCCTAAATTGTTTTCGGGCCCCGGATGCAAAAGCTCATAATGTTCCGATCTTTCTAAATATGTCATCACTTAACACAAATAGACTGAACACAAATAGACATAATTTTATCAAAGATAGTAGATCTAACATGAGGGTAAAATATGGGCACATTCGCGAGCAAGCGACGTTAGTACAATGACCTAATATATGAAGACCCCCAGTTCGAGTCATTGGAAGGTTGATACATTCGAAATTTACTATGCTTCAGTCTATAGCAAGACCAGTATTGCAGAAATTTTATGCACGTGAGCAAATACGGCAGTATGCATTGAGTGCGGAATTAGATGGATAAAAAAAAACAAATTAGTAATACAGCCGTTGATCTGAAATAATCACTGGTACTGATAACAGTGTCATTCACATGTGGGAAAATTAATCTGCACCGTACGTATCAATATTAGGCATTTTGAACATAATACTATAAACCTCTTGAACGGAAATAAGCTCGAATTATACTCGTAAGCCACAAATTAAAAGCGCGTGGAACAATATTCAACAAGAATATTGCTCTAGAAAAATATATGCTTCTAATATATGGCTTACCACCAAGAGAGTTCTACGTCAACGTTGCTAGATTATGACTCTGCACAAAAAAGGCGGCATAGAAACTTTGTGTTCCTTCCCGCCACCAGATGGTTATGAATAAAAAGAAATACTGGAGCCTTATCATAGGGACCCATATGCACATATTCCGTTCCGCGCCAAACGTCCCAACAGTTTAAATATCTGAGCATTGGCACTTTTCAAACCAAGTATGGATATAGAAAAAAATAGTAGATTGCAGGTGCAAAAAAGAGCACTTCTGTGGATGATACGAGGTAAAGCACCTCCCATTCCTAATGAAAGTGAAAGAATACTATACCCCGAAACCAAAGCAAACCCATTCAGCCGATTATTGTTTTGGTGGATAAACCCGCTTCTCTCGACTGGTTATAGAAGAACTTTGGAAGAAGAAGACTTTTATAGACTAACACCAGATCTCCAGTCGGAGGTGATCACCGAACACTTTATGGAGATCTTCACTGCAGATGTGAATAGAGCGAGAGAAAAACATCTCAAGAATAGAAGGCAGCTTGCTGAGACTGAAAAAAGAGAGCTTAACGAAACTGATGAGTACGAGGTGCTGAAGTGGTTGTCTACTTGGGCAATTTTAAAAGCTTTTAAGTGGGAGTACTTGTTTGCAGGCGTTTGCTTAGTGTTGAGTAAGGTTGGATTAGCTTTGGCACCATTGCTTACGAAAAAGTTGATTGAGTTTGTTGAATTCCGTGCAAATGGAGCTGGGCACATTGGAGTTGGTGTCGGTTATGCAATTGGTGCAGCCGTTCTTCAAGTTGCATGTACAATTCTTCAGAATCAATATTCGTACAGAGCAGGTCAGGCAGGTATCAAGGCCAAGACGGTTGTTATCACTTCTTTGCTCAAGAAGTCTGTTAAATTGAGTCAGCACCTGAAGCATAGATATCCCGAAGGTAGTATTACTTCGATGATGGGTACGGACAGTGCCAGAGTTGTTTTTGCATTCAATCAGTTGCCTGTGTTGCTTGTGATGCCGATTTCATTGGCCATTGCCATTGCTTTGCTTGTGGTGAATCTTGGTGTTTCAATTGTGGTGGGAATTGGTTTACTTTTAATTTTTATGCTTGTTATGGGTTGGAGCGTGTCGCTTTTCTTTTCTCTTAGAGGAAAGGCTTCCATTACCACTGACAAAAGAGTCAACTACCTCAAAGAGGTGTTACAAAACTTTAAGATTATCAAGTTTTATGCTTGGGAAGATGCATACGAACGGTTAATTAGTGTTGTTCGTAGGGAGGAAATGGCATATGTGCGTATTATGGATGTGGTTCGTGCTGTGTACACCACTGTCGCCTCTGTTCTTCCATTGTTTATTTCTATGGTGACATTCTTAGTTGTTTATCGTATAGATAAGAGCAAAGCAACACCTGCCTCTATTTTCTCCTCCCTTGGTCTTATTGGAATCTTGAATGAACAGATTAGTACTGCCCCACTTGCATTATCCTCGTCCTCAAACTTGGTTGTGGGCATGAACAGAATTGGAAAATTTTTGGATGCCGAAGAAGCTCCATTAAAAGAACCGATCCTGGAATCCCAACTTAAAAAGATGCAAGATGAAAATATATCTGTGGATATTGTAGGGTCTTTTGAGTGGCTGACATTTGACGATTTAACTGAAATGGAAAAGGCAGATAAGAAGAAAAAGGATAAAGCAGATAAGAAAAAGGCTAAAAAGGCCAAAAAGAATTCTGAAAAGGTTGAAGAGTTGGTTTCAATTCCTCAAGCTCCCAAGAAAACGTTCAACATAGACTTACAGATCAAAAAAGGCGAATTCGTTGTGGTCACTGGTATTATCGGTAGTGGTAAGACCTCGCTTTTGAATGCTATCGCCGGCTTCATGCCTAGCATAAGCGGTGATGTCAATGTAGATGGGTCCTTAATTTTGTGTGGTCAGCCTTGGGTGCAAAATGCAACTGTTCGCGAAAACATTATTTTCGGAAGTTTGTTTGATGAAAAGTGGTACAGAAGGGTGATTTATGCATGTTCTTTGGAAAGTGACTTTCAAATTCTTCCTGGTGGTGACAATACTGAGGTTGGTGAGCGTGGTATAACCTTATCTGGAGGCCAAAAAGCTAGAATCAACCTCGCACGTGCTGTGTACGCCAACAGAGATATTATTCTTCTTGATGACGTTTTGTCTGCTGTCGATGCCAAAGTTGGGAAACACATTGTTGAAGAATGTATTTTAGGCGAGTTGAAAGACAAAACAAGAATCCTTGCTACTCACCAGTTGTCGCTCATCAGTGCCGCAGACAGAGTTGTCTACATGAATTCAGATGGAAGCTTGAGTGTTGGTACTATGGATGAATTGCTAAAGTCAAACCACGCCTTTTCCACATTGATGTCATACTCGACAATTACTAAGAAGGCTGCATCGACATCCGCCGACGAGAAGGAAGAGCATAAAGACTATACCAGTGCAGGTGAAGGCAGATTAATTCAGGATGAACACAAGGCTGTCAACCAAATCTCAAACTCTGTCTACATCAACTACGTGAAGGCTGCTTTTGAAGGTCATGGTGGTCTCATGGTCCTCCTCCTCCCTTCTTTTATTGTCAGCGCCTTCCTTGCTCCGTTCTTTCAAGTTTTTACAAACACTTGGTTGTCGTTCTGGACTGAAGACAAATTCAACAAATCAAGCCACTTTTACATCAGTTTGTACATTACCTTTACCACTATGGCATTTTTGTTTTTGGCTATTGAGTTCTGTATTCTTGCCTTTATAACAAACAATGCGCTGACCAACTTGAACCTCAAAGCTGTAAGGAGAGTCTTGAAAACACCAATGCTGTACATTGATGTCACCCCAATTGGCCGTCTTCTCAACCGATTTACAAAGGACACAGATGCTATGGATAACGAATTGGGTGCCGTCGTGGCTTTTGCTTTTTCATCCTTGTCGGATATGATTGCTACAATAATTTTATGTATTGTTTTCTTGCCATATGTCGCTATCGCCATTCCAATCTCCGGGTTCCTCTTGTTTGCGGTGGCCAACTTTTACCAATCGCTGGCTCGTGAAATCAAGAGATGGGAAGCGGTTCAAAGGTCACACGTCTACAACAACTTTAATGAAGTTATGAATGGTATGACCACTATCAAAGCATACGGTCATGAAGAAAGGTTTATCAACAAGAACAATACTAAGTCTGATGTCACCAACGAAGCTGGTTATTTGAACAATGTTGCCCAAAGGTGGATGTTCTGTCAGTTGAGTTTGTGTACCTCGCTGATCACCTTGCTTGTTGCACTTCTCTGTGTGTTCCGCGTGTTCAATGCATCTCCTGCCACTACCGGGTTGTTAATGTCGTATGTTTTCCAGTTGACAGGCCAGATGTCCAATGTGATGGTCTTGGGTACTCAATTGGAAAATGACATGAACTCGGCAGAAAGAATCATTGAATACGGAATTGACATTCCTCAAGAAGCTCCTTACGTTATTACCGAAACAACTCCTCCTCCAAACTGGCCTTCTGGTAAGATCACATTTGATAACACCACCCTTAAATATAGACCAGAATTACCTACTGTCTTGAAGGATTTGTCCTTTGAAGCACAGATTGGTGAAAAAATCGGTATATGTGGTAGAACTGGTGCAGGGAAATCTTCCATTATCTCAGCTTTGTTCAGATTAAGTGAATTGTCTGCCGGAAGAATTATCATTGATGACATTGACATCTCCAAACTTGGTTTAAGAGACTTGAGAAGTAACATTGCAATTATACCACAAGATCCTGTCTTGTTTAGAGGTGATATGAGAAAGAACTTGGATCCTTTTGGTGAAAGCAATGACGATGCCTTGAAGGATGCTATCAGAAGAACTGGGTTAGACTTTTCTTTGGATCAAAAGGTTGAAGAAGATGGTCTGAACTTTTCTCTTGGTGAAAGACAGTTGATTGCCTTTGCTCGGGCCCTTGTCAAGGAAGCTTCTATTTTGATTTTGGATGAAGCTACTTCTTCTGTTGATTACGAAACTGACATGAGAATCCAAAAGACTATCAATGAGGAGTTCTCCCATTGTACCATCTTGTGTATTGCACACAGACTCAAGACTATTGTCAAGTATGATAAGATTTTGGTTTTGGATAGAGGTGAAAAAAAGGAATTCGATACTCCTTTGACTTTGTTTAACCAGGAAGATCTGATTTTTGCTCTGATGTGTAAAAAATCAGGTATTACAATTGCTGACTTTAATTAATGATATTTGTAATGTACAGTTTTGGTGATTTTTGTAGTCAAACGAACAAACGAAAAAATGAACAAAGCCAGTTTGTGAGTGGTATTGAAGAGATTCAACAGTCTCAAATCTTTTTCAGTTTGTTGAATAGACAAAGCAACTCCTTATGAAGGGAATTGTTAAACCCTTCTCAGGTGAAAGTTTTAGCTTTGCTTGAAATGTTACACGCACCAATCTGTATCAACGATTAACACTAAACCTGCTTGATATTACTGACAATTTCTCTCCCTACCAACTTGATATTTCATCTCTTCGAAATTCCCGTAGCTACATCAACTATGAACCCCTCACATACACCCAATAATACATCCTTTTCTTTTATCTTCTGTAAATGTTCGTCTTCCACCACTGCCAATTCCTTCACCAAGTCTTGTATAATCTCAAACTGCAGTTCCGGACTTACTCCAATACCTGGCAACAGGTCGATCAACATGCCGATTTGTCTAGATTTGAGAATTATATCCGTCAGTAGTTCGTTGATTGTACTTGCAAACTCCTCTGATACATCCAGTTTTAGCGTGAGACGTTCTTCTTGTTGTTGGCCTGGTAATGGTGCACTGGCAGCGATATTGGCCACAGATATAGGATCTTCGTTTAATAATACAGATTCACTGTTTGTATTTATATAATTCACAGTAGCATTAAACTGTTCAACTAGTTGGTCAAGGCAGACTTGAAGTTGAGTTAATCTATCTGACATGTTGATCTTTGAGAAAAATTTACTGAATTCTTTTCATGGGATTTTATGAGAAGTGCAGAAAATGAGAATATATTTAGTGAGAGAAAATATACATTCATAGAGAAATACTGAGCACTGAGAAGGTAATACTGAGCACTGAGAAGGTAATACTGAGCACTGAGAAGGTAATACTGAGCACTGAGAAAGTAATACTGAGCACGAAAGTATTGAAAATAATACTGAGCACAAAAGTATTGAAAATAATACTGAGTACGAAAGTATTGAAAATAATACTGAGAAAATACTGAGAAAATACTGAGACTCGTAATACTACCAGCTTTCATTGATGAATGATGTAAGCAATAAACCAAACCTTGATATACAAGAAATCACATGAATACATCTTTGGGTAATTGTTGTAGTGGTGGAAATTGTCGCATGTCGCATTTCTTATCTAGCATTAATCATGACTGAATTTGGCCCCCAATGGCAGGACGACTCGAGTGTGAACACCTGCTTCCTTTGCGATGAGACATACACCTTCTTCAACCGTCGGCATCACTGTCGAAAATGCGGCAAGGTTGTTTGTAGCAACTGCTCATCACAGAGAATACACTACTTCCCCAACACTACGATTACGCGGGGACCGTATGACCGTGGCTTATCCTCATCAAGTGAACGGTACAAGACATGCGATGCATGTGTGGAGGAGTTAAAGATGATCACTAGAGCACTCAACCCTCCTATCATTACGTCGCTTAACCTGAGTGCATCATCATTGGCAAAATCTAGTGTAAGACAAAATACAGTAGTACGGTCATCGAACTCATCAGTGCGGGATGACGCGCTGGACGTAAACCTTTGCCCTGTATGTACTAAGAACTTGTTCAAACTTTGGCACCATAGCACTGCTTCCTTCGAGGAGTTTAAGGAGTCGCATGTGAATGATTGCTTGGTGAGGTATGACTTTGCTAATGAAGATACTAGACCACAGAGAAATAAAATGTTGGTTTATAACATGCAACCCATTCCAAGCCCAGTAGTTGAGCAAATTGGGCTGCTGCTGATTCCCAAGGAGGAGGACTTGGAAAATGAGTGTGTGATTTGTTTAGAAGAGTTAAATCCGGGGGATAAAGTGGCTCGTTTGGAGTGTTTATGTGTGTTTCATTATGGTTGTATTAAGGACTGGTTTAATAGGGGAAATGGTGAATGTCCTGTTCATTTTCTTCACAAGTAGTCTGGTACTATATAAAATAGTGATATTATTCATATAACCTATATTCATTTAAATAAAACTTCTTACAAGCTTCAAACTTTATAAACTAAAAAAACTTGATTAAATATAAACTTTATAAACTTTTAAAAACTTGATTAATACTTCATACAAACTATAAACTTCATTTAAAATACACTTCAATTAAAATAGTACATAATCTCTACCGTTCCTCTCTGTCTCTATCATCACCGCCTCTTTTCTTTCCTCTCCTTTCATGCTGCTCCTTTGTTTGTTTGATGGCCTCTGCGGCAGCTCTATCAACATGGATATGCAAGGCATCCAAGATCTCCTTTGGAGGAGATGGATCCTTTGGTAATTTCTTCTCTAAAACCAGCTCAATTCTCAAATACATTTCCAAATCATACTGAGTGATAAGCGAGATAGATCTACCAGAACGACCTGCTCTGGCAGTTCTACCAACACGATGGATATAAGCCTTAGAGTCGGTAGGGATATCATAATTTATAACAAGATCAACCAGTGGAATATCCAACCCTCTAGCAGCAACGTCAGTGGCAATCAAGATATTGGACAGCCCCAGCTTGAACTTGTTCAAACTGCCCAATCTCTGAGCTTGGGACAACTGGCCATGCAAAGGAACGGCCTGGAAACCTAAGATTCTGGCCAAAATAGCGGTTCTTTGTGCGTGTGCACAAGTTCTAGTGAAGATGATGGTGGATTTTCCCATGAACTCGTTGAGTAAGTGCACCAAAAAGGTGTTTTTGTAGCCATCACTCACCAACATCATGGATTGCACCAAGTTGTCTGCAGTTTGGTACTTGGTGGAAACAGCTACTCGCACCGGGTCACGGAGCGACGCGCGCTGAAGCTTATCGATCTTACTTGTCATGGTTGCAGAAAACAAGTAGGTGTTTCTTTCTCTAGGAATCACCTTGAAAATTCTATCCAATGCAGGTCCAAAGTCCATATCCAATAAACGATCTGCCTCGTCCATCACAAGGTATTTCAAGTTCTTCAAAGAAAACCCTTTGGTGTGTTCCAAGTGATCCATAATACGCCCTGGTGTAGCCACAACAATGTGAGGCTTACGCATCAAGTCTCTTGCTTGGTCCATCATATCCATTCCTCCCACAATACATGTGGATCTGACCCCCATCGAGCTTCCAAGTGCGTCGAACGTCTCCTTGATTTGGTATGCCAATTCTCTAGTAGGTGCCAACACAAGCCCAAAGTATGGTGTTTGTGCGTGCCAGAGTGCTTGCAATATAGGAATAGCAAATGCGGCCGTTTTCCCCGAACCGGTCTGTGCAAGTCCAATGATATCATTACCCTTGAGGGCATGTGGTATGGCCTCGGACTGGATAGGTGTAGGCTTAGTAAACTTCATTGCTTGCGTAGCCTCCAAGAGCTCAGGAATCAATTCCAATTCTGCAAAACTTTGGAACTTGAGTTGGTCATCAGGGTTAACAGTTAACATAGGATTATCAGCTGCCTTTTCCTCGGTCTTTTGTACCTTCATGGCATTCCGCTTAATCTTTTCAGCCAACTCCTTGGCTGTATTGTTCTTAGTCTTCTTGGTGACTTTAGACATTACTAATTTGCGATGAGCTGAAAATTGTAAAAAGATCTTTTAAGGAGCTAGCGAAGATTTTCTCGTGAGGATAAAGTTTTATGGGATTTTCTCGTGAGAGATCAAACTTTTGTGGGATTCTCCTGTGAGACATCAAAGTGATATGGGACTTTCCCGTGAGAGATCAAACTTTTATGGGTTTTCCAGTAAGAATTGAAAGCTTTATGAGATTTTACAAACATGACAGAATCATTCTCAAAAAAGCCATGGTATTTAAACATCTCGTATTACATAGGCTACACCGATCCATCTCCTTGACTTATCTGTTTTAATCATTCATTTGTAGATTCGCTTTATTTGTTCAATCATTTGTCTGTTTTCGCTTCTTATACTCATCTCATATTGCGATGAGATAAAAAATTAAAAAAAAGATGGCTAAGAGAACTAAGAAGAGAACGCATACCAAGGTATCAGAAGAAGAATTAGCCAAGATACCAAGATCTATGGTGATTAGACTTGGGCTGACATTAAGAAATCACTCTTTGAGTCAGTTGGTTAAGGACTTTAGATACATTATGCAACCTCACACAGCCATTAACTTAAGAGAAAGAAAATCAAATAAACTAAAGGATTTCATAGTCATGGCGGGACCTTTGGGTGTGTCTGACTTATTCATATTCAACCAAAGTGAAGAGTCCGGGAATATTTCATTAAGAATGGGAAAAATGCCTAGAGGACCTACGATGCAATTCAAAGTGAATACCTATTCATTAATTAAGGATGTTAGAAACATCTTGAGACACCCAAAGTCTGTTGGCAGAGATTCCAAGGAATTCTTGTCCCCACCACTTTTGGTTCTCAATGGGTTTAAGATGAGTGAGATGCAACCACATGAAAAATTGATGGTGACTGTTTTCCAAAACATGTTTCCTCCTATCCAACCACAAAGTACCAGAGTTAACACCATCAAGAGAGTGTTGATGATCAACAAAAACGCTGAGACTGGGGAAATCCAGTTGAGACATTATGCCATCGATACCAAGCTTGTGGAAGAGCTGCGTAACATCAAAAAGTTGTTAAACTCTCACAAGAACTTGAAGAAGAACTTGCCTAATTTGGGCCGTGCACAAGATGTGTCTGACTTGTTGTTGGACCCATATGCTGTTGGTGGGATCACCTCGGACAGTGAGGTTGAAGACGATGCAATTGTTGAAATCAAGAACGAAGAAACCACTCAAGTGAAGAAAAAGGAACAGGAACAAGAATCCTCTGTCAGAAAAAGAGCCATCAAGTTGACTGAGTTGGGTCCTCGTGTCAACATGACCCTCGTCAAAATCGAGGAGGGCTTGACTGGCTCGCTGAAGGTCATCTACCACTCTCGTGTCAAGAAGCTGAAGGACGAACAGGCCAAGTTGGAAAAGAAGCATAAGGAGTTGAAGAAACTTAAAGAGGAAAGAAGATCTAAACAACAAGAAAACTTGAAGGCTAAGTTAAAGAAAAAGGAAGACAAGAAGGCAAGAAGGAAGGCTAGACAAGAGGGCCAGGTTGATGCTGAAAGTGACGCTGATAGTGATGCTGCTAGTGACAGTGACAGTGATGCTCCAATCATTAATCCAGAAGATTATGAAAATGACAGTGATTTATTTAGTGATAACGAGTGATCAATTAGCATTTATTAATAGATTGTTGTAGTTTACTCTAACATCTCATTTATCTGACTTTGCAAATTGCAAAGTTTCACCAGCAATTCCACTGCTCTCTGAAATGACTTCTGTGTATCATAATGTAACGACGATGGCACCTTGGTGAACAGAAATATCGGATCTCTAACACTTTCCCGTGGGCTCTCCACCTTTTCTTTGGCTTTCCGATTCGATGCTCGAGTTTTCTTTTCCACTGCAGTCGATACCGCAGTGTCTAGCTTTTCGGTGGGTATCGGCTCTGCCTCCTTTCTAGTCAATTTGGAAACCGCTCTCTTCTCAACGTTTCCTTTCACCACCACAAGCCCAGCTTCGTGTGGCCGTTGGTCGTACATCTCCACTCCATACATAGGACCATTGAACTTGGCCCGGCTCAATTGTAAATGTGCCTTACTGTATATTTCAGAGTACTCTTTACTCACCCGTTGGTATTCTTCAACTAGTTCCAACATTCGTATAGTGTGCACATCTTGATCGGAGAGCATTTTCCACAAATAAAAAAAGATTACAAAACTACCTATTGAAAATGAACATCTTAATAACTAACTAATATACATGTCTAGCGATCCCTGGATCAGTGTTGTGATATGTGCATTGTAACGGACGACATAATCTGGATCAATCCCAATATTCTTGTACAGCTGCAAGATTCTGACCAAAACGTAAGAAACCTCTGTAAGACCCCATTGTTGGCCAATACACACTCTGGGGCCTCCATTGAAAGGTAAATATGCCCATCCTAATTTCTTTGTATCGATCTCAAACCACCTTTCAGGGCGGAATGTGTCTGCATCCTCACCATAATGCTTGGGGTCTCTGTGCATTATTTGAACCATGAAAAGCACATTCTGCCCATTACGAACAAGAATTGGAGATTTCCCGTCAGACCCACCGCCACGAGGTAAAGTGGTGTCCTTGCGGGCCTGCTTAGCACTTTTAGAAACCGGAGGATACAACCTCAAGATCTCATTGATAAAAGCACTCAAGTATTTGGCATTTTGGAGCGAAGCTGCAGTGATCAAACTCAAATCCTCCCCTTCTCCATACAAATTTGCAACTTCTTCTCTTAACCGTTCTTGGATCAATGGATTTCGGGCAAGTTCCAACAAAGAAAATGAAATGGTTTCTGCAGTGGTGTCACGAGCCCCGAGCATGACATTAAGCAATTGGTCTCTAATAAGTCCAGGGTCCCTTGTTTGTTTAGCCAATTCGTACAAAAATACATAGTTACCTTGAGCCTTTTTCTCCAATTCATCTGTAGTCAAGCTGAGTGCATAGTTAACATACAATTCTGCAAACGACTTGACAATTCTACATTTTTCCTGGAATTCCTTAGAGTTAAGTAACCAATAGAACTTTTGGAGTACGATTTTCTTGGTGGTGTAGCCCTGACAAAAGTCAAAAGCTTCTGAGAAATTACTTCTTAAGAAATTGGAGTCTTTCTTGGCTTGACTTGTGTTTTCAAACACTGTATCCATAGCAGAAACATCATAATTGATGCTACCGTCATTTAAACGGGCCACACTGGCTCCAAAGAGAAATTCGCTGGAATGATCAAGAGACAATTTAAAAAGTAGCGCTTGGACATCGAATTTTGCACCTGCATGCTTCTCTACATGCTTAGCGAAGTACTTGAAGTGCTTTTCTAAAACTGAAATATGTTTGGATCCGTTTTTCAGAAACAGCGGCCGTAACATTGCCCGAGAATGCTTCCAATGCTCACCGTCAAGTGTGAAAACACCATTTCCTAGGAATGGGAAAAACATCTTATGTCTCAATCCTATGGAGAAATCTTCATACTGAGTCGATAATAATGCCTTGATGTTTTCAGGATCATGTGTAAGAAAAAGATCCAACCCCATGATCTTCCCCTTGAAAGTCCCAACATCTGGCTTTTTCTGCAGCCTGAACCTCTCTGCAAATGCAGCCATACTTGTACCCTTCTCGTGTGCCTTGGTCATTTTACTGGCTGTCTTGAATCCAAATGTCCCATCAACTTCGACGTTAACTGGTGGCTTGGCACCAAACTTTTCTTCCAATTGACTAGTGACGTTTCTGTTCTTCAAATAGTAATACACAACTACCCCAGCTATGATAAATACAAGAAAGATCATCTTAATTGCTAATGCAAATGGAAATATTTATGTACCTTTAACTTCTCGATAACTTGATTTGGTTTTTATAGTACTGAGTTTTTTAGCAAACTTTCACATACAGCCTGTTCTGAAGATATCATTTTCATTGGATATTCTCCACCTTCCACAACTGGTCTTGATCTGCTTACACGGAATTCAATCCAATCATCCGACTTTATTACTAATCCTCAACTGCATTTCTTCAGACAGTATCTGCAAAAGGATTTATGATCGGCAAGACAAAATGTTGACAGATACCAGTGATGTCCTGTACGGTTTCTATAACATTCGCAACCATCCAATTTAAAAAAAAAAAAGAAAGCTTGATTCCGCCCAGGATCGAACTGGGGACGTTCTGCGTGTTAAGCAGATGCCATAACCAACTAGACCACGCAACCGTACTCTCTGCAATCAAATGTTGATGGTTATTCATTATGTCTCAATAATGTTATTCAACAATTGTGACGCTATTATTGCTATTTTATGCCTTTACAATGCTTTTCTTTGTCAGTCAATAATTATTGTGTAGTAACCACGTTTATATATCTAAGTACCGGTACCTTTGAGGCAAAGTCACGCTTATTGATAGGCGCAGCAGACCATGACAACGGCTTCGTCTCCACAATTCCGCGTGTTTTTTGCATCCTCATCACGGTAAACAGGAGAAAAACACACTGCCGAACAAACCCGCTAATAAATTGCTGGCGGAGTTTTAACGAGGCTGAGATAATAAATCCATACCAGAAAAGTATCTACACGGACGGATATTAATGATTGTTAAACACCCTACAAAGCCTTGTCCCCCCCCCAAAAAAAAGACCCTCAATAATGCGCTCGGCAATTTTTGTCGGTCATAAATACTTGCTGTAAATGTTTTTGTTTTGCTCTTTCGCGACATTATATAAACCTTGGAAAAGTTACACATAATAAGTCAGCAATGCACTTGAAAACACTTCTTTTGCTTGGGAATATAGTGGCAGCATGGTCACCAACCAATGGGTATGCTCCAGGTCCAATAGATGGACCATCTGGAAACGTGAGTCTCTTGAGAAAAGCATCTGATGGGCTTTCTAAAAACGAAGTGGACTGGATTAAAGAAAGAAACAAGGTTACAGACGAGAACTTGATTACTTTTTTGAAACAAGCAAACTTGACGGACTTTGATGCCGATGACTTTGTCAAAAACAAGGCAAACCTGTCGATTAAAATTGGTATTGCATTTAGTGGGGGAGGGTACCGTGCGATGCTTTGTGGAGCAGGACAATTGAGTGCGTTAGATTCCAGAACTACCGGTGCCAATGAGCATGGATTGGGTGGTATCTTACAGTCTGCCACTTATTTGGCCGGGTTGTCAGGTGGAAATTGGTTAGTGGGTACGATCTCCATGAATAATTTCACATCTGTTGAAGAAATTTTGAGTAACGGTTCCATTTGGGACTTGAAGCATCTGATTATTAATTATGGTGGTATTAATGTGGTCAAGACTGGGTCATACTATAAAGATATTGATGACACAATCAGTGACAAACGTGATGCCGGGTTTCCCGTTAGTTTTACCGATGTTTGGGCTCGTGCACTTTCACATCAATTCTTCACCAACAGCCCTGATTTCGGTGCTGGTTTAACATGGTCTACTTTACAGGAGATGGACCCATTTGTGCAACACCAGATGCCATTTCCTATTGTTGTTACTGACGGAAGAACACCCAACTCTTTCATCGTCAACTCCAATTCCACTGTGTTTGAGGTGAATCCATTCGAGTTGGGTTCATGGGATCCATCCTTGGGTCTGTTCACCCAGGTTAAGTACTTGGGGACCAATGTATCCAACGGTATCCCTGTCGATGGGCAATACATCGGTGGGTTCGACAATGCAGGTTTCATTATGGGTACGTCTTCGTCTTTATTCAATCAGTTCTTGTTGCGTATCAATGGAACATCATTACCTAAAACTGTCGAAAGCATCTTTACAGCTTTGTTGCAGAAGTTATCGAGAGCAGATAATGACATTGCCGTATACTCTCCAAATCCATTTCACGACGATAGCCTGGTGACAGTCAGTTCTATCGAACAAAACTCATCGCTTTACTTGGTTGATGGTGGTGAAGATAATCAAAATGTTCCATTATACCCATTAATCCAAAAACGTCGTGGTTTGGATGTCATTTTCGCTTATGATAACTCGGCAGATACTTCTCAAAGTTGGCCAAATGGTTCCTCTTTGGTCCATACTTTCCAAAGGCAGTTCACTCCTCAAGGTGCAGGGTCTCTTTTCCCATGGATTCCTTCCACACGTTCATTGAGAAATTTGAATTTGACTGCAAAACCAACCTTTTTTGGATGTGACGCAAAAAACTTGACAACCTTGAACAATGGTACTGTGGGTACTGATGTCCCACTTGTAATTTTTACTGCAAACAGACCTTTTTCTTACTGGTCTAACACTTCTACATTTAAGATGAGTTACACTGAAACAGAAAAACGTGGTATGATTAAAAATGGGTTTGAAGTTGCTTCTCGTTTGAATGCTACTTTGGACTCAGATTGGCAAGCTTGTGTTGCTTGTGCAGTTATTAGAAGAGCACAAGAAAGACAAAATATCGAGCAAACTGAGCAATGTAAACAATGTTTTGCAAAGTACTGTTGGAATGGAGATGTTGACGATTCAGATGAACCGGGTGTGAATTTTACAGCTTCAGGTACCACCCTGGGTGAAGAAGATAAGTTGTCGAATGGTTTGAGACTTGGTGCAGATTGGCAGACCATGGGGTACGCGGCATTATCTATATTTGTATTTGGGATTGTGTGGTAAAATAATACTTTGATGATTTATGTAGGTGTTGCGTGATGTTTCCAACGTATGTTTTGTAATTACATGGTCGCAGATTTTAATACGTTCGACTTAAAATGTAGGCCATGCTAAAAAAACCTCTTTACTAAAACTTGCAAGTTCACCTTTTGTTTACCTACGGGCTGTTAATCAAATAATGTACCTAGTATTATTAATAGTTTCAACCACATTAGACATCACGTGCAGTTGCCAAATTCATCGCGAATTTTGCAACTGTTCCAAACATACACAAAACCTTGATACTAGTAACCCGATGTGTGGCTGCGATTTATATACCATAAAGAATCCGTCAAATTTTTGAAATAAACAAGCAATGTCAGTTAAAGAAGATCCTATTTTGTTAAAACCAATTCACCCTGCTGGTGAACCATTAGATCTTGAAACTCTTCAAAGCATCCGAGGCCTGCCATATCATGAAGAATCACATAATCTTGACTTAAACACATTAACACCAGACTACAGGGCAGTTCTGTTAGCATTAATGTCTTTGGAACCAAAGACAGAAAAGTATGCATTTACGTCATATGTAGAAGCATTTGATCTCGATAAAATAGTGAGTCTCTCGCGAGAGTATGCTGCACGTATAGGTGCAGAGTTCGAAGACACTAGACTTTATATTATTGCATTTAGAAGTATTTTATTTGAAGAAATAAGGCTGCTGGTTTCCAAGAGAAAGTGGTTGATAGATGTCGATAAAGCGTCGCATCAAGAAGCAATTGAAAGTGGTGGGTTACTTAAGTACTGGTACGGTTCCCCAGATGCTGAACATGCACAGAATTTGGCCACATGTTGGTGGACAAATAAGCAAGATGCTAAGAAGGGTGGAGGAGGAAAAACCCATAGGGAAGCTATGCGTGCCGTTAGACTGTGGTATAAGCATTGGAAGGTTGAAGAATATGAATTGGTTATTGGAAAAGATGATTATAGCTTTAATAGGATTGTTTAATTAGCAGAATAAGTTTAATAGTACATGTTTAATAGTACAGTTTAATAGTGCAAGTTCAATAGTACAAGTTCAATAGTACAATAGAACAAGTTTAATAGTACAAGTTTAATAGTACAAGTTTAATAGTACAGTTTAATTGTACAAGTTTAACATGACAAGTTTAACCGATAATAACGTTATCAGATTTATCATCTTCATTAGACTGCGGATATTGTAACTAAGAATGTAACAGGTTGAGGCTTTTATCGGGGCTTTTATAAGGGCTCATTGTAATTACCAAGAAATTTGAAGGACAAAAATTAATTCGTTAGTATTATCAGGGCCATCCACAGTGCGCTATCTTTTCTGCTTGAGTTCTTTCGACAGTATTCCTAATCAATTTCGCCATATTTGCTAATAACCTTAAATTTAGCGTAATACAGCACAATGCAATGATTATCCGTCAACGTAAAATGATAGGCAAAAAATACGCATCATTCAAGTGATTGTAGTACTTGGAATACATCGTTGTAATTGCATCTCCAATTATAAAATTGTTATGAAGCACTTGGTTTGCCACTAAAATCCACGTTTACTCTTTAAATTGCCGCAAGTATTGATTACGTCAATTACTATCCGCATTGACGAATTTGTTTCAACAATTATCTAGCACGGCGCAAGCTTCCTTGAGAACATTTACCACGAGAACACCCTTTAAGATCGATCTCTACGGAACGGCATCTTCTCGTTTTAAAGTAATGTCGACATTTCGTTCGGTTTCATTCCATGCATATTTATGCGTCAGCCACAGTGCAGCGTTTTTTCTGGGGGTGCAATTAGATACTGAATAAAATTATATATAGAACAATATATCGTTGAGAAAAAGTAAATAAAAACACTATGAGTGACAACTTAAGTACTGTGTCTAAGGACGATAAGAAGCACTTGCACGTGGAGGAAGCCTCTGACATTGGCTCGTTCAGTGAAAGTGATATTCTCTATGAAGTCAATGACAATAACAAGGTTTACATGATCAAGTCCAAGTTGATTGCTGATGCCATTACCGAAATGGGCTGGGGGCGCTACCAGTGGGGACTCTTTCTTGTTGCGGGGTTTGGGTGGTTTGCAGATAACAGTTGGCCTGTTGCTACTTCTTTGATCTTGCAGCGTTTGAATGAAGTTGACGGAGTTCACTTCCCACCTGGACGTGCACCATATCTTACCTTGGCGCAAAATTTGGGTTTGTTTGCAGGTGCAGCCTTCTGGTCATTTTCCTCTGATGTTATTGGCCGTCGTTGGGCTTTTACTTTGACCTTTTTAATCACAGGTATATTCGCAATTGCTTCCGGAGGTTCACCAAATTTTGCGGCGGTAGGTACATTTGCAGCTTTGTGGTCATTCGGTGTTGGTGGCAACTTGCCTGTTGACTCTGCTATTTTCTTGGAAGCTCTTCCAGCCACTCACCAATGGGTTTTGACCTGTATGTCAAGTTGGTGGGCGTTGGGTCAAATTGCAACAACTGCTATTTCCTGGGGTCTTATTGGTAACTTTTCCTGTAGTGATGCAAAGGACGCAGGACCCTGTTTTAAAAAGGACAACTGGGGTTGGAGATATTTTGTCTTCACCATGGGTGGCCTTACCTTGATTATGTTCCTCTCGAGATTTGCTTTTGGTGTTCTTGAATCTCCTAAATTCTTCCTCGCTCGTGGTGAGGATGAAAAAGCCATCGAGACCTTGGACAAGATTGCTAAGTTTAACAAGGTTGCAAACCCAATCACCGTGGAAGACTTGAGAAAAATCGACAGAATTTACGGTTCTGGCGATTCGTCAACTGGCGGTAACCAACTTGTCAAGGAAAAGTTGGCTAAATTCAACGCTTCTCATCTTCGTGAGGTTTTCGCAACAAGAAAGCAGGCTTTCTCTTCAGCTTTGATTATTTTTACTTGGGCTCTTATTGGTTTAGCTTTCCCATTGTATAACGCCTTTTTGCCAACCTATTTGGAAGCTAGAGGCAGTGCCACAAAGCAATTGAGTGTCCTGGAAACTCAAAGAAACACGATGATTGTGGCCGTGCTTGGAATTCCAGGTGCTCTCATTGCCGGTCTTCTTGTTGAGTTGCGTCTTGGTCGTAAGGGTACCCTTATTGGATCCTTGCTTGCAACTGGTATTGTACTTTTCGCATCCACCACTGCCAAGACTCCAGGCGCAAACTTGGCTTGGAACTGTCTTTTCTCCTTCTTCTCCAACATCATGTACTCTGTCTTGTACGCATATACCCCCGAAGTGTTTACTTCCAAGGTGAGAGGTACTGGTGTTGGTTTGTCTGCTTCAGCAAACCGTATTTTTGGTATCTTTGCCCCAATCATTGGAATTTTTGCTGATTTGACCACAAGTGCACCAATTTTCGTCTCGGGTGCTTTGTTCCTCGTTTCTGGAGTGCTTGTCTTCTTCTTCCCTTACGAACCAAGGGGTAAGGTGTCATTTTAATGGGTAATAATAATGCTTTTTTGCAACTTTAAATAAATATATAAAGGGACTATGAGATAGAATAAAACAATAAATGTTCAACATATATATAAACGCAAACGTTACTTTTATCATTGAATCTTGCTTGGACGATCTTGTTTCTGATTCTGAATCTCTTGTTACTCATGTGGATGACCTTGGTAGTTTACATGTTCCCACATGGGATTTTGAAGGTCCCAATATTTTCTCTCCAACTGCTGCGGTTCCTCCTCACGATGGCTGCGAAAAGAAAGTCTAAATTCTTTGGCGGCTAAAAATTTGTATAGATAAATATCATGTTCCATACCAACACTTTGAATCATAAATCTCATAAGGCCATGTCAACACCTTGAATCATGAATTTCATAAGTTTGTATCAGTGAAGGACAACCAATATTTGAAACAGGAGCACCTAGAAAATTTGTAGCCAGCCTCAAAAATAGGATACTTTCAATTCTCGTGATACAAGTGTTCCATATTATGGTGATACAAGTGTTCCATTTTATGGTTATATAATTGTTCCATTTTATGGTGATACAACTCCAAATTGAGGCCAGTTGAGGGCTTGAGGTTTCTAAATAAAATTTCTCGACATGTAATTCCACAGGAATTTCCGTTGCATCTCTCTTGAGTGAGACATCTGCCGTAGCAGCTTTTGATGGCGGTATTCAATCGAACTATAGATATATAAGGCAAGGGGGCTTGTCAAATTTACACCAGTTTGTTGCAAACTTCATGGACATGAAATATTTCAACATGAACTAAGTTTTAAAGATATTATGATATTATATTAAAGGTTTCAAATAAACGACAACCCCCTTCTTCTGAATTGTCAACTCATCTGGTTCTCCCTTTCAATAACCTCTGACAATCATCTCAACTTTTCAAATGCTAACTGATTTTTGCAAAAATGAGATTCCCAGATATCATGCTAACAGTTTGTCTACATCCTGGTAATATCAATATGGAAAGAAGAAGGTGTCAAAGTGGTATTAAACACTTTCAACAGTATAAAACACAGGACAACTAAAAGGAAATAACTGGCCCGAGTATAGAGAAGTTCTCTACGCATTATCCTTAAAATAGTCAGGTTGTATTATGAATCAAATGGGAACCCCATAATTAGAAAGGACTTTGTTTAGTAAGGAAATCAAGTTTTCCAACATTAAAACACTGGCATATTTGAATCATCTTGGTCAAATTCATGGAATGTCTCAAAATTTCATTACACCTGTTCCTTTACGTGTAGACTATTGTCAAATACAATAAGAGAAAAGTCAGAACCGTTGTGTGTCCAAGTTATTTTGAGATCATTGAAGTGAAGCGCACAAAGGCAACAGTGGATAGACCAAAGGCTAGGTATTTACGACATTACAGGGAAAAGCATACTGGAATTGGATCCAAACAGTTAAATACGTTGGTTAACCCGGAAAATGTGTCTTGATTTTATCTTTAAGAAGATAGAATGTGATTTACAGATACAAAAAGACACAAAAGAGATAAGAAATGGTAAATTTATAAGATCATATATAGCGTTATTTACTCACTGTCTATAACTCACCCTAAACCGACAGTCGTGTTTTCTTCAAAATTAATATCACTTTGTAAATCGCAATCAGTATACCATTTTAGGTAATGATTTCCAGATAAAAATTAAATGACATTCACAATAAACTCAACCATCCACCAGTTCAACGGTAAGTTGTTCAAGTTGTCACACGATTCACACACAACCAAGACCCCAATGGAGGTTAATGTGTTCATTCCAACCACCCAAGCAACCAAGATTCCAGTTTTGATCTACTTATCAGGCTTGACATGTACACCCAACAATGCTAGTGAGAAGTCGTTCTTCCAACACTTTGCGCAGAAGTATGGGTTTGCTATTGTATTCCCTGATACTTCACCACGTGGAGCCAACATTGCGGGAGAAGACGACTCGTGGGACTTTGGGACGGGAGCCGGGTTCTATGTGGATGCTACGACACCAGAATGGAAGAACAACTACAGAATGTACTCTTACGTGCACCAGGAGTTGCAGGAAGAATTGAGCAAGCAGTACACTGAGTTAGACTTCACGAGAGTGGGGCTTACGGGACATTCGATGGGTGGCTACGGTGCGTTGAGCGGATTCTTCAGAAACCCAGGCAAGTACAAAAGTGTGTCAGCGTTTGCACCAATCTCAAACCCATCAGCGGTACCTTGGGGACACAAGAATTTTGGAAATTACTTGGGGGATAACAAGGAAGATTGGTTGGAATACGATCCTACGTACTTGGTTGAAAAGCACCAGGGCGAGTCCCCTGATATCTTGATCCACCAAGGTCTTGCGGACTCGTTCTACAAGGATCAATTGAAGCCTGAAAACTTTGTTGAAGCAGCTAGGAAGTACAAGGGGACGGTTGATCTCAGATTGGTGGACGGGTACGACCATTCATATTTCTTTGTTAGTTCGTTTGTAGAAGACCATGCCAAACACCATGCTAAGTACTTGGGGTTGTGATTATAAATAGATAACTAGGAATTAAACTTGACATCCCAAGCAGTATACCACTTTCTCTTTTTGTCGTTCTTGGAATGAATATTTATGGCCAACGATGTCAATTTAGAGGCCGTGGAGGTTATTTCGTCGGTGTAGCCTTTAATTTCGTCATCTACCACCTGGTCCATCATGATGTCAGAAATAAACTTGTCGATCAACACCACAAGAGAACGTTGAAGCGCATAGATCTTGTCGACCGACTGTGCTGTTGTGCTTGAAGGCAACGACTTCTTGAAGGAGTTTATTAACAACTTGACAAGTTCAATTTTCTTAAGCCATATCTTTGCAAACTCCACCACTTGCTCCATGTCTTTAGGTTCTTCTGGGGTTGAGTCTTCATCTTCGCTATCAAAGCCGAAATCATCGAAATCCGCCTCTTGTGGGTTTTCTGTCCACTCCTCAAACTCCTCGAAGCCGTCGTCAATCAACAGAACACTCTGAGCCACCTGGCCCGTCAAGAGTCCCAACATCCCACCTGCAAGTAGCGACAGCAAAGAGTCACAGTTGCTCCATATTTTACCCACATTCAAAAGTCTCTCGCTGTCCTGCTCGTCCAAAATGCTACGTAACTCAGCTACGAGCCCACGTTGCAGTTCCAAGAGCTGGCGTACCTGCAATTGGATCTCTTCAAAGAAGAGTTGTGAAATAGTGCTTGGTTCTAACAGGAACGATGCCACTGAAAACGTCATCACTACTGTTTCTGACAACTTCTGTAATACATTGAACGCCGTACTAAAACTAGCATCCTTGAATAGGTTTTCTGGTTTAAAGATTATACCCACTTTGGTAGTGTGCGCTTTGATTAGTTTGATGCATTTGTCCAACTCCTTCAACGGTTCTTTGGTTACCAGTTGTTGGGCGTTGTTTGTTTTTCCTGACTTGATCCAGAACTCAAGGGCTTCGTCGAAGGAACTTAAAAGAGCGTCAAGTTCTTGTTGGGTTGACATGAGATGAGATTGAAAAATGCGATCTTTTAGATGTTAAAAATGATTATAGTAAAAATTATGTTAAATGATTTAATGAGCTTAATGATTTAATGAGCTTAATGATTTAATGAGCTTAATGATTTCATGAGCTTAATATAATTAAAAATAAACTGTTATGAAATTGTAAAGTTATTTAATGAACCAAAAACTCATAACTAATGATCTTGATTTTAAATCTACCAATCTTCATCATCCTCATCATCACTTTGAGCAACCTTGCCTTTTCTTTTATTTAATGCCAAAGATAATGCATCAGCCAAGCTACCAGGTTGGCCTGCAGGAGCAGCCGGCTTATCTCCCTTCATCTCCAGAAGCAACACACTAGGCTTTTCCAACTGCAGTTTGTCTGTTTTCTTCAACGAGGAGATACCTGCACCTCTGATTGAAGCAAGCAATGCGTCACGTCCACCGTTCGCAGCGGCTGCAGGACCAAGGTTAGGTCCGCCCATATCAGGGGGAGGAGGTGGTGGTGGTGGGCCTGAGGAGGATGTCATTGCAGGCAATGGCGGTGGAGGTGGTGGGCCTGAATTCGACATGTTTGGCAATGGTGGAGGAGGCGGTGGGCCATTCGTTGCCGGTAATGGAGGGGCAGCAGGGGCCGAAGATGCTGGGGCTCCTGCCTCCACCAATGGTTGTCGTTTTGGTGGAGGTGGAAGCAGTGAAAGCGGTTGTGGTGGCGGTAAAACAACCTGTGGGTGTTGTGGAACCTGTTGTGGAACCTGTTGTGGAACCTGTTGTGGAACCTGTTGTGGAACCTGTTGTGGAACCTGTTGTGGTGGTGGTAACACAACCTGTGGGTGTTGTGGAACCTGTTGTGGAATCTGTGGAACTTGTGGAACTTGTTGATAAGCTTGTGAGGGTGGTTGTTGATAAGCTTGTGGGGGAAGAGCCTGTGGCCCTCTTTGAGCTCTAGGAGGTGGAGGAGGTGGAACCGCACCTCTTGCTCTAGGAGGAGGAGGAACTGGAGCACCTGAATTTCTTGGAGGTGGAGCTGGAGGAGCACCACCTGCCCTTGGAGGAGGAGGAGGAGGAACCCCATTTCTAGGAGGAATGCCAGGAGGCCCCCCAGGAGCTGGAGGCACGCCATGCACTGGCGGGACTCCAGCAGGCACACCAGGCCCAGTTCTTGGAGGGAGACCGGGAAGCGGTCTGGATTGAGCAGGAGGATCAGGTAATGGGCGGTTCAATGCAGAGTTTGCGACTGCAGGAGCCACTGCAGTGGCCGGTGGTAACCTAAATGTTGGTTTATACGGTTCGCTGGGAGGAGGAGAAGGGGAATTTTGAGGAGATGGGTCTTGAGCAGCCAGGGGAGCAGGGGGAGCAGGCGCCAGGACGCCGCCCGGAGGAGGCGGTGGCGGGGCCTTTGTTTTCTTTGGCTTGGCCACCTCGTCCTGTTGGAACCTTCGAGGAATTGGAGGCTCCAAGCCCACCAAGGGTCCTCCCATCTGGGAAATGTAATTTTTAATAAACTCCCGGTTATCGGCAATCATGTTTTCAGAAATGCCCGCGGCTTCAAGCTCGGCATACAACGAACGCCACTCGGGAGGCGGCACGTCGTCATAATACAACACACCCTTTGATCTGCGCAGTCTCTGGGCTGTGTTGACATCGATGAACTCACCGCGCGATCCCGGGGCCGTGGGTTTCTCTGCAACTCTACCCTTCAATGCTATAGCATTCTTGTTGTTGACAGTCTGTTTCAGACCGCTCTTTTCACGGGAACTCACCTTCTTGTGGAAATGGGTCGCATCGCTCGTGTCTTCAAACAAAAGTCCATACATGCAAGTTTCCAACTCAAAAGTATGGAAGAATTTCCGGTCTTGGTTGTACTCAAACCCCACGTACAACTCCTGGTCCCAGATCACGCCTCGTGATCCAATGATATCCACCATCTTAAGAAAGAAGGTGTGACCAACGAGGTCGTCCACAAGGGCCACAGCCCCAACCAATCCGGTGTACTGCCATTGCGTGGGGTCTGGGTGTGCTATATATAAGCGTGCTACGGTGGCATCAATGATTTTGTTGTTGGCCTTGGGAATAGACCGCTTGATCTTTTCCTTGTCGGGGGTGGTCAAAATACCCATGCTTGTTTTTTCAAGATGAAAAACAAAAAAATTAGTGAAAATGTCTGGACGTCAAGGAGGCAAAGCAAAGCCATTAAAGGCTCCAAAGAAGAAGACCCAAGAGTTTGATGATGAAGATCTTGCTTTCAAGGCCAAGCAAAAGGCCGATGCTGCTGCTAAGAAGGCCATGGCTGAACAAGCCAAGAAGGGTGGTCCATTAGTTGGTGGTGGTATCAAGAAGAGTAGTAAGAAGTAATATTATGTTTTAGTATTTTAATGTAGGGATGTAGAGGGATGAAAATGAAGAAATGAGGCTTGAAGAGTATTATGATGAGTATGAATAGAATGATGAGTATGAATATTTAGAATGATGAATAGTGATTAGAATGATGAATAGTGATTAGTTGGATATGAAATTCATGAGTATCAGATGAGGACGAGTATAATGATTCTTAAATAGGTTGAATAACAATACATAAAAAACATCCATCAATGTCATGTCACATAGTATCTTCATTCATCGTTTCATCGAATCGAAAATAAGCTTAAAGAACCTTAGTATGACATTCTATTGAAAAAAGAATCCAATGTATTCAGTCAAATCTGACATATCCGGATTCAGCAATGTACATCGCTACTCCAATTGAAATTTTACACACAAAACATACGATACTCCGTTAATAGTTTCAAGGTATAGTGCAACATGAAATCTGCAAGTGTTGTCTAATATACATGAGCTCATTTCGTCTAGAATGGTTAGGGGCATAGATGCATGGTTACCCCAGTAACTAGATGTTGATATTGATACCCTGCTGCTTCAAATAGTCCAAACCACCGTTCAAAATCTGCTGCAAAGGATCATCATCTTTAACTTTCTTTTGAAACTTCTTTTTAGCATAGTTGAAGTACTCGTTTTCAGGCAGCTGTTTCTTTTTGGGGTTTTTAGGGTTTGTAGGTTTTTTAGAACGGGTGGTTGGTTTGGAAGTTTTGGTGGTTTTGGTACTTGTTTGAGAGTTTACAAAGTATGCGTCGTATACACTCTGAGCCTGGATCTTCAAACCTTCATAGTTAATGCCCTCTTCTGGCTTGGGGGTGTTGAATGTAGGGAAGGCAAACACGCTGAACCATTTGTCGTAGGAGAGGGGCGAATCGGCACTCCAGAAACTCCGTATATTTGGGATGTCTGTGGCCACAAGACGGTCGAACCCACGCACATAGATTGACCCAAGCACCAAGATCAAGATCATTCCGAAAAAGAGCTTGAACATGAAGATCACCATCCCAATCCACCAGAATACAACTCTCTTCATAAACCGATACCCAACATACAACGAAAACAACATGAAGAAAAACGACGTCACCTGTGGATACGTTTGATACACAAAAAACCCAACCCCAAGTGCATTCTTGAGAATAAACGCACTGACGCTGATTGCTACCGACAACAACGCTGCAACGATATCTATACCACTCATTATTTTTTGGTTGTGTTGGTCACATGACTTCAGACACACACCGAAAGTTGCTTTCCGATTTATCCGTTATTGTTGGCGCTGGTTTCTTGGACTGTTCGTAGCCACTGCATGCCCGTAGTCTGACACCATCTCTAGTTCACCGTTTGTGGTAGGGCATAAAATATACTTACCCGGACAACACTGAAAAAAAGTATTTAAGCATCCGCATCGCCTGGATTTGTTCGCCAGAAAGTTGTTTACCTCCGATAATTTGGCAGTTTCTTGTGCCTTTTTAGGTCTAGGGATTCCGTCCAGCTGTGTATTCGTGCTTTGCCTATTCACTTAGGGAGGTGCTTAAAATGGATACACGGTGGGATTTTTAGATTTGAATTGTGATATGTGTTTGCTGTTGACAAAACTCGGATAGATAAATGATGGCTACAAAGAACGTGTAGAGGTATTACTTCTATGCGTCCCGTTATGCCACGACATTTGTAGTGTAGAGGAGCGAACCAACAAGTCATAAAGTGGGTTTTCTTGAGCGAGTGCAAAAACGAAACTCTCGAATATGAAGCACCACAATAAAAACCATCTGTAATAGAACTGAGAAAACTGAAGTATCGAACTTACGAACGAAGTTGGTTAGTTTGGTGTTTGTTTCTTCTCGTTCACTTTTTTGCGCCCCAAATAGCAATAAAAATTTGTACATGTCCTCGAAATTCTTCCTTAGAAAGAAACCGCCCAAGTTATCGATACTAGAGGAACTCCAACAAACGTATAATGATTGTTGTGATCAGTCAATTAAGAACATTTCGATGGAGGAGAACCAACAGTTTGAAGAAGCATTGAAGGGGTGGAAGCTGTTACATACGTCACTTCTTTACAAGGTGGACTTGTTTGAGAGCCAAAGCAGGCTCTCCAAAGATGAATTGAGCATTCTACAGGATATTAAAAGCATACGAGACGAGAATGTGCGTCATTTGGTACGCGTTCAGATGCTAGTTGATGAACTGAATAGAAAAAAGCAGCACCAACCCAAGTCGAACGGATCGCTGCCGATACCGTCGATTAACTCACACTCGTCTCTGATGTCTGTGCCGTCTCTCCGTAACTCGAGACCCATGGGTCAGAACGTAGCAGGCACATCGTCGCAGCAAAGATCCATGATCAAGAGTTTGCGACCAACGCCAATAAAGCATAAAACCGCTCCACTGGCTGCTGCCGCGGCGAACGTTTCTTGGACAAAGCCCAAAGTCACCAGTCCGCTCCCGAGACCCCCCAAACCCTCCAATTTGTTTGATGATTTCGATCAGGATCAAGTCATTGTAACGAGACCCAGTCATTCCGATTCTTCGGTCAATTTAATAGATTTAGATGATAATGATGTTTTGATTGATTATTTTACAGAGCTGCCCACAATCGATAAGGCCACCGCTCTGTTTGGTACTTTGAATATTGATTCTGCTTTAGACTTTGAAAGGGTCCATTTGAATGGCCCTAGATACGAAGAAGATTACCAAAGGTATAGAGAAGAGAGAATTAAAAAGGATACTGAAAAATTGGACTTAAGATTAGAAAGACAACGAGAGCAAAGAGAGCAAGAGCAAAGGGTTAGAGAACGGAAGCAAGGAAATGAGCCCAGAAGAGAACCGATTAGAACTGAACTAAAAAGAGTGGAAGCCCCCAAAGATGTAAAACCTAAACCGAAAATCACCACTGATGCCAAAAAGAAACCATACGTCTACACCAAACCACAACCATTGAATGTTAGTGCAGTAATGAAACAGACGCTGGCCAAAAGTAAAGTTAAAGTACTCAAGAAAGAAGTCAAAAGAGAAGCGATCAAGAAAGAAGTCAAGAAAGAAGCACCCAAAGAAGCGCCGAAAGAAGCACCCAAAGAAGCACCCAAGAAAAACATCTCATACAACTATATCACACCAGCAAGACCCAAATCTGCATCACCAGTAGTAAAAGAAGATGTCAAGTCAGAACCCGAGGAAGATGAAGATGACAAGATTATCAAATCAATCCGAGGAATCGATCCGATTGCAGCCAAGCAAATCTTAAACGATATTGTGGTGAATGGAGACGAGGTGTACTGGGACGACATTGTGGGGTTGGAGAGCGCCAAAAACTCGCTTAAGGAAGCAGTTGTGTATCCATTTTTGCGGCCAGACTTGTTTCGTGGGCTTAGAGAGCCTACTCGCGGAATGCTACTCTTTGGGCCGCCGGGTACCGGGAAGACCATGTTGGCAAGAGCAGTGGCGACGGAATCCAAATCTACATTCTTTTCTATTAGTGCGTCGTCATTAACATCGAAATATTTGGGGGAGTCGGAAAAGCTAGTTAAGGCACTTTTCTTGATGGCTCGGAGATTGGCCCCATCGATTGTATTCATTGATGAGATCGACTCCATGCTTTCATCTAGATCCGAAGGAGAAAATGAGAGTACCAGGAGAATCAAAAATGAGTTTTTGGTGCAATGGTCTGAGCTTTCAAGTGCAGCTGCGGGCCGGGACTCTGGAGAAGATGTTCTGCGGGTGCTTATATTGGGGGCCACAAACCTCCCATGGAGTATTGATGAGGCGGCTCGGCGCAGATTCGTACGCAGACAATACATCCCACTTCCAGAAGGATCAACACGAAAATCACAAATTGAGAAATTGTTAAAGTATCAGAAAAATACTCTCAGTCAGGAGGACTACAAAAGTTTAATTGAATTAACGGATGGTTTTAGTGGTTCGGATTTAACTGCACTTGCTAAGGATTCCGCAATGGGGCCACTTCGTGCACTTGGGGACGATTTATTGCTGACACCAACTGAAGACATTCGTCCTGTCAACTTGGAGGATTTTGAAAATAGTTTAAGGTACATCAGGCCGAGTGTCCTGAAGGAGGGATTGAAAGAATATGAAGTATGGGCTACTAAGTTTGGATCTTCCGGAGCGTAGCGAAAGATTGCTCGAGTGCTTACTGGCACTATTTTTTTTTTTTTGTTTCAGGAGCCTGTCATAGTGTCATCTTCCTTAAGTTGTCAGACGGGGTGATGAATCTCATATACGAGCACCTTATTTCAAAACCGGGGCAAGTTGAACCCTGGTTGACGAGCACTTTGTTACCTCTGATCGTAAATTGGAAAGGGTGCGTCTTCGAGAACCTCTTGTTGAAACCCTTTACTGTTTCATTCATTTTCAAACGATTCCCTCTGTATTATCAGGAATGTTTTATCAATGAATTTTTTTGTCGTTGTCACACAAACGTATTGTCGGTCTACGACTTAGAGATATTGTTCTGCATTAAATTACATCGTCCACATGAGTTGTTTGGCGAAGACAATATGCATGTATTGTTAGCATGAAGACCCATGTAGTTGACTTAAAAGTTACGAATCAATGCCAAAAAAAGAATATTTTAATTCTAGATCGTTGGATCTGTTACTTTGTGTTTGATTATGTCTGTACGTTCTTCATGTTTATGCTACACTAACATTCCACTCTCACGAAGTAAAAGCGTACAAAAATAATAATTAATTAGAAACAAATATATATTAAAAAAGTGTCTGAGGCAAACCATGTCTAGATCTCTAGGGTAGAGTTTCATTTGATAATAAAGTTTTATCGTCAGGAATCCAAAATTCTAAACATTATAGTTAAAGAGGTTCCCCGATAATTATTAGGCAATTCGACATTATGAACGTTTGACAGAAGCAGTCTCAATGGCTTTTGTCCTTTGATCTATTGTTTGGATGATCCCTTGTTAAATAATTTGCATGTGGGTTGTCTTTGATAACAGGTGATTGTCATGCAAAAAAATGAAACACAGAAAACACAGAAGTCAGTGCACAATTAGATTATTTACACAAGGCACAAATTAAACATTAAAAGGCATTGCAAAGAAAAATAATTATTTTTTATACAGATTATTTTTCTTCTGCATGTCTGAAGCTGCATATTCTCATTCCACGTCTTTGGCCGAGTATTTATAAACCATTTGATCTGCCCCAAAAGTTATAAGGATAACTATGATTTCACTCATGAACACCAACTACAGCTATAATAAACATCCAGTTCCCCAAATCATGACATCTACATTAAGTCCTCCCACATCTGAAGATGGCTCTCCAACATACTATTATCCACCTCATAATCAGTACTACTATAGACCTCCACAACCTCATCAACAATTGCAATCACCATATATTTATTACTCACAACAACCAACCAATTTCCAATATATGCAAGGTGTTGCCATAACGGGAGGGGTCCAGCCTGAAACAAGACGTAAATCAAAACAGTCAACTACATGGACTCCTAAGGAGGACCGATTATTGCGTGAGTTGAAAGAGATACAAAAATTGGGCTGGAGAGAAATCGCAAGTTTCTTTGAAGACCGCACCCCAAATGCATGTCAATTCAGATGGCGCCGTATCATCAGTGGAACTCTGTCATCTTCGTCATCACCTTCATTGCATAATCCCCATGACTCGACAAGAAAACGTCATCACTCCATCAATTTCTTGTTAAATTGATTAGAAAACTAGATATGGGTTTTTTTTTGTGGGGAGGCGTATATTAAGGTTTATAGGTAATACATTTTTTGAAAATTGTCTGGTTGTAAAACTACCCTGTCAAAAAGGGTCTGATATAAGTCTAGAACATATAATTCCGTAGCAATTGTGATTTAGACTTTTCGAAATTAAGTCTCTCCATCTGTATGGATGACCAAACATATCAACCCATTGAAAAAGGGGGTGCTCCAGACGGAATGTAACGATTGTTTGAGGTCTGCGAACGCCTACATGATGCGACGATTAGATTACGATACGTTACAGTTTCTTTCTTGGTAATATACCCTTTAGGGGTTGTACACCTGTACACAAACTACGTGAAGAAGAATGTGTTGTCAATTTGCACCCAATTTAATAACTGGCAAAAAAAAAAAAGTGGGCCGGGGTGAACGAACGATTGGTTAATTACGCTGTTGTCTATACTAGCTGAGTAGCCGATATGACCGCAAATGTGGACCAGGGGAAATTACATTCCCTTGTGCTAGCTGTTGCAAATAGGTACCGAGGCGCTCATGTGCATAATATTTGATAAATAGGAAATACAAAACCAAGTGTCGAAATGTGATACATTTTGGGCGTCACGTTAGTTGTATAGCACTTTGTATCTCAGACCGCCCCGCTCATTTGAAACCAACTTGATGGTAATCGGGTATTGTTATGAAATGCCGCAAAGCTCAAAATTACAAATAAAAAAAAAATTGTTGCATAACATCTGCCCATCTTGTACATCGGGTTTACCCATGTCGATGTGCGATTTCTAATCTTGCTCATTCAGAACAGGGATGGATGAGTTACTGTGAACATTCCTAACCATTGATGCCCCCTCCTTTCGAGAAGGTCTCATTACATCACATCGGCGAGGCGCCATTATTGTTGTGCTCACGTGACGAAGATCGTTTTACCTTCCAGGATCTGCTTAATATTGTTACACCGAGTAATTTGTACAATATCATACACAAGTACCTTATTGAACATTTTTCAGTTGTAATGCATGCACTTTATGTCACAATAATCAATTGATGTCCTTTGTTCGTTCTCGGAAAGTTACATTATGTGTGCCGTGCAAATCTTTTATTCAACGTTTATATCTGTTTGCTATTACTTCCACTTTTGAAACTTTTTTGTTACTTGTAGAGGCATACAATAGACTGGATCAATTTTGGCGAAATTGTACTTCTTGTGATCAATTAAGCTCAATCCAGCGATTCCAAAGCATGTGTGGTAGATATCTGTTTGGTTGTCAGGTCTATCACTGAATCCCCCATTCGTCAAGTCTTGACACTCCAAGATAAAGTTTTCCAACTTTGATAAGTCAACCCAATGACTCTTGCCGAAGATAGCCAACGACAGTAATACCCACCAACTGTAACAAACGTCTGGCAATTTCTCCGGTCTTCCGTTGAATCCTCCCGATGGCAACACCTGTCTTTCGCTCAACCAATCAATCAATTTTGTATTGTTTTCCACCAAATCGAGCCTATCGACAATAGCTAGTGCTCCCACGCATGTAAACACCTGTGCTGCATGACTTTCGCTTCCTGGTACCAATCCAAATGATCCATCGAAATTTTGACACCTCATGACAAAGTCCACTGCAGGATCAACGACCTCTTTGGTCAATTCTCCTAGAATAGACAATGACGATAATGCTGTGTACGAGAATCTACTGTCAATTTCTCCGAATCGATCTCCCTGGAATGATCCGTCCTTTAATTGTAAGCTTCTAATGAACGTAACCAATTGACCCCTTCTGCCCTCCAATACTTTCATCTCATCGTCGTATATCCTGAGTATTTGAAGCGCTGAAAGCGTGGATAAGATATGCGCATCATGCTTTGGAAATGACCCGAATCCTCCGTATCGTTCATCCCAGCAACTCATCACAAACTCAACTACCTTATCCCGGGGTAATGCTCCCAACTCATTCATCGTAACAAGTGCCGTGACCCCCCAGTAGATCCCGTTTAATCGAAGATGTTCGCTTAACCAGTACTCATACGCCTGATACTTGTCCTGCTTGACTACAAATTCGATGTGCTTGTCTCTTGCAAAGGTTGCCATTTGTTTTTCCCAGTCACGTGTCATGATCTCTTTTCCCACCAACGGCTGTATCTTAACCATATCTGCAACTTTAAGACAACAAAGAAAGTTTAACACACAATTGATGAAATAGTCTTATTAATATTGTATTATCCGGTAGTTTAAATTTTTAGCAACCTACATAAAATACTCGACCGATTTTTGTATTAGTAACCACGATGCTATTTTGGTGTATTATTTCTTGTCATTTCAGACTTGCCTTCTTTAGTTATCGATTAGTCGTAAAAACAACAGTTTCATTCGCTCATAATCAGGTCTAGATAATAAAATGAATTTCTGTCTGGAGCTTCTAAAATTAAAATTTGATATTAGTTTCCCTGCATTTTCCTATTTCAGGTATGTTCAGAGGATGGGTGCAAATCTAGAATTGCCTTGAAGATTAACTTTAAGATATGAAATTAACGTATAAGTATGGGGTTTAAAGATGCAGAATAATTCAGTCTACTTCAAAAAAAAATAAATAAAATAAAAGTTTAATTAGAACTTACGATATACCTCTTTTATTCCTATCTAACTGTTTCACTGTAAATACTAAAAGAAAACCTCTTTAAACTCAAATTTTTTACTTGACGGAAAATATTCAGCATAGTTTAATCTTCTCAGACCTTTGTACAATATCAGTGCAACATTCACCACCTTGCAACCGTTGTATGTGACATCAAAATTTTCGACCGAGGTGTCATTTAATATCAAAACCGTGGGTAAAGGTTCAATTCTTAAAGAATGATCATAATTTGAATTAATTAATTTTAAGTCTTTTGAAAATGGTTGCAAATTTCCCTGGTCCAAAAGTGTCTTGACTAATTTTCTGGCCTGCAAAACGGGATTTGGAACGTGGATATGCTGCGATTGTATTAACTCGTTGATACGCTCGTTGTTATGCTTGGTCTCAAGGTTGAATATTTCATCTTCAAGTTTGTGGTCACTTTCAAAAATAATGTCATTTCGCTTGAGTTTATTCATCATTTCACTCTTCAAAAAAACTATTTCTTGGGATAAATAATTAATGCGGAGAGGGTTCCATCCCAAAATAAGCTGACCTTTCGGGAAAAGCCGTTCAAGCCTAGTCACAAATACCCTTGGCACACTTCTTTGTGGTAGACAATTAAGGTTGGAACTCCCCATGGAATAGGTCAGTTGCCATGGATCATTCTTCCCAGGAATTAAGATCAACTTACACGAGTTAAGAATCGTTGGGTACTCCGTGAGTATCGATGCAAGATTGTCAAAGTAGCTTTTGTAAAGTTCAGTAGATCCGGCGCTAGATGGAGTTAACGGAACAGACACAAATGAGCCCACCATGACGATGGATAGTGGATTTTCTTGGTTTTCCACCATGCTAAGTTCGATTTGACTAAAGAATTTCTTTAATCCATCCATAATCTTGAATGAATCCAAAAAACAATCCGATCCTAATATCACAAACTTGTTGTCTAAAGATCTCTCTAAATTTATTAACTTTTTCCTCCAGCTCTTGTTAACTTTGGTGACCCTTTCGTCTCTTTGATCATGAATTCCCATGAAATCCAAGTTCCCATAATTCTCATTGGTCACCTCTCGTCTTTCCGCAGGTGGATGTCCCACCATACTCACATGAAGTACACCGCCAAAGTAGTCTACATTGGAGTTAGAATTTCCTCCACTGGCTGAATAAATTCCTTCCACTATAACAAACATTCCTGTTGTGTAAAAGCACCCTTCTGCCTTATCAGCTTGACTCAAATCAAGCTCAATATAGTCTGTAGAGTCTTCTAATATGTAATCTCCATTTGAATTCTTGGAAAGTAACCCAAAGAGAACAAATAATGTTCCATCTCTACCAACAACATTTTTGATTAAAGATATCTCCAGTGTACTTCGAGCAGCAGACTCAAGTGATGCAATAGAGCTTCCATGCTTCTTTTGAAAGTTGTCGTGACGTGAAAGACGGTCGGAAATCAACTGATATCGATTGTTAAATAATTCAATCAGCGATTGAAGGTTACTCTTGATATCATTCCCACTCTTCTGTAGACTGAACTGTTTTCTGTTCCTATCAAACACAAATCTGGGTTGTTCGTTAGGATTAATCACCTTGAAGTAATCCTTCCAGTTGATCTGTTCCTCAGCTTCCTCCATTACAACATCCACAATTGTATCACTACGCGCCGCTTTTTCAGCAACCTCAGTCTTTTTATTCAATTCCTTCAGAACCTGTTTTAAACCATTGGCTTCAAGGAAAAGACCTCTGTCTTCTATCTTCCATATTTTGGCGATCTCTTCCATAAACTGTTGAGCAGGTACACCTCTCCATTCTGATCCAAATCTATAACTTATAATTTCCGTCAAAACCGCGAGAGCATCGGTCTTGATATTGATTCCATGCTTCTTCGAGAATATACGATATGCTATTGGTCTTAGGTTGGATGGTTGGAGTTTCACTGGGAGTCCTTCCATGGTGACGCGTTTTTCATTTTATTTTCGCGGACAGAAAATGATTAGATAATGCGATACAAGACCAAATATGAGACATTGTGAGACAAGACAATTGTGAGACAAGACAATTGTGAGACAAGACAATTGTGAGAAAGACAAATGTGAGACAAAGCAATCTCAGATTAGAGAAACATCAGAGAAATATCAAAGAAATAATTAGCGGTTGCTAATAATTTGCTAGCGGGAAATCCCAATATGTAAAGAAAACAGAAAGGTAAATATTATGGTTTACAAGATAATTGATAAACTTTGAATTATATTCAATCTCGATACAAAATATGAAAATAGAAAATAGAAGATTATATAGAATGTTATCAAATTACATCTCCTATAACTACTTGTAAATTTTTCGCAGCCTGATATTTTCTAGTATTGTCGTTCGTATCGTACTCGTAGAACCCTTTGTTCACATTCTCACAGTAATAAAATTCGTGTAACTCCCCCACGTACCCTAAATCTTAAATGTAGCTCCCTCCTATAATTCAAATTTCATCTGTATGTAACCAAAGCTTATAGTCTGATGTCATAATTATAATTTGTACTGGTTGCAAATTCTCTTGAACAATAGGCAATGCATTACAGGGATCTAGACGTTTTTCGGTTTTGAGAATGAACTCATGAGTCCGCCTCAAAGAGATACGTTCAAGTACAAAGGTGATGACCAATAAACTATTCGTCTAGAATAACATTTATAATCAGAGAATGCTGAACAACGCCTCATACTGTGTTGTGACGTCAAATATCATACTATCTAATCAGAGCTCACATTTTTCCCTGCTGATTCCTCTTTTGTGATCAACATGACAACAACGAAATCATTTAAAGTATATACTACCGAGTGTCTGCACCCTTTGTACATTCATATATACTTTTCATCAAGCTCACGCTTAATTTTTCTATACTTTTCACCGTGTCCAAATTTCAGGATTGCTTTCGAATCTTCTTCATATTCGAATAATAATTTCAACTTTGTCATCAATTCGTTCAACCTTTTCAATTTCACCAAAGTTTTGTGTTTCTTTGAATATGATTTATGCATTTGCCGTTTATCTATTTCCTCATGGGTAAACCCATACAACTGAGCATCCAATTCCCTAATCTTGCTTTCCTTTTTACCCTTCAGTTCAGTCAAGAACTTTAGTATTTCAGAGAAAAACATTTCACCATTATATGAACTTTGGTACCCTTCGCCTTGGATGTTGCTTGATCTCAATCTTTCGATTTCTTCTTCGATTGATTCTTCGATCTTCTTATAAACAGTCTCGTTTTCTTCATCTATATTCAATCTTGGAATTTGGTAGTTGAACGATTTTCGAAGTTTATTATATTCATCTAGCGTCCGCTCAATACTGGCCGTTAACTGGATATTTTTTTGATCTAAGCGGAATCTTTCATTTTCGTAGGCTTCCTTGATACTATAGAGCTTTTGTTTGAGCTCCTCTTCAAGCGTACCCCTTGGATGTCGGTATTCAAGTTCTCCTCGAAGCTCCTCCAACTCGTCACGTGTTTTGAGCTCTTGGTTACGTAATGTTGCAACCATATTGTTCGCATCCGCTAACTTTCTTCTCATCCCACGAATGTCGCCCTCTAATCTCTCGATTTCTTCTTTATTTTTCTTTTCGTTATCAGATGCTTGTTTAATTAAGTCTTCCTCCCTTTGAAGTTGAGTTTGCTTTTCAATTTCCTTTTTTTCAAGCTGTTTCTCGGCCTCTTGTAGTCTTTCTGCAAGAGCCTCATTGCTTTCCCTTAATTGTTGTAACTCTAACGTGTTTTTTCTTGTTATTGAGTTCAATTCTAAGCGAAGTCTTGTGATTTCGTCCTTTAATTGCGTTATTCGGCTGTTATCTAATCCCTGATCTAGTTTATTAGCACCTGTGCTTGGAATACCCCTGTTTTGAGCTCGTGGGTAAATATTACGATTTATGACATCGTCAACCTCATCTGTCTCTTTAAATGAAACTCGTTTGACTCGAGTACTCTCTCTTCCCATCGCAGATTCTTTAAGTTGCTCAACGTTACCCACATCTGATTCCAACTTTTCCAAACTGAATCTACCTAATAAATTTCTCAACCGACTAACAAAGTTATTTCTGGGCTCGCTAACTTTAGTTACTTTCCCCGTGACACTCTTGTATAAACTCTGTGGCTTGCTTCTGGGTACAAACCCACGGGGTATTTTACGAATTGGCGATCTCAAGTACTTGTTATCTGTCTGCGCCTTGGTAACCTTGTATTTGTCTAATACTTGATCGTATGATGAGTAGTCCCCAATTTTCAGGAAGCGCGTACTGCTTTTCTCGTATCTATCAGGTTTGGGACTAGAACTTATATATTTGTCATGTACATAGTCACGATGCGGTAATCTGATTCTGATCCCATCATCCAATATATCTTCTCGAGGCTTATATCCATATTTTCGAGATGAATCTCGGTACTCTGACATGCTTTTGTTTACATGTTTTTTTTTTGTCTCTTACGGCTTTTTGCTTGCTGTAGCTGACTAAGCTATTTTTGCAGCCTCTTGGTTTTTCACATGAAATGTTATGAAACTTACATTTATGCCTGTCCAACTAAGCCGACTTACAGTCAAACCTTAATCGGAACCAGAAGATAAGTCATTACTAATTCCCTTTAAATGGTAGGATATGAGATTCCACAAATGTCATTTAAAAGAATACTCTCCATCAAGGAGCTTTTATAGATTTACAATCAAACCTTCATCGGAACCAGAAGATAAGTCATTACTAATTTAAATTGTGGGATATGAGATTCCGCAATATCATTTTAAAGAATACTCTCCATCAAGGAGATTTTATTAAATTTCTAGCATACGAATAAATAAAGCATAGTGAAGGATTATTTCTTAGTTGTCTCAGTAGATTTCTCAGTATTTACACTGATAGAACTTTGTGCTCTTTCAATATCATGAATTTTGCTTTCAGGTAACTCGTCAATGCACTGCAAGCCTCTGTCTTTGATAAACAAAGAGCTTAATAAACAGAGACCGATGAAAGGAATTAACAAGTAGTAGTAATTTCTTAATGCCTTCATGTATAGTTTCCTGACATAAGTAGTTTGAAATTCGTTTAAACCGTCGGCATCAAACCGTCTATAGATGTTTTTAGACAAATGCACAATGTAGTCAGCAGGAAGAGTCTCCTTGGTTGTATTGGTTTTGAGTTCATTCAACATTGAATTTCCCACAATGGTTGAACCCACAGCAATACCAATAGCACCACCAAATGATCTCATGACGTTACGTGTTGAAATCACTACTGCTCTATCAGCTTTTCTTGCTTGAGCTTGAACAGCAACCATAGTTGGTTGAAAAGTCCAACCAACACCAGTACCCATAACCAATAATATACCAACAATTGATCCAAAGGAAAAGGTTTCATTCCATAACAACATCAATCCACATCCAATTAACCATAAACAATAACCAATAATTACAACATGAATATAATGACCACTAAGTGAAATTACCTGTCCTGCAACCACGGACATTACTGCCTGCAGCATGACGAAAGGAACGACAAAAACAGACGTTTCCAAAGGGGACTTACCCCTGACTATTTCAAAATAATATGGGAAATAGTACATGAAGCTGAAGTAAGTTGCACCAAAGAAAAAGTTAGATCCTATAATCAAACAAAGTGAAGGGCTTTTAAAGATTCTCAAAGGGACCATAGGTAATTCTGGGATTTTCCATTCAACAAGCACGAACGCAACAAAGCAAAGGCCCCCGATGATAAATAAAGTTATCACCAATGCGCTGTTCCATGCATATTGTGAGCCACCCCCACTAATTGGGATCAAAATTAAAGTCAATGCAGCAGATGAAAAAAAGATACCAAGGAAATCAAGCTTCTTGATTTTTTCAGAACGACTAAGAACCGAGTTCAACTCTTTCTTTCTGTCATCTATCAAGAAATAGATAGCTATTAAAACAAGAACGCATGCGGGCAGTAAGAAGTAATAAAATCCTCTCCAACTGTAGTTCTTAATAAAAGCTGACATGATAAAAGGCCCAATAGAATTACCAATACCCACACTTGAGCCAAGGATACCTTGGTATGTACCCCTTTGTTTAAGAGTTACAATATCACTCAATAATACCATTCCTAACAGCGAAACACCACCACCTCCGACTCCGGCAAATGCTCTAAATATGAAGAACTGAACACCAGTACGACTAACACCACAGGCAACGTCTCCGATGGCTAACATTGCCACACAGACCATCAACACTTGCTTTCTTCCAAAGATATCTGAAAACCGACCAAACAATACTTGGCTAACACAATTTGCTAAAAGAGATGCGGTACCAGCCCAGTTGATAGTATTTTGGGCGTTAAGATCTTCTCCAATCTTAGTAAGTGCGATCGTGATTCCTGTTTGATCAATGAATGAGATCATATTCGCTAGTGCTAATGCTGCTAGGCAAATGAGTACTTTCCTTCTAGGTAATATATTCATATGAGCATTGCCGATAGCATCATGTAAATCTTCTTTACTAACATTCTTACTGGACATTTTGCGTATTAATATTACAAAAGTTTGCGTTACAAGGTTAATTTATATCAATTTGACATTATCTATATATAACGGTTGCCAAAAAAAAAGAAACACAAACTTCACACAGTTACACAAAGCGTGAATTAAGGGATATTAAATGGTTATCGGATTTGATTAGGAATGTTTCGGAAAAAATCTTGGGTAGTATAGAATGCTTGAATAATCGCTAGCATTCACTTGTTGGAACATCGACTAGCGCACAGTAAAGTCGGATTTTCAAGCCAAAAAATGCGCTTAGGCTCTAAAGTTCCAGCTTGTGAATAAGATTTCACTGATGCATGAAGTCCAGCTGATTTAACAATAGACATCCAGCTTTATTTTTTTTTTTTTGGTATTGGAGGAACTTCCTATCATTTTCTCCGAAAGCACCCTAGGAATTCCGATGTTCAAAGGTTAAAAGCTCATCAAAAGCTTAAATTTAATTCCGAAAAAAATAAGAAAGCGATTAATACAAATCTTCTTTAATTATACTACGTGGTTAGTTTTATTGGTACCCCCACCGTGTGCTTTCTGCTGATTCTAACTTTCACCTAAAATTATAAAAAATTCAAGCACTATTGTTAGAAAATCTTGGCTGCAACAAGATTTGACTTCTGCTCAGTCAACCAAACCACTACGATTCTAGAACTCCTTAATTTCATTTTTGGAAGGCTGTGTTCTAGAAATGAAACCCTGAATAGATACAAACAGCCTAATGTGAGTACTGACATTAGCCATGGGACATTTTTAAGCTCTTGGCAAGTTCATAGAACAGATTCTTGGTTATGCTACTTAAAATAATAAAGGTCATAAGCCGTGGTTTGTTAAAAGATACTTCATCATCACCAGACTTTGACGGATTTAGATGGATAAATTAAGGACACTGATTAAGTTGCTTTCATGTATAAGCGAGGGACGGTTCCGATCATTCTAATTAAATAGAAACAAGAGTTGCTCGTTATTACTCTTTTAGTAAAAATGAATGCGAGATGGCTAAGTCATCTCTGTGCTATTATGTCAATACTATGCATGGGACCAAGAAATTTATCATATCTGACAAGCCTCTAAAGAACAAAATTAATATGACCAGGAGAAGGACATATCTGTATGACCGAACAGTAATTACATGTTCCCTGGTCAACAACATAAGCCATTTAATCCACACAATTGAATTCTACAACAACAAAAAAAAAACGTTGATTGCTGTCAATCCTGCGTTGATGATTTTGTGTAATTTAGATAATGAATTGTATGAGTTTGCTTTATTCAGGAGACTACAAACCAATCTCTTATCAATGAACTGTTATCATGATCAGGGGGCTTACTAAATCCTCACAATCAACGGCTGTGGCTTGTGGATTGGTAACTGAGAACACAGAAGATCAAATGTAAAGCGTATCTACCAAGGTGCATGCAACTTGCAAGGTCTAGAGAATAAAGAATTATAAAAGTAGTATAAAAATGTATAGACGGAGGTGTGTGGACCTAATAAAGTGTAATCCTAAGGAATATTTAAGGGGATTAATTGGCAATCGCTGAAACTATCAAATTCTGATTTATACGATAATGGCAACTTTAGCAGAATAATTCACAATGACGACCGGCATGTTGTTTCTCGCCAGTTAATGAAAGTTTCTTATTTTGCTCGATGCGTCTTTTTTTTTTAGTTTAGGTTTGCAGCAATTTGAACACTTGCAAAATGGTATAACAAATAGGTCATTTATTGAAACAGTATCAAGTCTAAAGACAAGTTTAAATGCAAGGTCCGAAAAAAGAGAAGTAAAATATGATTAACTCATTCTAGCAGTTACTTGAATTTGGGTAATGATGGGAGCCACATTTGTGGAAGTAACAGACAGTGGCTCGAATTCTAGTTGAGAGTGGTTTGAAGACTTTTTCAATGTTGGGATCGGTTGAGAAGCAGGAGAGGGCAAGTGCATTTTCGGGATGATTGTGGAAGTATAAGAAGCCGAATCAAATTTATTTGTGACCGTATGAGAACTCAAGGGACTTGAAGGGATATCCAAATGTTTTGCCTCTGATTGCAACAGGGAACTTAAAACGGTATGAGAAAGATCGAATTTCTTTCTGGTGGGGACGTTTTGGGGATTGGACGTGATTTTGATCACTGAGAAAGGTTCCATCAATCCTTCCAAGGTATGAGCTCTTCTGTGGCCCTTCGAGAAGAGGGAAGAAGTGGACTCCATTGAAGTTGGAGGGGAGACAGGATAGTTATGGCTGTTTATGATTTCTTCATAAAAGTTAATTTCCTCAACATGAGCAGTACCTCTAGGTAAAGATTTATCAATAACTGGACTGCCTGGGATTGAATTTGCTGGAGTTTTGGTTTGGAAAAAGGACTCCAAGTTCTTAAAGGCCAGTTCAGCATCCATCAAAAGAGCGCTTTCGAAATAACCAGGACTTGAGTCATCAATCTGTAAATTGTTTTTATATTTGACCCCATTGACCAAATTGAACAAGTCTATTCTATAGCTTTTAGGGAGTTTATTGTTAATCAAATGAACCTTATTAAACTTGGAGGGGTTTTTAATGAATTGCAAGATTATTGGTTTGAGGGAATTAATGGATTCCAATAAATTTCTTCTCAAGTCTATTTTATCCAAAACCAATAAATTCTGTAACCCTTCAAGATCAGTAAGCTTATTATTATTAAGATTGAGGGTTGACAAATTCTTCAAATTGTTTGGAAGGTTATTCAAATTAGTAATGTAGTTATCAGAAAAGTTGATGAATTTAATATTGACAAGTTGTTCGAGACCATCTGGGATTTTATCCAATAAGTTATTTGACAAGTTTAATTTAACCAAATTAACCAAAGGTTTGAACATGAAAGCAGGGATTGAAGTCACCAGGGTTTCCGTGACTGTCAATTGCTTCAACAAGACCCATTTTTGATCTGGTAATGACAGGTAATCTTTGTGAGGAGGTAATGGAGATAATTCGTTGATGAGATGTTCTTTCGGAAGGGAGCCAGCTCCCATTGAAGAGCGTTCTCTTCGCGAGTACCTAAAGGCCGAGTTATCATCCAACTCAAAATCGTCTGTGAGTTTGCGTAGCTTATGTGAGTTGAATGAAGATCTTCCATTTTCGTCATCCTTGACAAGATTGAAGAGGACCTCGGCTATGTTTGATATTTTTGAGTTGCGGATAATTAATATGCGGAGTTGCTCGCTGAGGTGATGCCAGCCAAAGATTTCTGCGGGTTCGTAATCAATGAGTTCTAGAACTTGTAGATTCTTGAACATTTTGAGGGGGATACTTGTGTCGCAGGGGTACTCCTCGTAGCCACTGATGCACCCAACCTTGGTCTTTGGGGAAAGAATCAAGCAAGGGATTTTAGTGAATGATGAGTAAAGATACTTGATGTCCTTGTTGATCAGTTTGGGGTCCCTGACGTTCAAAAGCACTCCGCCGCTCCTCCAGTACGTCAGCGCACTGGATATGATCGACCGTACCGAGTTCATCGATGATATCGACTTTGTGTCCGAGTCAAAGTGGCGTGATGATCTTGCGTTGTTAGCCATAAATGATATAAATGTTGGTTCGTGGTTAGGGTTGTCCACCTTAATATTCAAAGGTCCCACTTCAACGTCCATGGGCGAAGTTTCGATTCTTTCTGCAAGAAAGTAAAGGTGATGAATAGTAAAGGAAAGTCGTAATGGCCTGACTCCTGAGTTCGTGCTTGATGCCCGATTTTTGGAAAAGCATAAAAGCCCATTAGCTAACGCCTCTTCGTGCCGCCGAATGTACGAGGCTAGCCGTTGTATGTAGGCGTCCCCGTCAATACAACTTTCGTTCAACGAGAAGGTGCCCATAGTTCTGTTCTTCTTCTAGGCCCCTCTGTAGTATATGTAGCTGGAGGGCGCGGGGGGTGGTCCTCTTTAATGTTTATTTCTCGATTTACTTTTTTTCTTGTTATTCTCATGTTTTTGTTTCGGCACTATTGGGAAAGTACCTGTATGCAGGTACGTTGTAGGGATGTGAAACGGTTTTTCATGGAATGTACAGACAACTACAGATAAGTTTCCCACTCTTCATTTTATTATAAAACGATATGCCCATTTAATTTACGCCTCGATTTCCGAACGCAACAGACTAGTCTGATCTGTAGGATCATATAAACTCAGTTGTGAGGCCTCAATTTGGCTAGTTCTCACGCTGGCTGCGTATGTACTATTTGCGGCGGTTGGGTGCACCAGGAGACGTTCCATAATCAGTGCGGGCGGAATTCCTGCGGTACTGCAGTTTGTATCAATACTTCGTCTACGCATTCTCCGCAGCGAGCTGGCAATTGTAACTATACTTTCACTATCACGATCTACCAATTGTGGCTGCGTCGTATGCACTGATCCCGAGGTGGTCGACGGATGTATTGCCGTGATCATAGGCTGTATGCTGGGCGCTACGGAAGTTGCCATTGTAGACGCATTGGATGAAGTCACATCGGCATTACCCTCGCTCAATATCGAAGGGGCCTTGGTGCTCGGTGCTGACATCACACTCTTTAGCGGAATTGTACTAACATTATCTGATTCTAAAGTCTCGTCATCTTGGAAATGCACCTGGTTTGCTTCTCCGTGTCCATCCATCAGGGTTCCTTTTACTGTACTTCTTCTTTCCGGTGCAACGTTCTGTCGATTCTGCATTAACCGTTTAACCCATCCAAACCTAACCTTAGGCTGTCTTCTATCTATCCTTGTTAGTCAAGTTTCCTTCTTGGTTCTTTGCACTTACCAATTAGTTCTGAACTGCTCATCGTAGAGTTTCCCTGATACCGATGTGACATTCTACCAATTGTTTTCTTTAAGGGGATACGATGTTTAAAAATTTCGCAAAACAAAAAATACTTTGTAATGAAAAATCTATGCAGGTAGCAGCAAAATAAAAAAGAAGCTCCGCGACGGGGAATTGAACCCCGGTCCTCCGCGCGACAAGCGGAGATTCTAGCCACTAAACTATCACGGACTTTTCTGGTCGAGAAAAAAATGGTTATATAGATAATAGCTCTTTGAGTATTTTGTAAAAATCTGTAACATTTCTTCAAAAATGATGAAAGTTGTGTGATGGTTTTTCGGAAATGATAACAGTTTTATTACATCAGCATGTGCTCGTACATAAGAATACATATACATACATATAAACCAACCCTGATTCTATATTTGCTTTGAAATTAAATTTTAACCTTACATCTTGCTACATATAATATCACTGCACTACATCAGAACACATTCTTTCTCCAATGTGATAACTGCAAATCCAACAATTACTCATCCGCTTTTATTCAACAGTTACTCATCCACTTTTATCAAACAGTTACTCATCCGCTTTTACTGCTTCTGTTCAATATATGCATTCTGTATGTTTATTCCCACTGTATGGATAGATTTGAGGATCATATGTATGGTATGTTAATCCCACAAATGATTATTTTTTGCTTTCTCTATGTGAAAGAATTTTTGAATACTGAGGTATTGTTAAGTATTTGTTGTGGTAAATAGCTTAGTTGTTTAATAGGTAAGTGGTGAATGTATACAAATCGCTTTAGATGGTGATCTAAAAGTTGTATTTCGATGATTTATTTAGAATATTTAGTCAGGTATTTATAGATTTCCAATAAGAATCCTGATCTCTAAAGATCAGGGCGGAAATGGTCTGATGCCTGATAATTTAGCAAGCAAGTTACGGGTTGCTAAAGACCGGAGGGCAAACATAATTTATACTTTGTAAGTATGATAAGAAACATGCTGACATAAGGTATTAGTAACCTAGTTTCCCTAACAGGTATACAATTATAAGGCTAAGTGGAATTCACCAAGTTGAATTTCCTTGTTACTCTGTCAGACTCAATTTGTTCGCACAAAATAAACCTTATTTTAGTTCCAATAAAAATTAAGATAAGCGAGAAGACCAACTTGAAACGGAATTGAAAAGGTTAGCTACTATTTCAGCTATTCGAGATATCCAGCTATTTCTTTGCATAAGCTTTTCGGAATTCTAATCCACAAAGGTTCTATCTATTAATGATGCCGTACAACTACTAAACTGACTAGGCAACAATTTTATTCACTTGCATAATACCTACAACTTGTTCTCATAAACCCTTAAATATAATACAAAACATGACCCTATAAGAGAGTAAGCGTTACAAACAGTAGTAACACCAATATACCCGATGCAGTTGGTGTGACTGAATCACCACGAGGAGAAGATGACCCTAGACTTGAAGAAGCCGCATCTTCTACACGAGTATACCAGGGCATATCGCCAGCAGCAAGTCGCAATGCTGTCATGTTGATACTTGCAGTCTCCACTAATTCTATATAGGAATCATCAGTGTATGTTTCAACATCGTGGGCAAGAGGTATCAATGCTGCGGGGAAATATCCACCGTCTTCAAAGTAATCAAGATACTCAACTGGGTGATCTCTAAAATCGTTCACTATTCTAGTCACGAAATCTAAGTCTGAAGAATCTAGCGTACATGCAACTAATCGTAGAATAGCAAATAACACTAACATACGATTTTTTTTATTTTTCGGTTTGCTTTCATTATCATAAAATACATAGTAACAATACATATAAAAATGGCAGAAGTGAATCTCTAATTCAATTAGAGCAAAGTGTTCTTACTTGGACAAGGCCGGGGATGATACTCTCAACTTTGTTTGAGGGTTGACGATTTCCAAGGGTTTCTTTAATCTAGGGGTATGTATTCTTGGGGACATAGGGGCTTGGTTGTTAATCGTAGCATTGTTTGAAGTTGGAGAAGTCTGAGATGGGGAAAATACAGAAGCAGTGTAAGGGTTAAACTTCTTTGTTGTAGGGCTTCCGAAATACTCAGGTATTTCAGGGCAAAATTCCATGTCGTCTTCTATGTCAAAGGATTTCGACAAATAATAACGTAATCGAGGAGTATGGAAGGAGTAACCCCCTGAAGTGCCTTCTGACCCTGTGCTGAAGCTACTCATAGAGCTTCCACCATGTTGACCATAAGGCATATTGTTACTAAATAAGGGACTTGTGCCAGATGTTTCACTTGTGCCACTACTTGTGTTGCTTGTGTTACCACCAAGCATGGAATGCACCGAGTTTGGTGAATATTGGTAATTGTTATAAACGTACTGATTAGCCATCTCTATATCATAGGTTTCTGTATTTTTCAGTTATTTCGAGATGAGTATTTTTAAAAAGACTATGGTTGATAAGGAGTGTTTGTTGTTGTACACCTTTTGTGAGAAGAGGAAAAAAAAAAAAGTGCAGGTTAATGAGCACAATACAGCGATCTGCAGAGAAGGGGATTTGCTGGTTACGTTTCTTTTGTTGACGTCAGCGGTCATTACTCTCTATCTGCAGTATATTCTATTGTATCAGTCACGTGTAGAAACATCCCATTTACAGGTTAGCCAGGCGGAGATTTGTGTTGCGAGGCTACCTAGGAGGGTTGCGAGGTCATAACAGCCCACGTGACTACTCCGGTTTGATTATTTTTGCAGGTTGTGAAGTGAGGATAACCTGCTGCTGCTTCGATGGTTGCTACGGATTATGTAACCGATTACGACACGTGACCGATATTGCACCACCCCAATGTAGTAGTTTTTTTGCAATCATTTAACACTACAGAATGAACGGAGAAATTTAGTGATGGACACCCACGATATACCAGCTGACTTCCATAAGAGCTTAGCCAACTCGAACAACTATTACAAGTTGATGATTCTTTCGAATGGAATGCGCACTCTTCTAGTTTCCGACCCTACGCTGGATATAGCGGCCGCTGCAGTATGTGTGGCTACTGGCTCACACGATGACCCCCCAAGTGTTCCTGGGTTGGCACACCTATGTGAACATGTATTATTTTTAGGAACAAAACAATTTCCAGGACAGTCTGAATTTCTAGACAAGTTGGACACTTTAGGTGGTACCTCTAATGCATTCACAACAGGTGACTGCACATGTTTTCATTTTGAAATACCTGTCAATGACTCCAAGCTCAATGGGGACTTTGCTTTTATTAACATTCTCCAGAACTTCTCTTCCTTCTTTAAGAGTCCATTGTTCAATGGGCATTCCAACGAAGTCAATGCAGTCAACAACGAGCACGAGGCTAACGTGACCAATAAAAATAAACTCTTGTTCCATGGATTACGAATTCTAGCTTCTGGATCCCACCCATTCCACAATTTTGCTACAGGAAACACTGAAACCTTGAGTGTACTTCCAAAACTAATGCATATCAACATAAAAAAGGAACTAATTAAACATTTTGTTACCCATTACACTGGCGACAAGATGACGTTGGTAATTAAGGGCCCACAGTCATTGAACCAGCTTCAGAAATTAACTCATTCTTTTTCCTCAATCGCAGCTGGTTATACCCTGGACTCCACATCTTTCAATTCTAGTTTCAGTCACCGATTCTTTGTACCAAAGGTGAAAGTCTTTTCCAATGTTAACAAAACATTGAGTGGTCTTCGTGAAAACAACTTGGGTGGTCTTCATGGTACCTTAGGCCAATTGTTGGTTATTAAGAATTCATTCAACTGTCTACGGATATACTTTCCCATTCAACAGACAGAAAGTGCTCACTTTTTTCAGTCAGTATGGTGTAATATGATAGGCGACGAGTCCGAAGGTTCTTTATGTTCACGTCTTATCGATAAAGGTTACATTGAGTCCCTTTATTCATTTGTATCGGAGATCACGGAACATGATTCGATTCTTATTATAGATTTCGATCTTGCCTCTTCAGGAATAACCAATTTGAATTCACTCCTTCACGAGGTGTTGTGTTTTTTAACGGAAATCCCCAAGTTTCCAGCTAGTTACCTATCAAGATACTTGAATGAGATATTGACCATCAACAAGTTGAATTACTTTTACAAGAACAACAAGACTAGTGAAGAAGTGTCTGAATTAGCCCAAACGCTCCAAAGAAACCTTAGAAGCATTGGGCTCCATAACATTTTAAAAGGATACGAGGATTTACATGACACTTCCAATTTAATACCCAAATTTATCGCGCAGTCAAAGACATTGTTTAAGTTGAATAACTTTAATTTGATAATGATGTGTGGCTCTGATCCAAAACTTTCGTGTACCACGTATCAACTGATTGAGGCTGATAAATTCTATAAATTCACGTACAAATTGTACTCGATTGACACTCTTGAATTGTACAAACAGATCTTAGATGAACCTTTTGAAGAATACAAACCCACACATAACCCGTTTATAACCCAAACACCACAGGAGGTGGATTCTATGATAACCAAATTGAAAAGCACATCATACCCAGTCAAAAAATTACAGGTAGGGTCGCCCGCACTACTTGTTCAAGAGCAACCGGACCTCGAAATATGGTTCAGAAGGAACTGGGACATTAGCATGAGAGATCGGACAACTGTATCATTTCAACTTCTGCCGGAGAAGCTCGACTCTTCAGCATGTAATATCATTGGAGTAGAGTTAATCTGTGGATTATGGGGTAGTTTATTGAAGCGGAAGTTGTACAATAGTGAGTTGGTTGGGTACTCATGGAGTCTAAACTGCAATTTTCTCAGCAAGCCATCGATTTCGTTCAGTTTGGCTGGGCCCAATAAAGACTTGCAGAAGGTGTTGGGGTTTATTATCTCAGATTTAAAATCATTTGCGGCAAATATCTCAAAGACACCATACTCATTGTTGAAGAAAGTACGTATTTCGTGTCGCAAACAGATGACAGAGCTTTTGAAGAGTAACGGAATCAAACAAGTTCTTTCTGGGTCGATTTTATTCTTAGAGGAAAAGGTGTGTGGTCTAGAAGAGAGAATTGAAGCGTTGGATGAGATTTCACTCGAAGACCTCACCAAAATTGCAGTGGGATTTATAGGCAACAGCTATTTGGAGATGTTTTTAAGTGGGGACTGTGATGTTCTGAAGGCGTACCAACTAGGAGATATGATATCTAGCATGAGAAAACCTGGCACAAAGGGGTCGATTCCTTCTTCATATCAACTTCGACCAGGCTCCAGATACGAGTACACTGTTCTTAATCTCAACAAGGAAGATACGATGGAAACAACATATTACTACATTCAATTGGGAACCCGTGAGGATTCGTATATGATGACAAAGTTGTGTGCGTATTACTTAAACTTAAGCTGCTACAGTGAATTGCGAACCAGAAAGCAGTTAGGGTACGCTGTGATGTGCGGGGAGAGATTGTTAAGACAAACACAAGGAATTTACATCTGCGTTATGAGTGCTAATTACAATACCCGTGAGATGACAGAGGAAATCGACAGGTATTTGTTGCAGCAGGAGTCCAACTTGAATGAGATGGATGCAAAAAGCTTTCAAATAAACATTTTGCAGCCATTTTTAAAAACCTTACATGAGGATACTGCTGGAAACACTTTACCGGCTAGTTTGGTATTCAGCAGCGAGCCAATCAACTGTAGTTCCAACTACGACCCTGATCATGAAGTGATCAAATCTCATCAAAAGGAATGGGAGAAGATTGTGAGCAAATCCTTCAATGATTCTGAACATGAAGGGTTGTGTGACTTGGAATCTTTTCGAGAGTTTTACTCCAAATACATCTCTATTAAGTCAGCACACAGATCGTCCTTGAATATTGGACTTTTATCTCGAGTGGATAAGGAAGTTGCAAAAAAGAAGAATATGAAGGAACAAGTTGGTGGATTTCTCAGAATGTACAGTTTCTCCGAAACTCAGATTGATTTTATTCTAGAGGAGTGTAAATATGATATTCTGGCACTTCCAAGGGTACTACTTTTCCATACCAAGCTGAAAAGAATGCTTTTAAAGTATGTATTGGAAGGGTTAAAACGTTTTCGAATTCATCGTAGTTCCGAGGAATCGTTTGGTAAGAGACTAGGGTATTCGGATGATTTCCCGGTGTTGAAGGCAACACATTTGAAGGGTCCAGATGATCTACATAGACAATCGATAATTATTTAAAATAGAAATATTATATACCAGTATTGTATCAAGAGATTGAAAAAAAAATGCAACTAGGGATACCGATTGTTAACGAAACCAATAAAAATGGAGCATTCAATGCGGTAGATATCCCAACACTTGATGAAGATGTACGAGCATTACTAGTGAAGCACGGGGAGCCTGAAGTAGTTACTGGGGAGAACAACTCCGGGAGAAGAGATCGGTTGATCAAACTCATGGAAGAATTGAAAGATCTTGACTTGTTAAACATGGAAGAGCACGAGCAAGAGGAGGAAGAGGGAGAATCAGAGGAAGAGGAGGAAGAGTTCTACACGCCGGGAACACAAGAACTCTACGATGCACGGATGAGTATTCTCAAGTCGTCGATGGCATTGGCGCGGGAAAGGAACGAAAAGGCCAATGCTGGGACGCGGGACGAGGTGACGCTCTTTGCACGGCGGGAGACCAATGCAGCACTAGGTAAGTTAGAAGCGTACGGATCGCAGGTGATAGCCGGCAATACGCGTGCGGTGTCGAAAGTGCGATATTCACCAGATGGCCAAAAGATAGCAAGTGGGTCGTGGGATGGACGAGTGTATGTGCTTGCAGCTGAGGATATGCAGGTAAAGTACGCGACCAAGGCAGATGCACACACAGAGAAGGCCAGTGCAGTTGAGTGGAGAGACACCGAGCACTTTTTGTCTGGAGGGCAGGAAGGCACTCTTAATTTGTGGAGGGTTGGGCACGCTGCACCTGTGATGAGCGTAAAGCAAGCGCATGAGAACCGCATCAGCGGTGTGTGTGTACATCCAGACAAAAGGTATGCAGTCACGACGTCGTTTGACCAGACATGGCGATTATGGGACTTGGAGAAGCAGACAAGTTTAATGCAACAGGAAGCACACGCGAAGGAGGTGATGTGTGGCAGTATCCAGGGGGATGGCTCGCTTCTTGCGTCTGGAGGGATGGAGGGTGTGGTGCGGCTTTGGGACTTGAGGTCCGGCCGTGCGGTCGCCGTGCTCACCAGTCATGTTCAAGGCGTATATGCTGTAGATTGGTCCCCCAACGGGTACCAGTTTGCAAGTGCTGGTGGTGATAGTCTGGTCAAAATATGGGATGCACGCCAACTTCAGAATAGCACAAATGAATTGCACCTGATTCCAGCACACACCAAGTTGGTGAGTGATGTTCGTTTCTACAAGGGCGATGATTCCCGCCGTGGAACCTTTTTAGTTACCAGTGGTTATGATGGTCATGTTAACGTGTGGTCTGCTGATAACTGGATTCGTGTAAATCTGTTAACTGGTCATGATGGTAGGGTAATGTCTTGTGATGTGCATGGTGATAGAATTGTGAGTAGTGGTTGGGACCGACTGGTGAGGATGTATGTTATGTAGGATTAAGAATAATGGAATGTAGATATGTAATAAAAGGGATAATCAGGGAGATAAAATTGGATGGTGAAGATGGTGAATAGATTGTGATAAAATAGTGAAGATATTGTGATAAAATATATTGTGATAGTGAAGATATTGTGATAGTGAAGATATTTTGATAAAATAGTGAAGACTGTTAGGCTTTAGTTGTGTTACTTAGCTTAGATTGTTTTAGTGTGAGTGGGTTTTAATGTGTGGAACACGTTGTGTACTAGTTAAACGGTTAGCAGTAGCTTTCCCCTTCCCCTTTGCTAACCTATTTCAGCTCTTTATATACTTTCTTGCTCCAACCCTTTATCTCTTATCTAGTAACTTGCAATTTCACTTTGGATGCAATCATTTTGCCGTGCGAGATACGGCTCTTATCTTGGCCGCCGCATCCTATTATAACCGAGGGAAGCTGACATAAGGTATTAGTACCTCTTGTCCCTAACAAAGACATTATGATAAAATAGACATTATGACAAAATAGACATTATGATAAAATAGACATTATGATAAGAAAGATACTCTAAATACTGAATATATTAAACATCTTAAATTAACCATCAGATTAAACAGATGAATAAACCAAAATATTACATAAGAAAATAAAAACAACAAACATGAACCTTCTCAAGATATTAGATGGAACACCAGAACCACCAGTGGTAGACCTCCAGATCTCGCATACAAACAGTAGCGGGGAATATCATCTAGCAACACCAATGTATGAGTTTCAGAAAGAACTCACGGACCAAATAGTATCACTCCACTACTCTGACATTCTCAAGTACTGTGAAACCAACGACACCAAAGAACTTATTATGAAGCTGTTACAGATTTGTATCGAGAATTGTATGCTTGTTAGCACACACCCATATTTACTCATCAATCACTATCTCCCCAAGAACTTGTTGCTGAAGGACATGCACTATAAGTTAGCGGAAACGAGCGGGAAGTTCAATGTACTCAAGGACTTGATGAATGTAATTATACAAAGCAACAAGAAGAAGATGTCGAAGAATATCGGAGTGGTGATGAAGAACGACTCGCGGTTTTTTGATCTTGGCGAGGCGCTTTTGCTTGGGTGTACGGGGAACCGTACAATCAAGCGGTACAACGGGCACAATGTGCAGCGGGAGCTGAAGAAGGGTCGGAGTAGTAATGATGGATTCACGACCACGATCCATTTACTTCCACATGACGGTGTTGTGCAGCGTGGCGAGGATACCATCAAGGCCATTCGGTTCGATACGATAGTTGTTTTTGACGGCCATGTGGATACTCTGCATGCGTTTTTCAAGTCCATACGCGAGCAGCATCGTAGAAATGACCCTGCAATCACCATCCGGCTTGTGCCCATGAAAACCGTGGAGCATAGTAAATTGTTCAGCAACGACACATACAAGTTGATATCGTCGATTGTGTGTTTGCGCGAGAGCATTGGGAATATATCGCCGGATGTGTTTCCCATCTATAATCAAAAGCTAACATATCTCTCGTCCAAATTCTTTGACTTCATCTACACAAAGGCGCCGCCGTCGGTGGGGTGGCCGCTTCCTGAGCTCCCTGCCATTCCCCAATTCAGTCCTGTGGATGTTGAGCGTTCGCTTTTAACAGAGGTTCATTTCCATTACACTCCGTACGATTCTATGGACATGCAAAACGCTTCAGCCAATCCTCCCAGCGAGCAGAAAAAACGAACCTACTACGAAATGAAGCGTCTCGAGCTGGACTACGTCACCAACCCGTTGAAAAACGACCTAAGTAGCTTGATTGGTGTACAGAGTATCTCTGACTCGAATTCCACGGTCCTCACACATAGACTCCTAATGCAGTTGAATAACGCATATTTTGAACACACTATTGTTGCCCAAGATAAAGAAAGTTATGTTATTTTTGAATCGGTTCAAACGACGCGTGAGGGCCGTAGGAAGTTAGAGTTGTCTCTGAAACTTACCAACATTACAAATGATATTGACCATGTGCAACTGAGAATAGATATAGGAAATAAGCGTATTTCAAAGAAAACAGCAGAGTCCCATACTCTACTAGATGAGGCTAAATCGTTGGTGAACGAACTCAACTCAAAAGTAATAGAAAACCCAAGTGCTGATAAGGAGCACTATATCAACAATCAAGTTAAAATATGGGATTTGCAGCAAAAGATTCAAGATCAGTTAGCTAGAATTACCTCAAAACATGAGGAAAAGAGCTATATATCGAAGGAACTACAAACAGCGATTTCATCCATCGAACGATTAGAAAAAGAAGAGTTGGACATAATGCTGAAAATACAGAGTAACACTTCTAAGCTTGAAGAAATCGAGAGTTTAGAACAAGCAGAACAAGCTGAGTTCAGTAGACATAGAGAAAAACTCTTGGACGATCTAAAGCATGAGAAATCTCGTAACGATGCGTTGAAGTTGAAGTTGACTGAAACCTTCAAGTTTCTCAAGCAGACGTCACATTTGAAAAAGCGTAAGGCAAGAACTATGGCAGATCATAAGGTAAATGACAGAGATCGTCTGGAGCGTCTAAAACGGAATTTTGATTGAGTATTGCACAGTAAAGTTGTCAATCCTCAGTATTTAATTGATAATTCTCACAGCATTAAATATTTATTCTGGATACTTTGTACTATAACAGATATATAGGCATCTCTGACTTGACCAGGTCTAATATCAAAACATTATTGATTGGACTTTCCTTCTTACTGAGAAACTGTATCACATCCTGTGCTAAAGCACCACCTATAACAGCCGCAATAGGAGAAAACTCTGTGAATTGTTGGTTAGAAAACATCTCAAGGTATTCATCGGTGATGACAGTTGTAGGGATTTCTAGTATATTGCACTGCTTTTCAGCAGCCACCTTCAAGTCGGCTGCGTTTGTGGGGCCCGTTTCGAAGAGAGCAAATATAACAGGTAACGCTGCCGACAAACGTTTCATTTGGCGCTTGTTTAATTGACGAGGCAATTGCTTCAGAGAAAACACATCCACCAAAGGAATGTACTTGTCAAGCACGGTGAGTATTTCCTTGTTGGACTCTTTGTCGTACTTTACGTCAGTGATCAGCTTGACCCTATTAATTTGAGTGTTTGCTGCTCTGTGTTGATTTCCAGCATCCTTTTCGCTGACAGACTCATGTTCAATTAAATCAGTCAAGATATAAGCAAATAACCCATGTAATCCCGCCACGTAAAGAGGGATACGGAGACTTCTTGTGAGTGCATTCAACTCAACTAGTTCATCTTTCTGAAGCTCTGTGGCAATTATCAAGTCAAATCGTTGGAAGTAGGTGTGGTCGTTGAAGAGGTCACGAAGTGGGTTTGTGTTGATTGAGAGGTTGACTCTCTTGTTCAAATCTACAATCTTATCGATTATAACAGGCAATTTTGTAGATCCGACTACGCTATCATCATTGGGTAGGAAGAACTGCGTCGCAAAGTCTTCTTCTTTAATGGTGGAACTATCCAAAAGCTCAATACTGTTTAATCCTCCAAGAACCAAGTTCTTGACTATTTCTGTGCCTACACCTCCTATGTTTATGATTAGAATTTTGGCTGACCTAAGACGTAGTTGTGTGGCCATACCCCAGAGTCTGATTTGTCTATCATAGAGGGCTATTTCATCAGCGGTGAGTTCTTCCATGTTGATTTTTGCGAAGAAAATGAGAAAAGTGTTTGAATAGCAAAAATACAGCTGACTGAAAAATATCATTGAAATGTTGTAAATAGATAAAAGGATTATATACAAACAGAATACATTTTTGTACTCCTACATTAATGCATTACAAATAGTCATAAAATATATATGCAGCGGTGTCATATACCTGAAGAAGAAGAATCTTCTGGCCACCAATCAGGTCTAAATATCCTCAAACCAAGGGAAGAACCACCATCCAAGTCCGGTATGTCGATTTTTAATTTATAATCATGCTTCTCCATATCACTCATAGACACCAAGATAAATCCAAGGTTTCCCTCGACAGAGAGAATCTTTCCCAACAGCGAGTTTCTTTTACGCACAGCCAGGGTACCAAAAGGGGAGTTGAAAGGGGATTCTGGTTGCGATTCTGGAGAGCTGCTTAGTGGGGAAGATGGCTGGACCATGTGGACAGGGATTTTGGAGAGGGAGGCAACATTCAAGACTTTCAAGTGGTCTACAACGGGATCGTTCACGTTCATGGTGATGTGGTTGGGTACAGGGCCACCGAGGTCGTAGAACTGGAAAGGCATGATTCTTTTACGGATCACGCCATTTGTATAGGTTCTGATGGTTAGTTCTTGGCCCACATAGCAGCCCTTTTCGAGAGAGATGCCGTTGACGTAGTCTAAGTTTGTTTCAAAGGGGAGAAGAGCCACGTCGGGGCCTTTGGCGTCCAGCGTCTCAAACAACCCATTCAAGTATCTTCTTCCGGTGAGCGTCTTCTCGTCCACCGTGGTGTCGAGCGGAAATTTGAAGTTGGCAGAAAACAACTCAGAAGGGGAGGCAATCCGACTGTTTGTGACCACTTTCAACCCGAAATTCGGGATACGGTTATCGATCGCAAAGCCTGTGACTTTGCTGGGGTCCTTGAACAAGTACTTGGACAATTCGTCCGCGTTTTCGACCGCGGCCGTGGGGTCCAGTGTATTCAAATAGGTGTTTTGTAGTTCGGTCAACCAGTCATCGAACTCAAAGTCATCGTTATAGTAGTAGTAAGAATAAGAGTCTGCGTGTGGTTTGATGTCCACCTTGGAACTAAGCTTGTGGAGCTTCAAAAGCATGAGTAACTTGGACGAATACTTGGAATCCACTTCAAGCAAGTAGTTGGATTGGTCATCACTCTTACTGGAGAACGGGTGCGCATACAAGAACAAATCCATGTTGACTCGACCCTTTGAGTTGAGAAGCATGGTGTTCAAACCATCCCGCCGTATGTAGATGGCTTCCGTGGGGTCGTAGATGTCCTGGTGTATGATACCCCAGTTCGACGTCTCATCGATATATAGATTACGATCGATGTTTTCAAACGTATGCAGTTTCTTCTTGACTATACTTGGGGTTAACCTGGACGTTATCAATCCATTAATAAACTTGGATGCATCCGGGCCCTTGATTTGAATGATGCTCCTGGATAGGCTGCCAAATCCATTAAGTGGTATCCTCATGTTGGTCGCTTCCATTTTTTTTTTCCCACTTGGCCATTGATGCCCTGAGCGAACACACAAAAATATATATAAAGGGTTTTCGTTTATTTATGATGTGAATTTCCTAATTTCATATTTAACCATGATGCGTTGTACCCTATTTTTTTTTTTTAGATTTACATAGATCATTTATGTGTATACCCGCCTACAAGCACTACTTACACTTACCATAGTACACCGTACAATCACCATAACGTTGCTCTATACGCTGGTTATGATACCGCACAACTTCACGGTTATGTCCGATTGGGTTTTTCTGTGCTATTGTTCCTGTAAGTGTATATCTATAGGTGGCTGCGAATTCTTCGGAAATGTGTTAAAATGGCAGCACGTGTGATAACTCCCAATATTTGACCCCTTGGCATCACAAGATTACAACACTCACCCCTCACAAACAGAAGGATTACTATTAATTCTTTTTGTTTAGTCACTCGATAGCTTTATTGTTTCATTTAGCAACAATTCTATATATAGTTTGTACTCCAATTTCAATGTGGTTATAAGGTGGTATTTGCCAAGATTCTCACAAAAAAATATTTATCTCGTGATATTTAATATAAACCTCATACCCTCCTCAAAATCCATCTGTATCCAGATGATTTCCTTTATACCACTAATCACATTAGCACTCGCTGCTCCTACACTTATTAATGAAAATTCTTCTGTTCAATTAGCTATTCGTTCTACACAGAATGGCCGAGATAATGAAATGGCTGCAATACAAAAAATATTATCCACAGAAATGTATTCAATAGGTGGGGACTTTGGCAAAGAAGTCACTTTTACCCTTCACACTGATGGTACTTTAACCGATATGTCTGGTGATGCGGTCTCTATCGACAAGAATGGCTTCATGACATTTGGGAAGGGGAGCGATAACTTTTTTGAAAACCATCGTTATTTACAACACTCCAGTAAAAAGGATTGGAGAGCATGTCCTGATGGCCAAGGTAATTTTATGTTGTCAAACAACTGTTCAGAAGGCACAGTACTTGGGTTGTATATTACCAAGATTCTGAGAGAGAATGAAGATTTTATTCCACCGGGAGAATAGAGTTAAGCAATGAAATAGTATATCTTGAGAACCGTTGTTCTGTCTCTTTATTGATGAATAGCATATGAAAAATTGGAAAATTACCAGCCACGTTATGCATTGTTTTTCCGGAACTACAATAACAATCAGAAGTTTAACTTGAACAATGCCTCCATATTAGGCTTTCTTCCGAAATAATCCATTTGGTCATACCCAGTCTTCCATATATATTGCAGCCCACTTTCCTTGCTGGTTGGGTCCACTTCGAATAACATTCAATATCACTAGCAAAACCCAGAGAGTACCAGCAAGTCGTAAAAATCTGACATGTGAATAAAGTTAGCATAACCATTCAAAAAAGCAACCATTCGAAGACAAAAGCGGTAAATCATCATACGCCTCTTTCCATATGTCAGCAATATGATAATTTTCGCAATCCTCGTTAGCCTCCTTCGTGCGACTCTTCATATCAAATAAATGAATATAATCAAGCAATATTGACTTTCTTTCTGGCCTCCAACCTTTCAGATGTCTTTACTTCTCTCTCTTCTGTCTTATAATACTTGGATAATCTAACTATTTGAGCCGCATTCCAGTACTCCAACATCTGCGAAAGAGCTTCGATGTAATCCCTCTCCAATTCAAAATACAATTGGGAGTGTATGCGGTATGTTTGAACTGCGTGACTTTATGGAAATACGTGACAACCTCACTGTAAAAGAGAAGGCCTGTCATGTTTGGGTTTTGTGAAATTACAAAATAGCGCGATCGCTAAAGGTGCCATCTTCCTTTTGATATTCAACATCAATTGCAAAGTTACCGGCATGGGTAAATCACCATTCCTTGGAAACAAATCATTCATGTGCCCAAGTAATTTTACCTTACTAGTACCCCCTTGTTCAATGTTATGGAAGACTGCATAATGATTATTATCTTAGTACCGAACCTCTTCTAGTTTTGGTTCAAGATTAACAAACTTGATTTCACAGAGCTGCTCGAATCTATCAAACATTCCTTGCGTACTTCTATAGATTTCAAACTATTCAGAGATTTCTTCAATGTTTGATATTTCTCCTTCAAGAGCATTTGTAATACTCTAAATTCCTGTAGTATAACTTTATTTGTTCTGTTAACCAACGCACAATCAACTCTCAAATTTTTGAACTCAAGTAATGCATCCCTTTCTACCTTTCCACCCACCATGAACTTGTCCTTCAACTGGGCCATAAAGAATTTACCGTTATCCGGATTTATGGTCATACTATCTTCAAATGTGTAGTCAGAATACTTATAGTGTCCCAAAGTCTTAGAAAAATTTATAAAAGAGTATTAATATCTTCTCCAAACTTTCTCTATTCTCTGGAATACTGTTTGGTCTGCCAACAAAGGCTCTCTTTCTAGTCTCTTGACTGGGAGACTTTTTAATAATGGGTAAAATATCAGCATATTTGAATGTCACTTCGACTATTCCATCTTCGTGCTCAAGCAAAGTTATGTTGGCTTTAGGAGTACCATCCAGTTCATACCCCGTGAATAATAAATATGCTTCACTTTTATTCAAGTTTTTACCGAATGAGGTTGCCTACCGCCATTTCTCCCTTGGTATCCTTGACATTATCACTAGTTTCCTGGTTCAGCTTCTACTCTTGAAGTTTTCTGTTTATAATTCAAGGTGCGTGGAATCATCAACCGAGTTATCCAATTTTTCAAAATCTGTATAAAGTTCTGGCCTTAACATTTGACCAGCTTCGAATTCAGAATTCATCTTATTACACTCTCGGCAAGCCTCTATAAATAACTGGTGATGCGCTAGCATAAATATTAAAGGTGTAGCTCAATTTTGAAACTTCATCATGGAAGGAGGTGTTTTCTGAAAACCTCTAATGTTGGATTTTCTCCATTTGCGAGTTTATCATTAACCTCAAGTTTTTCTTCACCTCATAAACGATAAAGTCATTCTGCAGCAGCTATCCATTTTAAAAGAACGACTTTTGACGTAAGACTTTTGAAATCAAGCCAGTTGATAAGTATTACTCCAAATAAACCATTACGTATTCTTCTTTACTGATAATGCTCCTGATTCAAATGGCAAGTACATTTGTTCTTTGTGTTTAACATCTTCTGGTACGTAATGATAATACGCCGCATCAGCACCTATCACTTTTAAGTCATCTGAAGGCAGTTGTTGTAAGGATATAAAAGAAATTTAAAACTATGTTAGGGACTAGAGGTACTGATACCTTGTCAGCTTCCCTCGGTTATGATAGAATACAGCTGCCAAGACAGGAGCTTCTAATTGAATGATATTGAGCTAATTACTTGGCTATTTGACTCTGACCCTAGGAAGATGAAATAAATGGCTTGGACTAAATATTTTGCATCCGATACGGGATTGCAAATTACCATATTAGAAATAAGGTTTTGGAGTAAGAAAGTATATAAAGAGCTGATATAGAGGGGTATAGAACAAGGGAAAAACTCTTACTAGTCGCTTTACTAGTACATAACGTGTTCCTCACCTAAAACCCTCGCACAATAAAACAATCTAAGCTAAGTACACAACAAATGCTTAACAAACTACAGCTTTATCAATAACTCCTCCTATTAAGAATACAAAGGTTAACACCACTTCGAAGGCTGTTCATGAAGATTTCTCCTATAAATTCTATATAGGCTGACATCGCCAGAGGTTACTGTCCTTGAAGAAATTAATAATCAGCAAAAAAAAAATAACAAGTGCGATTTGTGTGGATCGAACACACGACCTTCAGATTGACTGTGACTGAATCTCTTCAGTCTGACGCTCTCCCAACTGAGCTAAAACCGCAACTTTTTATTAAAAATAGACATAAATTATGTTCATTAGTCTTTTTTTATATAATACTAAAATGGCAACAAAATGTGATTATGTTAGATATAACAAATATGGTTACTTCATTTCACCATTATTTGTTGACCTTCGGTCGACAATTTCGGTAGATTCATTGACTCTGACTCTGAACTAACACAATACCAAAAGTATTTATATAAGTTCAGATCTGCCGCATTAGTTAATCTTCAAGCTTTTATATACAAGAATACACGTTACGTTATAAGACCTTCCGCTAATAGATCTTCACCCAGGACAACTAGGAGAAGCTACTACTACCCACACCAGGATTAACTACATCTAACAGATTATGTTATCTAGTTCATAAATTTAAACTGCGAACGGTCGTTTTTTTTTTTGGGCCTTGATTTTCCAAATTAAAATGCCACCAAAGAAGAAAACAGAATCTAAATACAAGTTCCCTCTGGGGTTTGATAATTTATCAAAAGACTTGGGTAAATCATATTTCATTCCAAAACCAGAATCCATAGTGCCCGAACAAATCGTTACAATTAATGGGTTCTTCAAGAAAGAACTTTGCAACGAGTTGATTCAATCATTTGAAAAGGAATTAAATTTGGAAACAACACCATTGACTAAGAGCAAAGAGTACGCGGCGCGAGTAAATGACCGAAGTCTCGTGACAGACTGGGATGCTAGCCAAACGTTGTGGAAGTATCTCGAATCTATATTGCTCCAGGATCCTGGGTATGAAGATGAAGAGTTAGATGAGATCCGAGCCATTTTCAGCAAAGCTGTTTGTTTAAACCTGCAGTTACGGGTGTATCGGTATAGAAAGGGTCAGTTCTTTCAAAAGCACTATGATGAGAGTGTGTTAGCGCCTGTAGATGAGAATGGGAACAAGAAGGGACGCACAAAGTGGACGTTACTAATATATTTGACTGGGGATGAAGAGTTTGTTGGAGGAGGGACGGTATTTTATTCTAACTACGGAGGAGACTCGTTGAACGTGCATCCAAGCAAGGGTATGGCTCTTTTACATAAACATGGGGATGACTGCATGTTACACGAAGGTGAGTTGATTAAAGACGGAGTCAAATGGGTTCTTAGAAGTGACGTTGTGTATTGAAAGTGCTAATTCATGTCATCAATTATATCGCGGATACGAGAAATGGACATTTTCCTTTTCATGTCACTAGACTCAGCTATGGAAGTGGAGCGTGATCCCAACTCTCCAAAATCAAAGTATCCATAGCCACCCAGAATATCATAATCTTTATTGGAGGTGTTGAATCTTGTTGAAGTGTGCTGAGTCAATGAAGCTCCGTTTGGATTATTAATGTTGAGCGCAATTTCAATTGGGTTTCTTCTCGAAGGAAGATCGGAAACATCATCTAATTCCTTTTTGATTTTCAACTTGGTGATTTCCAACTTACGTAACTTTGAATCATTAATGTCAAGAATTATATCCTGTGAGTTGGCCAAGACAATTCCCTTAAGGTCATTGATGATACGTTCAAAAGTATCTAGAAACCGTTCAGTTTGTCTGAATTTTGAAGAAACCGTGAGAATGATTTTGTCTGAATGAACAATGTAGCCAATGGAGAAACCTTGATCGACGGCTGGTGGGATACCAAAGAGATGTACCGAGTTGTTTCCGCAGTTGGATACAAGTAACTCTGGGATAGTTAACTTTTCAATCAAAGGGTTTGAAAGAAGTGGAATATAGTCCCCAGAAGCTTCTAGGATTTCATTCAAGTGAGGGTTTTCTCTATTGAGATACTGGATCAAATGAGGGTTCTTCATGATTCGAAGAAACGACATAAAATGTCTATCGAATCCATGTCCGTTCATGGCTGCTAAATACTGTTTAGTGTGTACTTTACAACACTCTTGAAAAACGTTCCACTTTTGTTCCGATGTAGAATTCGAAATGAATAACTTGACCAAGCTTTCAATCAAGCTGTTTTGTACAGTGATCAACTCTGTACGAGAGTCACGGAATTTGCGTGTGGTGACTGGTTCCAAGCTATTCACAATTCTTCCATATAAAGAGTAGTATGCGATTTGAAAGCAGACTTGTAAGAAAGAATCAATAGAGATGTTCACTTTCTTCACCAATTGGGTGTCGATGTTAATATTCAATGTTTTATACTCGTGCTGGTTGATCAAATCAGCCAATCTTGTTTCAGCGTGATGGATCATCTTTGAAAGTGAATTTGAACGCTCAAACTGCAACAATATTGCTTCTGGCTTGGGTTGTGAGGATGAAACAAATACAATATTCGAGTCAAACAATGTATACTCCAGGCCGTTAATATTCTTGGCTAGTTTCAAGATCAGATCGGTGTATATGTCACTTATAAAGCGTAAAATAGCAGTACTATCCATCAGAACTGAATCCCATACAAACCCGGCCACGGAATTCTTGGTCACTATCAATTGTAATTTATCATACCATCTAGAAGTACACGAACCAATTTGAACATTGGTTCCCGCAAGCAACTTCAGGGTTCCTGTTGAAATGACCGAGATCTTTTCATCTACAGAAACCGGTTCACTGGGATCCAAGATAACCACAAACAAGGCCAGGTCAATGGTTTTCAAATGGTCTTTGTTGGTGCTTTCTAGTTCCTGCCGTGCAAGCTTCCAATGCTTGAACGTTTGGGTGGTTAGTGAACCAAATGAGTTGTTAATCGATTTAATTTTGTCAACAGAAGATGAATAGCTTTCAATTCGCTGTAAAATCAACGAGAGCTCGTAGTCATTAAACAAGATTTGGTGCTTTCCTGGTAAAACCTCAAGCTTATAAAATTGATTATTACAGATAATCAAAATGTGGTTTGAGTTACCAAACGACTTCATTATCAGCGTTGATCCGTGTGGAGTCCGAGTGGTTCCAAACAAACTGTGGTAACAAGTCATGGTCAATGGATTTCCATTTCTGGGGGTAACATCTGGCTTCAAAGTGCCGTTTCTTAATGAAATGATGAACTTGAGTGCTGAATTAATCAAACTCGACGCTCTCTGTGCTTGGTTAGGAGGATTAAGTGTTTTTGCATAGGGGTCCTCCTCAAGCACCAAATAGGGATTCCGAGGTAACACGTCACCTCTCAAATCACTGTAGATGTCATTATGAATCAGACTCAAATAACATGGGTACTTTGTAGAAAGTGATTCCAAGTGATCTTGAATATCTCTGATCAATTGGTGGCTGGCAAACTGTTGAGCCTCCTGGATCAACTGTTCATGTTCTTCAGCAGTAACCAATGGTTTAATAGATGAAAGTAATTGTTTCACAGTAGAAGAAATAGGTGGTACAGGTAACCTTGGGAGTGTCTCTTCATTGGCAAATGTCCCGTTCAAAGATCCTATCTCAACAGTCATAATTACTATTGTGGGGAAATTCGGACTTTAAAAAAACAAAATCAAAAAAGTGTACTTCCGATACCGGGAGTCGAACCCGGGTTTGCCCGGTGAAAGCGGACCGTGCTAGCCGTTACACTATATCGGATTTTTATGAATTCTGGAAAATGACTGTTAGTTATACTAAAATGTAGATACTTTCACAATATTTTTGTAAATTATTTTCGAAAAATGTAAAATATTCGAATTATAAACAAGAAATATAAAACAAAAGGATTTAAATTAGAAGAATAATTTATCAACAATCATATAATATACCAAGCACCCCAGAAACATTTATAGCACTTTAAAAATCTCTCGGTTTTATAACTTGAGTTGATCGAAATATCGAAAATTTGCCATTCGCATTTTATCTAAACAAAGATGAGTGGGATAGCACTTAAGCTTACGTCGTTAATGGTGCGAACTGTGGCCAAACCAGTGGCCACTGCAATCAAAGCACAAGCAAAGAACCATGAACTCTTCAAGAGAACTTGTATTCGTATAGCGCAGACTGTGCACTCTACTGATTTACGATTACGTATGTCACTTTTAGGAGAGAAGAGAATAAAGATTAGACCATTGAATGATAACAAGGCTATCGAGAGTGGGGCCACGTTCATTTCGGAGATGTTCATCTTCAGTGTTGCCGGGCTGCTTATTTTGTTTGAAAGTTACCGATCCCGGAAAAAGAGCAAGGACCACAAGGATGCTGTTCAAGAAGACATGAAGATTTTACAAAACCAAATTGACTATTTGGTGGGCCAACTTAGAAAACATGAAGTGAGTTTAGACGAATACCAATTACCCGAGAACACAAGTCCTACATATATTACGGTGGCGATGGGGAAACAAGATATTAAAGAGAAGAAACCTTAATTCAACTAAACATACATTGAATCATATATAGTACAAAACATAGTATACAACTTTACAAGAATAAATCTACTTGATATTCTTGACTTTCTTTTCAACCTTCAATAACAAAGCTTTGTTAATGTGTGGTAAGACACCACCATAGGCAATAGTGGCCTTGATCAAATTATCTAATTCTTCGTCACCTCTAATGGCCAATTGCAAATGTCTTGGGGTGATTCTCTTGACCTTCAAGTCCTTGGCGGCATTACCAGCCAATTCTAACACTTCTGCTGTTAAATATTCCAACACGGCAGTCAAATAAATGGCACTCTTGGAACCCACTCTAATTTTACTTGAAGCGGTTTTTTTAAGATAACGCTTAATTCTTCCCACTGGAAATTGTAAACCAGCTCTTGCCGAGTGGGAGGTCGACGACTTGTTGGATTCACTGGATTTCCCTTTTCCTCCGTGTACTTTTCCTTTACCAGACATCTTTAGAAAGAAGAAGTTTTTTTTTTATATTTTTTGGTTGTTGTTATGTTTATCTTATGAGTTTTGTGAATTGTCGCGTTGGTCACGTTTTCAACGTATGGCGGTCACAAGTGACCAGTCACGTGCGAAGATAAACGCGTTAGCTGTTGATGACACTTACCGTGCCAAACTCTTGGATCATCTTCTCCACTTCGACTCGAGACTTTTGAAGTTCGGTGTTGATGGCATCAAAGTGTTGATAGCCCTTGAGAAGTTTATATAAATTGATGTACTCTGTTTCTGAATCAGATACTTGATCTGTAGTTTCGGTTTCTCCATTCTTTTTAGGTTCTTCTTCCTCTTCCTCTTCTTCTTCGTTGTCATCATCGCCACTTTCATCTGGTTCATAATCCTCATCCAGAGTCGAGTTATAATCTGACCCGTCACTACCAACAATCATATCGATTCTGCTTGAGCCAAAACTAACCTTTCTCTTGGTGGTACGGATAGTTGAATTGGATGATTCAATATCACTTTGGCTTTTGACTTTCTTATTGTAATGTTCCCTTCTCTTCTTGGTCATAACATCGATCAATTGATCATACTCTGCTGGATCATTGCTTTGAACTGCCCGCACGATGTTATCCAATATGGGATACGAATGCACTCTATATATAATCCCACGCAAGATCCCAAAGTGTAGGAAACGGCGCACATCAATGTCGGTCAACAACTTCCGGTGTTGAACATACCATTCCTTAACTGTTTGACCTTGGTTAAGTGATCTGTAAAGATAAAACAAGACAGATTTGGTGGGAACTGTTATCTTGGCTGTACCTACTGGAAGCCTTAAATAAGTTTTGGTCAATGGAGACATTGAGTCTGAAGCCGCCAATGAAGCTGCCGCCAGAACAGGTGTGAGTGCCAGTGCCAGCACTGACCCAGGAGTAACCAGCTGGCTAGCACCTGTGGAGAGCGACAGATCGGTGATAACATATGACTGACATTCCTCAGCCATACGGCCACTGAGAAGGAAGTTGCCTATATTGTTTGTTGGAGCGTAGATGTTGCTGAATTGGAAAACATCACTTATTTCAATGCAGTTGTAGTACATTAAATGCTGGATACACTGTTTTGTGAGCAAGTAGTTGGAATCCAGTAACTCGCTAATCCGTTTGATCGAATTGATTCCATTAATATACGGGAGAATCTTCACCATCGTTGGATCCCAATTGATGTCCACCAACTGGTGCAATTTGACTGTTGCATTGGGAACCTGGTACGCCTTGATATTTACGGGCGGCGGCAATATCGGAAACAACTTAATATCCACTGAGTTGGCACTATCAAGTGGTATGCAGCACTCACTATAGTTGTTTAAATCCTGATATATCTGATGAATTAAAGACTCGATCGATGTGAGCGAGATCTGTTTGGTTTTACTATGTCCTGGTGTATAAACAGCTGCAGTCTCATCTTTATCCAGCCAGAGTAAGTTGCTAATGCTAAACTTTTCTTTCTGATGCTCCTGTTTGAAAAAGCACCCTGTCTTATCGGTTTTACTCAAAAGAAAGCTCTGTTCTTCCAAAACACGAAACATCTTCCCTATGCGCTTGATTGCGAGCTCGTATGGCTTAACATCTCCACAATCATAAGGAAATACAAAGCAAAAATTAAAGTTAAACGAGTTCCGTGAATAATGCAGATTCTCTATCGTCACTGGGTACCCAATAACCTTAAACTTGTTGATTTTGAACGAAATCAACTTATTACATAATTGAGGCTTGGGTATCACATAGTTCTTCACAGTATCAAAGTTAAATAAATACGTGGAGTCTTCGTCTTCGGAGTCGTCTTCTGAACTCGACTCAGAATCACTCTCTTCCTCTTCCGAAACTGATTTCTTCTTGGTTGTCAATATCGACTTTTCAGGCACCTGATGTACTATCTTAGTTCCTTCTATAGGATCAAACACCGCATAGAAGATCGCCACGATAGGAATAAACCCGTCTCCTGTTTCCATTATCCCAGTGCAAAAAAAATTATCTCCAACTAATACTTTCCACAATCGTGATTACTAGTCAGGAAAAAAAAGCAAGCTATAACTCAGGTTCGAACTAAGGACCAACAGATTTGCAATCTGCTGCGCTACCACTGCGCCATTACAGCTTGTTCTGATAAATTTTGAAATTGACTAGTTTATAAGCAAGATCATGAGAGGATTTAATTATGCCGCTTGCATTCAATGAAGTAGATATAACATATGGATGCTGTAAAAGCAATTAAGTCTTCATGAAAAGTTAAAATAATCACCGTTTGGGTTTGTAGAGTTTCTTAAGAAGTTCTAACTTAATAATCTTATTTGCATACCACCAATAATTTTGATAGCAGCGTACACATTTTTAGCCAAAAAAACTATATACAAAACGAGTTCAAAACTTTCACCAAAGAATCAGATGCGTACTTATAATCCATCAACTCATTATAAATCTGTGCACTAAATCTAGCATAAAGCTTACCCTCCCCCAGCATAAATTGGAATAAAAGTCTTATATTTTTCGTTCAACTCTTCGGTGACACCAGAGGCAACTGCAACTAAGATATTTTTGAAAAAATCAAAAAGTAATAGTAGTCTCAGGTAATTCAATTGAAGCTGTTAGATATATGATTTTGGTTAGACTTATGACTCCATTTCTGCGACGAGCTACGCTTGAGATTTCGGTAGATTCATTGATTCTGTTAGATCTATAATTATGTTTCTACTTATGTCTCATTGTTATGTCAAGCTACACTCGACATTTTCGGTAGATTCATTGACTCTGACTCTGAACTGACACAATACCGAACGTATTGTTCAGATCTGCCGCGTTAGTTAATCTCCAACGTTTTTATATGCAAATTCTAGTACACCTGAAAAACCTTCCGCTAATAGCTTTTCAGCCAGGATTACTAGGAGAAACTACTACTACCGAAACCAGGTTTAACTATTCTAACAGAAACCATAGTCAAGGTGAGTGACTTTTCATCATTTTTCAAAACAAATGCACAATTCGTCTTTTATATCAAATTATGAGCCCGACGTTTCCTAATGCGACTTAAATAATAGGGTAAACTGTTAGTCAGAGGCTACAAATTACCTATGACTAAGAAGTTCATAAAAGAGAAACACCTACCCGCGTGTACCCATTACATAGGTTTACTGTTTTTGGATGCATAATTATGAGGTTTTGTATACTGGTACCCCGTACCTTGTTTAGTAAAAGAATCCTAGATTACTTGATGAGTCCTATGTAAGTTTGGGATTCAAAAAAAGATGCGATTTGTGTGGATCGAACACACGACCTTCAGATTAACTGTGACTGAATCTCTTCAGTCTGACGCTCTCCCAACTGAGCTAAAACCGCATTTCTTCGAAAATTTTTGTGGAGTGCTGAGAGGATGATAACCAAGAACAATAGACCAAGAATCTTAGGTAGAATAGTTTATTCTGGTATCGGTGGTAGTAGCGTCTCCTAGTTATCCTAGGTGAAACCTTCAATATTGTGTCAGTTCAGAGTTAGAGTCAATGAATCTACTGAAAAGTCGAGCGTGGCTCGTTAAAGAAGTAGTGATATTTGTCCCACCTAAGTTATAGGTCTAAACAATCATATAATTTTGGAAGTATTCTATTGCTAATAAAGTACTTGAAGAATTAATTTACGCCATTGCGTAATCGTTTGTTAAGTTACATGGTTAAAAGCATGGAGAGAGTTAGTTATCTAAGTAGAACTTGGTTAATTAATGACATTTGAATCAAGTCCTTTATAAAAAAAGTCAATTTATAAGACTTACTCAAAAGGATATGAGGTCAATACCTTGATCAAAGCATCAGATGCATATTCATAATCCAGCATGTCATTATAAATTTGAGCACTGAATCGAACATAAACCTTACTATTATGAGAGTAGATTGGAACATAGGTCTTGAATTTCTCGATTAATTCTTTGGTGACATAGTCAGCAACATCATCTGGGTTTTTGTTGTATTGTTCAAAAGTAACAGCACTCGCAGGCAATTCAACGGAAACCATGGTCAATGTTAGAGACTTTTCATTGTTTTCCAAAACACTGGTTCCCCATTTCTTCAGAATTGTGTCACCAACTTGTAAAGCCAAGTTGTGACAGTAAGAGTAAATCTCCTCTTCACCACCACAAACCTCATTTCTAAATTCAATGGCCTTGTCAACACACAAAAAGTTGGAGAAATTGTCGGCGCCCCTAAAACTGAATTTATCGACAAGGAGATTATCTTCTTGTTCCTGAGTCAATTCAGCATCTCGGGGGATGTAATGAAAAGAGATGGGTAAACTTTGGATATCTCTGTGGTTACGAGGATGAATGTAAAGAGCGGCCGCACCACGAGGAACATAAAGCCACTTGTGTAAGTTTGTGATGAGGTAATCTGGCTGCAATTCATCCAAATTAACGGGGATCAATCCGGCACAATGGGCAGCATCAACAATAGATATAACGCCATGTTTCTTACATAGAGCGACCAATCTTTCAAAAGGAACACGGACACTAGGCAACGAAGAGACGGAATCAAAGAGAACAAACTTTGGTTTGGACTCGACGATCTTGGCTTCGTAGGCGGCAACAACTTCATCGTCACTCATAGGGTAACTAAGGTCAAGTTGCTCTTCAACAATGCCAGAGTAGTCACGTAAAAATCTAATTGTAGACTTGATTGAAGCGTAAGTAATTTGGGAAAACACAATCTTGTCGCCCTTATTGATGGGTAAACCTCTCAAGACGGTGTTGATACCAGCACCGGTGTTCTCCACAATAGCAAGATTTTTGTAGTTGCAATTGAATAATTTACCAAGAACCTTCAAAGATTCAACGTAAAGATCATCGTAATCGACTCTGATGAACCTATCTGGGAAACTGTAATCTTGATCCATGTATCTGTTAAATTCCTTTCGAACAACATCAGGAACCATTCCAAAGGAACCATGATTCACAATTGTCACATCACTATTCACAGCAGCAAAATGCTTTTTACCAAACTCTTTTCCAAATTCAACCATTTGATAATATGATTATCTGAAAATTGCTCCTTATATACGGAATTTTGAACCCGGAGGTCTGATGCGGGCAACAATTTTGGGGTATATTGTTAACAGTACAAAGACGAAGTATTACTAATAAATTGTGGAAACTGAGCTAAAAATATGAACACGGGCTTTCTTCGGCCATTCTATTTTTCATGGAAGGTTGGTGTTCCTATTACTAATGACGAAACATGATTAGATTCATAATCGCATAATAAAAGCCAAAAGCCATTTACGGAATATGCAAGGCGAATATTATAAAAAATAATTTTCAGTTGATGTGTAGTCTGTAAGCGGAGCCCCATAGAAACAAAAATAAGGAAGAAGATGCGATTTGTGTGGATCGAACACACGACCTTCAGATTGACTGTGACTGAATCTCTTCAGTCTGACGCTCTCCCAACTGAGCTAAAACCGCATTTCTTGGAAAAAGATGAATTTGTAAAGAGGCCATTGGGTGTATTGTAGGATTTTTGATAGCTGAATGAGGTCAAGCTTAGAAAATGGAGTAATGAAAGTATTTGTGATGAGGGATGCAAAAAAGGTGCGATTTGTGTGGATCGAACACACGACCTTCAGATTAACTATGACTGAATCTCTTCAGTCTGACGCTCTCCCAACTGAGCTAAAACCGCATACGTCACAGAAAGAAGATGGAGAATACAATGTGACAGAATAATGTGATCAGCACAAAACTAAGAAATGTGCGAAATGAACGAAAAATGGAATATATTCAAGGTTATTCATCGGAGGAAGAGATCGAAGAAGTAGAAAGCACAGTTCCAGAACTCAAGCTATTTTCACTCAACTACTCCTCAAACATGAAACATTTGACGTCATTTTATTTGTGCATTCCATGGAAGCCGAGCCGAACGCAGCATCTCCGGCTTGTAGAGGCAGCGACCCGAGTGCTCAGCAGTGCTAAGCAAGGACGTCATTGGAAGGAGGTTGCTGAAGCACAACCCGAAATAGGGTATCATATCTCTCTCTGCCCAAACATTAAGGCGGAACCATACAAGGTGGAGGAGTTTCGTAAGAATTTCCAGGCTAGTCTTGGAAAAATCAAGATAGATAAGAGCCTTGTAGGAAGCAACAAGGACCAGCAGGTTAAAAATGCCAAGTTGCTGTCGATAATAGGGACGCAATTGGGAGCAGTAGAGGAGTGTTTGAATTTCCGGTTTAAAAACAAGCTTCAAGTGTATGGACACCAGCAGCTCTATTTGGTTGGGGCGTTGAGCGAGACGCCACCTACGAAGGAATTCTTTGGACAGATACAGGAGATCATAGAAAGCAATGTGGAGTCATTGGGGATGGAATATGCGAAGGAATTCAAGCCATTGGAGGTGCATATTACCATCAAGCAAGGAGTGAGTCGAGGGGAAAAGGAGATGGAGAGACTTCGGAGGGCGATCGAAGACACCGATGTGCTGGACTTGCTTGCCAGTATCCCTGTGGACGTCAATACAATTAATTTGCATGAGTTTGGGGAGAGTAAGGTTTCACATCAGATGAAGATTATATAGGGAATAAACAGCTCACGTGCCAAACAAAAGCAAAAATATGTCTAAGAAACAACAGAAGGAGGTTGAAAGACAATTGATAGAGTTGATCAATAGCCGGGTGAACAGTAATCGATGCGGAGAGTGTAGCCAAACGCATCCTACGTGGGCTTCGTACAATTTGGGGATTTTCCTCTGCGGGCGGTGTGCAGCGGCGCACAAGAAGGTGTTGGGACCGCCGAAGGAAGACATTTCGTATGTCAAGTCGCTTACTTTGGACAGTTGGACCACGGACCGTATTGCCAACATACGGAAGATTGGAAATGCACGGGCTCGGAAGAGATGGAACCCACGCAAGGTGCCATTTCCGTTTGATGCCGACGACAATCCTCATGCTGTGGAGGAGTATTTGCGTGATAAGTACATCTTGGGGAAATTCCAGGATGGAGTAGCGGGAGAATATGCCGATGACTTTTCCGATGACGATAGCAAGAAGTATCGTTCCCAGCTGAATCTGCATGTTCGGTCCAGAGCCAACTCCACCAAGGCAAATGTTCCTCGGTTAAGTCACAGAAAGTTGACTACATTTGAGAACACTTTGTTTCAGAATCAGGTAGCCAAGATCATGGGTATGGGCTTTTCTGATAGAGATTCTGTTTTGGAAAGTTTGTTGTTATCTGAAGGTGATATTGAGTTTGCATTGGATATTTTAAATGAGGATCAACAGGTTAACCCAAGACACGAGGAGGTTCCACCTGATTTACCCAGAAGACCTGTGAATGCACAACCTACAGGTGCACCAGGTTCTGTAGCAGCGTCGGCAGTAGCTCCAGCACCAACTTCAGCCGGATCTTCAGATTGGTGGAACAAGTCTCAATCACAAGCTACTGCACAATCTCAACAAGTTGCACAAACTGGACCTCAAATTTATCAATACACTGATCCAATAACCGGACAAGTGTCATATGTTGATTCCAATGGTCAGCAATATTTGGATCCAAACAACCCTCAACATCAACAGCAATTGATGCAACAATCCAATCCTCAGTTGATTGCACAACAAACCCAAAAGCAGAACATTTTAAGTTTGTATAACCAACCAACTGCTTTTACTACGAATGTTGTAAGTTCTGCTACTAGTGAACAAAAAGATCAACAATTGAAGCAACAGTTACAGCAGCAACAACAATTACAACAACAACAATTACAACAACAACAATTACAACAACAACAATTACAACAACAACAATTACAACAACAACAATTACAATATCAACAATTCCAATTGCAACAACAACCAACAGCGTTTGGATTTGGAACTCAGGTACCTCAATATACTGCCCAATCGTTTGCCACGCAACCACAACAACCACTCCAACCCCAACAACCACAATTCACAGGATTTCAGAACCCTAACGGTGGATATCAACCATACCGTTGATTAGAGAATCCACAGGTGACGAGTCCTGCCCGATTAGTAAACACTTACATAAGAACTTTAAATACACAAAAATAGCAATCTTTTCTTTTTTTGGACTAAAAGAAAAACAAATGATTTTTTCTAATATTATTTTTGGCAACGTATGTCTAGAGAAGGGAAACTATTCAGTTCGCAGATTAACCCGAACCTGTCGCTGACGAACTTGAACAAGCTTGTTGGTAGAGATGGGAATGCTGAGGAGGGACTCCGAGGGTATCAACATCCGATGCCTAACAAACGGATCAACTTGAGTAATAATAATCACTTTAGCACGTTTCAAATGCCGATGACACCACCGGTGTCCAATGCGCTGACTCCGAACGGGGAGAAGAGCGGGTTACGGAACGGATTTTCACAAGAGGGGGGATGGCTTCCACCTATTGATTTGAGGGTGACAGGACTTTGTTTGGGATGGTACTTGTGCCTGATAGTGTCAAGCAATACGACCAAAATGATTTTGTCGCAGTATCTGTACCCTGTTACGCTCACGCAGATGCAGTTTCTCATGAACCTGGTGTTGTCTATACTATTGTTGGGGGCGTTGCCGATGAACATGAGGAATTCGTTTCCCAAGGGAGTATTTCCTCCGGCAGTTGCACAAAGCAGTTGGATAAGCACGATTGCGTCTTTCATCACACCAACTTCCTTGGTGATAACCACCACGTTGCCTATGGGTTGCTTCCAGTTCATTGGCCACATTACGTCGCACAAGGCCACCTCGCTCATTCCAGTGTCGTTGGTGCACACCATCAAGGCTCTTTCTCCGTTGATTACGGTGTTGATATACCGCACATTGTACCTGGTCAAGTACCAGAAGGTGACGTACGTGACGTTGGTGCCTTTGGTGAGCGGAATCATGCTTACATGCTACAAAAAGAAGGCGGCTCCGGGGGCCGCCTCAGGCTTCTCACTGTATGTGACTGGATTAGTGTACGCATTCATTCTGATGTTGATTTTTGTGCTGCAGAACATTTTTGCAAAGAAAAGACTCACTATTGAGAAGCAGGACAAAGTGCTTCTTCCCACTTCCAACTCCAATGATTCCAGCAAGAAGGTGGACAAGTTGACCATCTTGTTCTACTGTCTGATGATTGGATTTGGCTTAACCATGCCTATCTACATTATTAGTGAATTCACTAACAACAAGTTTTCTTTATCTCAAATCACGCCGTACATTAGCACGGTGGTTTTTATCAATGGGGTTTCCCACTTTTTACAATCGTTACTTGCTTTTCAAATCCTTGGTTCTATGCTGCCGATTAATTATCTGATAGCTAATATCTTGAAGAGAATTATTATTATATTGATTGCATTTGTTTGGGAAAATAAGCAATTTTCCCGGATCCAGGGGTCTGGATTGGTGTTGACTATAATTGGGTTGTATTGTTATGATAGATGGGGCACCACTCATCATAAATAGTTATGTATTATATTCCTATTGAAAAATTAGGGAAATGTATTTTTGGCTTAAAAAATCTTACATTACATGTATAGAGGTTCAGTTATCATATAAAGGTTCAGTATATAAAGGTTCCTATAGTTAGTCATACTAGCTCAGCATAGTTCAACGTATACTCATAAGAACACTATACAACTAGTTATCCCTACATAATCTCTTAAAACCGTATACTCTATAAACACATATCACATTAATTATTTACAACTTTCAACAGACCAGGTTGTCTTGCAATCATATCAGGTAACAGACCATTACTTAATCTTCTTCTGCCTTGGTCTGGGGAAGGAGGTCTTGGCGGTTCACCGAAAGCACCGAAATCTTTTTCAGAAAACAGTTTATGAGTGGAATGGCCCATGAAACCATTCAGGGTGGTTCTGGAATGACCATTCAGATCACTGTTGCTTGTATTTTCCAACAGCGAGCCATATGCTAATTGAGAGTACAGATGAGGTTCGTTGGTTAGCAGATTATCCAGGTGAGGAACGTAACCACCTGATACCAAGAACGGATTGGGTCCGCCGTTCTCATGGGAAGGTTTCTCGGGTCCACTCAACGTGAAATCGTCTCTAAAGTCTTCTTCATCGTTTTTGCGGCGGTAGAGGAAAAAGAGCAATCCTGCAATTAATGCCACACCAACCACAGACCCAACAACGGCACCTGCTATGGTGCCAGCATTACTCTTCTTAGACTTTGCGTTAGTATTGTTAGCCCCAGAAGAGGCAGATGGTGACGGGGTTATTGTTTTATACACTATTGACTGTGTACCGGATGCTTCTATTGTTGACACAACAGTGGTCCGAGAAACTTTGTCTTCGGAAGATGAGGACGAGTCTTCACTTTTGGACAGCGAGGAAGCTGAGGACGACGAGGCCAGGGTTGTTGTTGTTGTCGTCGATGTTGACCGTGTAGTTGTAGATTTACTAGAGGTTGTGGAGGATGTTGAGGCCCCTGTATCCTGCACATCGGCGTTTACATACACCATATAATAGTTGCTCCCACCACACGCCTCTTGGGGATACCCTTGGCATGGCGAGTTACAGTTCAGAGTGTCCACCTGGTCGCTCGAAGGAGGAGCCGAGTCTCCGCAGTAGCAATCCAGCCCATTCATCAAACCCACGATACGTTTCCCACTGCATTGCCCCTCGCAGTAACCTGATGATTGGAATGTGTATGTATTCAGGAACAGCACACTCACATCACTCTTTCTAAAGCACCCCAACTGCGAGAAGCTGTCTGCCAGTACAACTCCTATTGCAAGCGCTAAAGAAAGCTTCATTTTGTTTGCGTAAAATTTCACAAGGGGCCGATCGGGTTATTTATATACTTTTATTGCTTTTTGTTCGATTGGGTATGTCAACTTCCAGATTTGAATAGCAAACCTAATTATAAAATAATATTAGGTGTATCTACATTTAAACTTTAGAAACGGTGTGTTCCAGCCTGTACTATAGCTATTGGACAAGTCCCAATGTATAATTTTTTTTGCCATGTTTTTCTTTTGCTCACTAATAGACACATGGAACACGAACAATACCAATTATTGCTTATATGTAGTTCTATTAACTGCAGACCCTTGCTTATTGTGTTCTTGTGTAATAATGGGCAAACTTTTTTTTACCGATACACTCTATAATTGAATCAGAAGAAATCAGTAACCTACGCCTAGAAACTTTATTTGGGTTTTGTGCATTACTCTAAAACAAGCTCACTTGGCAATTGCGAACATCTATAAATACATTAAGAAGCTTTTAACTATTGACGAGAGTTACTTGGGGTGCGATGAAATTTCATTTCGCGACGATCTTGATAAATTTTAATGGGAATGTTCTTAATCTTTTTCAACGGTGAGAATGATGAAAATAAAGACAATGAGAGAGAAATGTAGAACGACATGATTTAGATGTATGTATTTTGATGATTTGATGATTTGATGATGTTGATTTGTTTTATTTGATGATATGATGATTTTGATTTGTTTTATTTGATGATTTGATGATTTTGATTTGTTTTATTTGATGATTTGATGATTTTGATTTGTTTTATTTGTTATGGATATCCCTTCAAACATTTTGCGTGATACACGGTTTAAAAATGACGTAAGCTGTTAATATAAGTAAGATAGTGAAATAGTTTATTTTACTTGAGTGTGGATAAAAATTGATAGATATTGGAATTTATTAAATATTGAAAGAACATACCCAATTATCCAACACTCATATCTTACAATCATTACAAAACTTATATACGTATCTTCAAGGTATGAATATATTAATTAAATATGCAAACTAATGACCACCATCAGCATTCAACATCTTCTTAAAAATATCACCAAAAGCAACCATAAACACAGTTTGCCAGACACCCAAACCAATTCTAGGAGCAACACCTCTGTATAAACCCTTCATACCATTGTTCTTGTAAATGTACGAAGCGGTGGAGAGAACACCCAAGTTCTTTGGTCTGTTTGGATCGGTCGTCTTTGATTGCATTTCAACTCTAATAACTTCGATAGGTTGATTCCAAGCACTCAAACCACCACCAATGACAGAAGAGGCGATTTTTTCAACAGCATTCAACTTTTGGTCTTCGCCCTTTCCGGTCAAGTTTCTGATACCTTCCTCGGCCAATCTGGAGAACCCGAATCTGGAACCCCAGTTGGTCATTTGTCTGATGGCGACGGCATTGACACCCTTGTTGATGCCCCGGATACCTTCCTTTTTGTAGATGTCCTTGAAGACCTGGAACGAAGTTTGTTGAACCACACCCGGAGCAGCAGCCTGCTTGTGTCTAGTGATTTCGACAGTCTTCATACAGGTGCAGAAGCCCATTGTTAAGTATGCTTGGGCCAAACCACCGGCAACACCTCCACCCATTCCACTGACAAAGTTACTGGCACCCAACTTTCTAAAGTGGTACTCAGCTTCGGCGGACACGAAAAGTAAGACGGCACCCTTGGTGGATGCTTCGATCCATGCCCAAGGAATCAATCCTTGGTAGAATCCGTATATGCCACCACGCGACCAGACGTGCTTGGTAGCACCTACAATGCTTAATCCTCTGTTGGCGGCCATTGTGGTCTTTACAACTTCTAACGGTTGACCAAGGGTGGTCACCTCTGCCATGTTCAATCCCGCACCCAAAAGGATGTTGGAGAAGTTAATTGGCTTCTTCTTAATTTCTTCTGACATTGTGTGCTTTTCCCTATTTTTTTTTTTTTCAATGGGGATCAAAAGTAGTTATACGGGGAAAAATGATTTGGTCAGGTGTTTTTTCTACGCGCTCTGATTGGGGGGATGTTTCCGGCTCCGCGGCCGGCGGTCCCTTTTCCCCGGGCCATCGAGGTGTCATGAAATTCGCATGGACGAACCCTTCTGGAAGCATTTATTGAGCTTACATAAAAATTGGTAAAATCTTATAAAGAAGATCTCACGTGAACTCTGGACAAAAATAACAAATCATCATGGGGATTAAGAAGATCTTTAAAAGGAAGGAACCCTCCGAGCAAGAGCTTGTCGAGGATCTTAACAAGTTGGGTATTTCGACTAGAAGCACCACTGCTGGCAGACTGGAGAAGTTTGGAGCGTTCAAGCAGTATGCCGAAGATAGGGCTGCAGCCAAGCCTGGGTTTGCGCCGGCCAATCCATATGCCAATGTTCAGAATCAGCAGGGCAATCCATATGGCGAGGACCAATCTGAGCAGTCGCAGGGCAATGGACAGTCTCCATATGCGCAGTCGCAGGGCAATGGACAGTCTCCATATGCGCAGGCTTCGGGCGCAGCAAGCTCAAGAACACCATATAGTTCAAGTCCATATGGAGGCGCCAACACATCGAATCCCTACGGAGGTAACAGCTCAAGAAATGCAGGAGGATCTAACAATGCATACGGAAGCTCATCTGGATCTAATGGACCTAGAAATGCAAGAAACGGAGCACCCCCTAAAGACCCATACTCTAAATCCAGAACGGAGTACCCTTCAGCTGCTCCAAGCTATAGAACCACGGACGATAATGAATCAGTTCTTGACTTGAATAAAATCCCAACCAACCAACAGTTCACTTCAAAGAAGCCTGCAAGAAGACCCAACCAACTGGACATGACACTGACTTTGGATTTGAATGACATCGGGGATGAAGAAGATTTGAATTTGGACATCGAGGAGGAGATTCCAGAGGAGGTGGAGGTGAACAGTGAGGATGAAGAGATTGATGCCATCAAACAAGACATTCGTTTTGTGAAGCAGGAGTCTCTTGCATCTACCCGGAACACCCTTAGAATGGCACAGGAGGCAGACGCCCTGGCCACTAATACAATGGGCATGCTTGGATCACAATCGGAACGGCTCTACAATGCAGAGCAAAATATTTTATTGGCTGACACACAAACCCAGATTGCAGATAGCAAGGTTAAGGAGTTGAAGAGATTAAACAGGTCCATCTTTATTCCAGCCACGGGCAATCCGTTCAATAAGAAGTCGAGACTCAGACAACAAGAGGAAAAGATCAAATCGGCCAAGGCCCAGGAAAAGTACATGCGTGAAACAAATAGACTGGAAATGTACCAGTCCGAACAAAGAATCAGAGAGGGTATCACCACAACTGCCACAGAAAGCGAGGTGCACCAAAAGTACAGAGGAGAAAAGGACTTGGCTGCTGCAAAGAGATATCAATTTGAAAATGACAGCGAGGATGATGAGATGGAGAAGGAAATGGCTGCCAACTTGGACCAAATCGGAATGTTTGCGCAGAAACTTAAGAAGAATGCTAACATTATCGGTGCGGAAGTAGACTCACAAAATGCCAGATTGAGAAAAATCGAAGAAGATGCTGATAGGTTGGATATTAATGTGCACATGAATAATACCAGGTTGCAGAATATTAGGTAGTGTGATCTATTGTTCCATGCTGTGGATACTTTTGGATCGGCTTTGTGGGATGATCTTAACACCTTCATCTTGTGCCCAAGTGTTTCACCTGACAACTTCTTCCGCTCGTCTATACACAAAATCATAGTACAATAAAACTTCAACAATGCAGCATACGTACATCATTAATGAAATTGAGTATTTCCATGGGATTCCCACAAAATCGCTCTATCCTCGTGTTCTTTGAGTAATTTTTTCGTTTTGGGAATAATTGCGAACCGAGGAACGCATCCCTTTTTTTTAAAAAAAATTAACCTTCAAATGCTTACTGTAGATACACTTTACGAACGGTTCCGATAGCCCACCATGCCACATGCCTAGGCGTTATTGCTTTTTTTCCGATGTGCTATTCGCGGTTATTTATCATTTGATAATTTTTTCTTCCATTTTTTTTTTTTTTTTTTTTTTGGGAACTCTCTCATATATAAATCCGAGATTCACACCAGTTTCTCAACAAAAGATGTCTGAGGTAAAATCCACTAGTTACTCTCAAAGGGACACAGAGGCCACCACCATTAAGAAGGTTGGTAACGTTGCCTCTTTTACCACCGGGTTGGTAGGTATCGACACCTACGGTGACGAATACAAGGTTCCTGATTTCACAATCAAGGAAATCTTAAAGTCCATTCCAGCCAAGTGTTATGAAAGACGTTTACTTGAGTCGTACTATTACACTTTCAGAGACGTTGCGATGCTTTTCGGTGCCATGTACTTGGCCAACACCTACATTCCACAGCTCCCAAACCAATACTATAGATTTGCTGCCTGGAGTGCGTACATTTACTTTCAAGGGTTGGTTTCCACGGGTATTTGGGTGATTGCTCATGAGTGCGGTCACGGCGCATTCTCTGATTACGGCTGGGTCAACGATATCACTGGTTGGGTTTTGCACTCGTACTTGATGGTGCCTTACTTCTCCTGGAAGTACACACACTCCAAGCACCACAAAGCAACTGGCCACATCAGTAGAGACATGGTGTTTGTGCCAAAGACCAGGGAACGTTTCTTGGAGGCTAGAGAAACCCACGACATCAAGGAAATCATTGGTGATGCTCCTGCGTACTCTTTGCTCACTCTTGTCGTCCAACAATTGTTTGGCTGGAACATGTACTTGATGAACAACGCTTCTGGCCAAGAATTGAAGGATGTCGCATGGTACAAGAAGTCCCATTACTTTCCATCATCCGTGCACTTTGACGCCAAGGACTTTTGGCACATTATTGCCTCTGACGTTGGTATTTTGACTCAATTGTTTGTTGTGTACCAATGGTACCAAGCGTACGGTGCCTTCAACGTCACTGTCAACTGGGTTTTACCTTGGGTTCTTTGTAACCATTGGTTGGTTTTCATCACGTTCTTGCAACACTCTGATCCAAAGGCTCCCCACTACGAGTCCCTGGAATGGACTTTTGCCCGTGGTGCCGCCACTACCATCGATAGAGAATTTGGTTTTGTCGGCTCCTTCTTCTTCCATGATATCATTGAAACTCATGTTTTACACCACTTTATTCTGAGAATTCCTTTCTATAATGGTAGGGAAGCCACCGAATCTCTTAAGAAGGTTATGGGTGAACATTATGCTCACAGTGAAGAAAACATGTGGGTTAGTTTGTGGAAGGCTGCTAGATGGTGTCAATTTGTTGAGGGGGATAACGGTGTTTTGATGTATAGAAATGTGAATGGCTTGGGTGTTAAGCCAAAGGGTCTTTAGAAAATAAAGTACAAAGCATCACACTATGACCATGTGAGTAGTGTGGGATTGTGATAGAATTGAGTAACATGTATTGTATATTGATTGAAAGGATAATAAGAATATACTCATACCAATGTGATATGAACATCCTGTGAATGCATTAATATTTCTCTATGTGTTCTTTTGCATCCAATGATATGTTTGTCTTAAGTTGGTTTGTGTATGAATTAGCCGTTCAGTGATGATTTATCTGTTCTCATGTTTTTATTAGATAATCAAATATAACTTTGTAATTGATGGAACTGCACTATTATGACGATATACCTTTATTTGTAATTATATATAACTGCGCTATTGGTGATGATATAATATATCTGTAGTTGTAATTATATATAACACTATTATGACGATATACCTTTACTTGTAATTATATATAACTGCACTATTATGACATTTTTAATTATATATAACTGCACTATTCACTACTCACTTGGTTCGTTTTTTATTCATCATCCTATAAAAGGAATCCAAGTCCTCGTCCGTAACTTATATCCCCCATAGTCACTAAAAAACTTCATCAAAAAAACCTCCTCGTAAGCTATACGCTTTCTAAAGAAATTGTGCAAAATATACCCACCAACAAATAAAATAAATATGTTATTCAACAAAAGTTGTAAACCAATAAACCACCACCAAAAACCAAAATAACTTGGATGCCTAGACCAATTATAAATCCCATGGGTAACCAATTTATGAGAATCATTACGACTACGTTGAATATAATGATTGAATGATTCTTTGGCAGTACACATTGCTGTTGTTCTTGCAAATTGACCAAGTAGTATTAAAAGAAGGCCAAAAGACGAAATGTAGATGTTGACTTTGAACCCCAAATAGTACTTGATTGCATATTCCACCAAAGCAGAAGCATTCATGGCATGGATTTCCATATCCTCTAGGATAAACGAATCCTCGTCAACCTGAGTGGGATTGTAGAGACACGTTGATAAGAATTCCAAGCCATGAAAAATGCTGGAAGATGCAGCGTAGATGTGTACGGGTAGAAAAGAATTTACACCGGTGAGAAACGGAATGATAATGTTCACAGCCAACAATGCTCCTAGATACGCCAGCTTGCCAAAGATAACCGCCAAGTTGACATTATCCATTTTTCTATCTTTTTTTTACCAAAGTTTAAATTCCATGTTTCAACGTAAAGAGAACCCACTCCATGAAATAGCACTTGTGTCCGGGGTCCTTGGAGCGGTGTTTTCAGCCAGTGTAGTTATAATAATTTCTGGAGTACTTGGAAGATACAACAAGCTAGCGGCTGTATACGGCTTAATCCTCCCTGTACATTTTCTGGCTGAATTCTTGTGCACGTATTGGTTCCAGCAAAGTAGAGTCAAGAGCACTTCGTTTATAATATACGGGAACGCGGGGGATGGTGCATTCTGGATGGCGCAGGTTGCATCGGTAGCCGAGTTCGTGTTATGGAAACAATCACCGGTCCGGATGATAGAGATGGTTGGGGTAGCCGCGATAGCAATAGGACTTGGCATACGATACACCAGTATGCGCACATGCGGCGACTCGTTTTCGCACTACATCGAGACTTCTAGAACCACACAGAAATTGGTGACGCGAGGCGTGTACTCGATCTGGCGTCATCCGAGCTATTTTGGTTATTGGTTGTATGTGTGTGGCGTCCAAATCATGTTACAAAACCCCGTCAACCTCGTTCTAGACATGATCGTGCTTCTGGTATTCTTCAAAAGAAGAATAAGGTTTGAGGAGTGGTACTTGATTAACCGATTCTACGGCGACGAGTATTTAAGCTACAGGAAAAGGGTACACGTCTGGATTCCATTCGCGGGTTAACCTATAAACTTTTATTCATAAACCTTCTTTTTGTAAACGCCAACCAGTGTTTGCTTGGGACACTGTCTTCCCCGTAAACTCTTTTCAACAATCTTTTCGCCAATTCCTGTCTGAACTGCGATAAATATTGTCTTAATAACTCCGACTCATTTCTGTTGGCAGGTGCCTGGTACATGGAGTTCAATGGAAACCCAACATCCCCCGGCAAATTGAAATTGTCCAAACTTAAATTGTTCAATGCTCTGGTGGCTTCATTGAATGTGATGGTTTTGTTCAACTTGGACAAGCAATCGCTGACAAACAAGATCCCGTAGATAAGCAATCTATCTGCTCCGCCTTTGATTTCAAAGTTTCTGAAAAAGGAGTTGGCCCGGAAGAGATCGAGCGTTTCTTCAATTATGTCGTAGTCCTGTTGGGGAGTGTATGCAGGGCCACGGAAACTGGTGTGAATGGGAAGAAGCGACAAGTTTCCTATGGTTCTTACATCGGCGGAGTCCTCCTCAAGAAACGTGGAGTGGTATGCTGGCATTGTTGTTGGTGTGTACTTTTGTTTCTCTGATTTGAGCATCAGGTGGGCACGGTCAGGCGACTGTCAGATGACACGGCACGTGATCCTTATCTACTAGGTCTAGAGCTCCAATGTTTACGTAATAATCGAGTAAGAGTGTCTACAGAGACGGGGTGAATAATCTCTGACAATTGACATTAAAAAATAAGCCCATTATACTCTCCATTTTTGTGGTTGCTTTGTCCCAAGTTGCTATGTTTCGTTCAAGAGGGGATCAGAATAGAGGCGAGTCATTTCTTTTTTTGGATTGATAAAATGTTCTGCACTCTAAAATGTGCAATCGGTGTCCGATGCATCCGTCTTTTCATCATGCACAAATCTACCTTTGTAAATTCTTCACCATTCTTCAGTGACTCTTTGTATTTTTCTTTCTTTTACGTACACAGCCGAAAAAAAAAAAAAGTGTCGGTCACATGATTGAGCAATACTCCCACAATACCAATTAATTTGATCTTCCACCTGTCCACTTAAAGTAATCGTCATTCACTTCCGTTCTCTGGCCACTTTCATTTTATATGTCTTATCCGGATAGTTCAGTCGGCAGGCAGAATCAGCATACATTGTCATCTCCCCGTCCAAAGGGATATGTTGACAAGCAACTGAGTCAAATGTACCACCAAAATCGCCAAAGCACGCAAAGTGCCCAAAGTCAGGGAATGAACAGTTCTAATTATGAATCTTATCCAATCCAAAATACTGTCAATATACCTGCTCACTTGTTACCACAGGCCTTTTTCCAGTCGGCAGAGTACCTGGCTCCAATTGAGCCAGCTTACTCCAATCAGCCCCCTTTAAACCAATATCAACAACCTCTGTACAGCACTCCTCAACGGAGTGAAAGTCCTGACGGAAGATTGGATCCAAAGAGAAATTCCAACCAATCTTTTAATAGTTCTGGTCCTATTCAATCTTCCGGCCAAAGACTCCCACAAAATTTTCAAAGTGTTGGTAACTTTCAAGGGCAACCCGGTGTTAATGGACAAGCGGGTTTGAATTATAAGAGTCAATCAAATGTGAATCATGGACATAATCATAGTAATCATGGTCAAAATCATGTTCAAGCTAATCATGCCCAAAATCAACCAATTCACAATCGCCAAGGTCAACCTAATTATTCTCAAAAAAGACCGAATGGCGCTCATTATGGACAACCTTCAAACCAAGGATATGGGAATCAAGATTATCCAAACAATTCACAACCTAGACTCCACAGTTTAAGCACGCAAAACAACCGCACATTTTCCCTTGATCCCAAGCAACCCAACCCCGGGTACCCTGTTGGGTTTGAAGGATCTGCATCTCCCAAACAGAACCATCTGCAGGTGATATCGCCCTCCACACCCACTTTTGGAGTGACACCCAATTCAGATAGTTTAAAGAAAACTAGACGAACCCCAAGTGCTCCATTTCCTCAGGCACAAAGCCAACATGAACAACGCCGCATTGTCTCAACATCCAACTTGCCTGGAGACTTGAGAACCAAGTCGTTAAGTTCGCAGTCTTCGCAAGGCACGAAGCCTACCCACCAGCAAGTACAGCTGCGCGCGCAGCTGCTCCGCAGTCAGCCGCCAGCCAACGGAACAAATAGTTCCACGGTGTCGCACCGTCCTCCTTCCAGTAGTGGGGGAAGCAACTCCACCGTGCACCACACGTTTTCGTTGCTGTCCAAGTCGAGGAGTTTCACGTCAATCAGTAAGTTGTCATCGTTTTCAACCAAGAAATTTAGTTCTTCGAGCTCATTGGTTCAATCTGGAAAGCAATTGGACCGTGTCACGCTGGTTCTGACCACCAAGCAGACGTCCAAGAGACCGGTGGTGTATCCAGCTATTTTGCTGCGTGTCGCCAAGGTATTCAAGGAACTGATTATTTTAACCATAAATTCAAAAGATGGGTTGGAGTACCACGATACGTTTTCCGGTAAAATGGCGGTTGATATCATCTGCCGAATTATCAGAACCAACGACCGTATTTTGGCACTTTTGTTGGGAAGAGCATTGGATGCGCAAAAGTTCTTTCACGATGTCACATATAACCATCGTTTGCGTGATTCCGTTCATGAGATCTATGCATTCAACCATGTGTACACGGATGTGGAGTTTTATCATGACGACCATTCTGCTAATAACTCCAAGCACGGTCTGTTTGTTGACCACCAAGCTCTTCAAGAACAGATTTTAATGCAACAGTTGCCTCTGCACCATAGCAATGCACCATCTGTAGAGCCTCAACAACCCCAAAAGTTGGTGTATGGTGGCGAGCAAAAGTTGACTGCTACCCAGCAGACCGGTGTAAACGGTGTGTTCACCATATTAACTGATTGCTACTCTCCTACATGTACCAGAAACAACTTGTGTTATAGTAACTCGTGTCCAAGGCGGTTGGAGCAGCAAGCTAGAATTAACAAGCTTCAAGGCGGGTTGAAACGTGCTGTTCTGAGGCTTTCTCTTCATGATGCGGAGGAAACCAAGCAGTTGTGGCATGAAACAGTACCTCAACTGGTTCTTGATGAGTTGGACAAGCAAGAGAAGATGCGGCAAGAATTGATCTACGAATTCATCTACACGCAAAGAGATTTCGTTAAGGATTTGGAGTTCATGACGGACTTTTACATCATACCTTTGCGCAACCCAGCCAACAACATCATTCCTGAACACCAAAGAGAAACATTCATGCAGACTGTGTTTGGTGGCGTGGGCGAGTTATTACGACTTGCCAAGTCCTTGAGTGATGCTTTGACAAGAAGACAGCAACAGCAGAAGCCTGTTGTGGAGACTTTTGCCGATGTGTTCCTTGAGTACGTGCATAGTTTCGACCCATTCATTCGCTACTCGGGGAACAAGGTGTTTGCATCTTTTGAACATGAAAGACAACAGCAAGTCAACATGAAATATGCTAGGTTCTTGGATGCCATTGAAAAGAAACCCGAAAGTAGAAAGCAAGATCTTCTGTCGTTTTTAATTAAAGGTGTTCAGAGACCTGCAAGATATCAATTGCTTCTTGCAGGTATTCTTAAAAATACGAAACCTGAATCCGCCGATTACAAAAACCTTTTAAAGGCAAAGGAAGAAATTGAAAAGTTATTGGTCAAGATTAATATTCAAACTGGTGAATCTACAGACAGACACAAGGTGATGGTGTTGCATAGATTGCTTGGTAAGCAAACTCTTGAAAACAAGTTCAACTTTAGATTGGCCTACAATAACAGAATTATTTATCAAGTCACTCTTAATCGTAAGAGAGATAACGAAAAGATCGACTTGTATCTTTTCGAGCATGCTCTTTTATTGGTCAAGCATAAGATCCAGAACAAGAGAGAACAACACAAAGTTTTTGAGAAGCCTATTTACTTGCCACTTTTGTATGTCAACAGTGGCTTGGAAGCTCCAAGTATCCGGTCTGTTATTAATAGTAGATTCAGGGGATCAATTCTTTCTGACACAGGCATCAAAAACAAGGTGGAATCCACAAACTACATTGTTAACACCAACGCCGTGCCAAAGTTGCAATTGAATTTCTTGGGTTTAGGTAGTAACCAAGTGCAAGCGCTGTTGTTTGCGGAGGATGTAACCATCCAGAACCAGGTATTACAACAAATCCACAACCAGCAGAAGAAGTTAATTGAATCCAATGATTTGTTTGCCATGTACAAGTTTGAAACGCGTCGTTTCCACGGAAACAACAAGATCAACTGTGCAGTTCCATGCTACGGAGGTAAGAAGTTGTTGTACGGTACAGACTCTGGTGTGTGGGTATCTACGGTTCGTTCAATTAGTGCTACGCTGAATGAAAAGATTTGTTCTGATCCAACCTTGGTCATCAGCAAGTTGTACGTGACACAAATCGAAGTTTTGGTTGAATATCTGAAGTTGTTAATCTTGACCGACAAGGCGCTCTACGAGTTTGACTTGCTGTGCACCGACTCCTTGGACCACATGAAGAATACTAGATCAGGAAAAATGATCATGAACCATGTTGCATTTTTCAAGATTGGTATTTGTGATGGAAGATTACTTGTATGTGGAGCCAAGACTGGAGGTGCTCATCTGATTTGCATCTTTGAACCAACCAATCCATTTGATAAGTCACAACGGAACAAGAACAAAAAGTATGAGATGCAAGAGGTGACGTTTAGTTCGGAGCCAATTTCCATTTCGTTTTTGAAGACCCGGTTGTGTGTAGGGTGCAAAAAGGGGTTTGAGATCTTTTCGTTAGAAAAGGGCAAGAGAGAGCCTATATTGGACGAGGCCGATCCATCATTGGACTTTGCTATCCAGAGAGAAAGTGTGACGCCATTGAGCATCCATCGGTTGGGTAAGGACTTTTTGTTGTGTTACGCCGAGTTTGTATTTTTGATCAACGGAAATGGTTGGAGAACAAACCACGACTGGAGCCTATTCTGGGAAGGCGTGCCCCAAAATGTGGCCTTGTTTTTCCCATACTTGATTTCTTTTGAGCCTGGGTTTGTGGAGATTAGAGATTTACACCTGACCAACTTGATGCGTGCGTTGGTGGGAGAAAACATCCGTTTCTTGCATCTGAACGAACATGAAGCCATGTATGCATGTGAAGAGAACGGTTACGATATTATTGTATCTATTGACTTTTTGAATTTGAAGCCAAAGGGAAGTTAATGATAATGATTTAAAATTGAAAAATATACGATTATGTTTGAAGAAAAACCCTCTTAAACGCGTCTTGTAGGCTTGTACGGATATATGATGTATGTTGAAATTCAAGATGACTACTCTAAATGACTACTCCAGATGACTACTCCAGATGACTACTCTATTCAATGACTACAAATCATAAATCATGTCTAATCGAAAAAATAACGAACGAAAATTTTTTTGAACAACATGACTTCCTCTATCATTGAGATTGGAACACCAAGTATCGATCGTCCATTTGGGATCCATCTTTGGCCTATTTTCAGCTTTGCCTTTGAAAAGGTGGTTGGATACCCGGCTGAAGACTTTGAGTTTGTTCACCACCAGACATTCCTTGCCAACGGGTGGCATGCTATTGGAATCATCATTGCGTACTATATTGTTATCTTTGGTGGTAGATGGTTACTGAACAAGGTCAACGCACCAGCACTCAAGTTAAACTTTCTCTTCCAGTTGCATAATGTCGGCTTGACGCTTATCTCCTTGGTTTTGCTTTTGTTATGTATCGAACAGTTGGCACCAATGTTATACAGACACGGTATTTTTTACGCCATTTGTCACAAAGATTCCTTCACTCCTAAGTTGGTTACCCTTTATTACTTGAACTACTTGACCAAGTACGTTGAATTGATCGACACTGTTTTCCTTGTCTTGAAGAAGAAAAAGTTGTTGTTCTTGCACACCTACCACCATGGTGCCACTGCTTTGCTTTGTTACACCCAATTGACTGGTTCCACTTCTGTTGAATGGGTACCAATCACCTTGAACTTGGGTGTCCACGTTGTTATGTACTGGTATTACTTCTTGAGTTCCAGAGGTATCAGAGTTTGGTGGAAGGAATGGGTCACTAGAATTCAAATTATTCAATTCTTCATTGACTTGGGTTTTGTTTACTTTGCCACCTACACTCACTACGCTTTTGCTTACTTTAAGTGGTTGCCTCACATTGGCGACTGTAACGGTAGCGAACTTGCTGCTGCTTATGGTTACTTGATCTTGACCAGTTATCTTTTGTTATTTATTCTGTTCTACATTAAGGTTTACAACAAGAAGCCATCCAAGACTGCCAAGACTGAAAAGACCGAAAAGGTTTCTGCCACCTCTACTAGTGCCAAGACTGATGAAACCAAGGTTAGATCTAGAAAGGCTTAATAAGAGTAATTTTTTTTATTAGTGTAGAATAATAAAGTTTTTGTTAGATATAGATAACCCTGGTATGGGTAGTAGTAGCTTCTCCTAGATGTCCTGGGCGAAGATCTATTAGCGGACGCTCTTATAATGTAATGTGTGTTGGAATTTGTATATAAAAACTTCAAAGATTAACTAACGCGGCAGATCTGGACTTATATAAATACTTTTGGTATTGTGTCAGTTCAGAGTCAGAGTCAATGAATCTACCGAAGGTGTCGATCGTAGATCGACGAAGTAATGGGAAAGTAAAGAAACCATAATTGTTGGATCTAACAGTTTTACGAATTTATTATCCAAAGGTCGATTTGTCTATTTGCAAATTTTAATTTTCCAACAAGTCCGTGATAGTTTAGTGGCTAGAATCTCCGCTTGTCGCGCGGAGGACCGGGGTTCAATTCCCCGTCGCGGAGCTTGCGCAAATGGTTTAGTGGTAAAATCCAACGTTGCCATCGTTGGGCCCCCGGTTCGATTCCGGGTTTGCGCATTCATTCTTTTTTGCTACATTGTTGAAAGAAAACGGTTACTATGTACTCTATAAATATTACTCTGACTTGGGGATATCATAAACTACGCTGCCACTACTCAAGAAGAACGTCAAGTTTTTAACGTCATGCTCGGCGTCTCCAACATACCCGGCAAATCCAAGAGGTCCTCTCTCACAATCACTACAAATCAACAATCTCTCAATCAGAAACTTGTCTTCGCCCTCAATGGTGGGTTGCTCAAGAACATCGGTTGCCTTGGAGACTCCCATGTTATCAAAGTCCCACACATCTTCGATTTTGTAGAAATGCGTGGTATCTTCTTTGGAATCTGGGGCAATGGCCATCATTTTTGGAGGGTTCTGAACGGTTAACAAGTTTTGTCTTAACTTGGGCGTCAAGCCTATGACTCTAGCACGACACTTTTCATATGGACATCTAAGGATGACGTTCAAGTTCTTTGTTTCTTCTAAATCAAGTTGGCTGAAGGCACTCATGTAAAAATTAGATGACTAAAAAATTAAACGTGATTCTGATCTGAATGATAAATGGTGATTGTCGTGTAAGTGCAAATAAAGATTTGTAAGGAATATATAGATTTGAAGATGGAGAGTAGAGGTAGATCGTGAAGGTGAGTAAAGAAGAGTAAAGATTAAAAAGGTGGAGAAAATAGGAGAAAATATAATGTAGATAGGTGAATCATGATTATGTTATGAGTGTGGCTATTGTGGTTCTGATGGCTTATTTACCAAAGTAGTCAAGTAGTCAGTAATCGTCAATAAACAATTACCAAATAATGTAGTAATTAACAATTACCAAAGTGATTCAACAATTACCCAAGAAATTCAATAATTAGTTACCCAAGTAATCAAATCACTCAATAAGCAGTTCGTACAAAGTAAAAAAGGATAGACAACCTTGGCTGCAGACGGAAACGCCGCTTTGATACTTGCGAGCGCCAAAGAATAAAAATACTGGCCCCAAATTTCATTTCCGCATTAGGATGAGAAACAAACAAAGAGGACATCGAAGATTGTTGTCAAAACAAGAAAGCATTTCGGAAAGCATATATTTTCAGATTAATGATTTAGAATGAAGGTGCTGATATTATTCTTTGCAACGTGCTTTGCATGGGAAACCTTATACTCATATACGCAAGGAAGAGCATACCTACATCTCAAGAACAATGATCTTGTGACGCTCAACTTTTCAATTACAGGGGCCAGTAAAGATACTGAGATCACGAATAATCAGAAAGCACAAACGATGGCGGCTCCACCTCAAAATCTGAAGCTTTTTTTGATGGGGGAGACGTTGTACGGACTTACGAACGGAACAGGGGCATGGGAAGCATGTGGATCAGGAAATCTCAAGTTGGTGAAATACAACGAAAGCACGAGTAAGTGGGATGAACATGAGTTGGAGTTGGGTGATTTGAAGGATACTTCGTTCTACGCGAATCCTACTGTTTTGACTGATATCAATGACAACCTGACTGCGTATGTCTATGGAGGGATTTGTGATAAGACGGGGACGGTGTCCTCGAGAATGATATCCATCAATGTAGCCACTAGCAAAGCGTCGAATATTCTGACGTCAACCAACCCACAGCCATTCTACGGGGCTGCTAACTTGGCTGCGCCAAATCCGCAGAACCAGTTGACCATTGGAGGAAACAGTCAAGGGGGCTGGCTTAACATGTACCAATTGGCCACATGGAACTTCCAGTCTGGGTGGTCGTTCAAGCTGATCAAACAGAGCGGAGATGCGGTGAATCTGAGAATCAACGCATTGGCCCTTCCTGTGTTTGCTCCACTCCAGAATGCATCGTATGAGGCTGTCGCTAGCGACTTGTCTGTAACGGAAGTGGTGATGTTGGGAGGAGAATTGGAGGGTAAACCCGCAACGCCTCAATACCTGAGGCTCAATCTCCAGTCAAATGACTGGGCATGGAACTCATCTGCAAAGACAGATGGGTTACAAGAGATCTTGGGAGCTGCTGCAATTTTCAACTCACTTGCCATAGTCAATGGTAGCAGTAGTGATGGTTATAAGGTATATTTATTCGACGTGGACACCCTCGCACCAGTGCAGACATTAACCAAGAACTTTGCGTCGTATCTCAACTCAGCCAAGAGCAGTTCTGTGCACTACCGGAAATCCCTCCAAAAGAAGGCTATTCTTGGAACTGTGATTCCATTGGTATTGTTACTTTTATTTGGTGTGGGCGGGGGACTCTATTACCGTCAATATAAGCACAAACAGAAGCAGAAACGTCATTTGGAAGAAATGAATGAGATTGAGTATAGATTTGCATCATACAAGCCTAGTGAAAATCCATTTTCAGACAACATGGAAAAGACCAATTTGACTGATTCAGCTCTGACCATCGATGGATATTCGATTGACTCCTGGAGACGTAAACGTGAGGATTTCGATAAGAACTTTGAGGCACTGAACGAGACTTTACAGAACGACGAAGATGAACCACCCGCGCCACCTCCACATCGTATTCCAATCCCACCTCCTGCGTTCACTGGTTCCTTGATGGATCGTAGTGTAACGATGTTGAAAAAGTCACTTTCGTTCTCTGCACCTGAATACGATCTTTTACGCAAAAGCACCACTCATGATAAGACCCGAGAAACCGAACCACGAATTGTTTTCTCCAACTCCTTGGATGAAATTGCTTCCACTGCCGAAACAGACTCCTTAGTTGACGACAACATGGACGTCCAGGTTCTTGTTAGTTCAAAGAGAAGGTCAGTGCTTCGAGTGGTAAACCCCGACGCGGCGAAGGCTGACGACGACCGCTCAACTACACGCTTTGGTAAAAAGTACGAGGGTCTTCCGTCAAACCCCAACAGTGACATGCGTTACAGAGTACCGTCGGGTGCTAAGATAGAAGAAGAGTGATTTATAGAATGTATTATTTGTTATTTGCACCCAATTGTAAAAGTACAAAGAGACTCGGAACCCAATTAAAGGTTTTACCCGGTACGAGTTGCTCCGGCCGAGATCCGATCTCAGGTGATCTTGTATCTTCAAAAGAAAAAAAATTGGATCAGCCTTCATTTTGTGAGTTCTGATAGTTGTAAGGGCAATATATGCGGATCACTTAATTGCAGTATCGCCAGCCTTTTTATTTTTTTTTGGGCGGCCGCGCCCTTTTCTGTACCACAGATCACTATCATGCCCGCCGGCAATTTTTTCTCTGAGGCAGCTCGCTAAATTGTTACCAGTTTAAATTTTTCTCTCAAGATCATGTTAACTTTTTCTCGCTAAATTGTTTTCATTACTCAATTTTTATCGCTAAATTGTTTGCAGTAAGTAGACGGGATAAGATTTTCTCCGCTTACATCCACCAAAAAAAATTGAACGCATTTCCAACACCCCATTGACTGAGCCATGGATGGGAGTATAGACTTGGAACAGTTGCAGGAGTTCACGCATTCGGGGAATACGAATGGGGAGATGAACCATGACAACAGCCTACATTTAGGTGTAAGCCAAGAAGGCGGCGGAGGCTTCCAACGGTTCACGGGGGAAGCGGCCGGATACAACGATAATGACCAGTTCTCATACCATAGCCAGGTACATGGGATATCTGATCTTCGAGCAAACGGTAACCATCAATTTATACCCAATGATCATTATCTTTCTGAAAATGGAAGTGTTCATGAACAAAATGTGAGTTTGCAGAATGTAAGTTCGTCGGTGGGGCACACCGACTACGAAATGCTTGATTTCGAAAAGCTTGATGACAAATATGACGAGCTTGCAAAGAATGGTTCCTTTAATATGCCTGGGGCATTTCGAAACGATACCAATATGGACCTCGATGATCTGCCTCCGTTCACGATCGAGCTGGATTTCAACACGATGGAAAATGATAGTATGATGTTCAAAGTGGTAGCCAAGTCGAAGCATAGTCCTCATAGTGTCATGACGTTTGATAACCATGTGGAGTTTGAACTGTTGGCTGTGAATCGTAATCTTCCGCATTCGTATTCTAATGCGAGCGTTAATAACCATCTTTACGGCGAGATGTCACCTTTGACCACGACCACATCGTTGACGCCTTCGATAGGGTCAGTGCATTCGACACAACCCTCGTTCTTTTCTGCACAACAATACTTTTCACGTAATCTGATTGACCAGGGTCCTCCATCGTCAATCCACCGAGGGTCTTTGGACATGATGTATACTCGTCCGCTGGTTGACTCGTCTCATCTGATCATCCAACAGGATCAACAGGATATGCAGCCGGAACAACAGGAACAAAGACAGCCCGGCCGGTACTCGAGCTTCACCAACTCCATCACCAACATGATTCCCTTTATGGGTGACAAGCGAAATCCAACTTCGCCGTCCCCATCGCAGACTAACTTCATTGTAACTCCTCCTCCTCCACAACAGAGACAACCCCAGCCAAGACACTTAATAAGAAGCATTTTCAAGCTGAACAACCAGCAGCAACCCATCCAACAAGATTTCGAAGATAACGTGTTTTTACGTAATACCACGTTGGCAGAGGAGCCCGAGGATTTCATTGTGACCTCCCCAATCAAAGAAGAACCCGAAGATTCTTTGGATAGTGTTGTTCCGAAGAAGGCTAAACGATCCAAGAGAAGTTTATTCACTAGATTCAAGACTCAAGAACATGAAATCGAAGTAAATCCCCAACCGTTAGATACTGCATCTCTGTTCGAATCATCACATCTGCTGCAAACTCAACTGGTTAACCCAACGGGTCCAGACTACGGTGCACTTTTTGAGAACGTAGGGAAGAGAAAGAATATCCGTAAAGTCAAGTCAAAGGTTAAGGTTGAATCCAACTCAAGCATGGAAAATGATGCTGAAAGCGCAACAAGCGATATTTCCAGCGATAGCCATCTTAGTGCCTCATCTTCAAATACTTCGTCATTTGCAAATGATGGAGAAGCTTCGAAACGAATCTTGGGCTCCAAAATCCTAGCCAAAAAACGAAGTATCGTATCTACCAATCTGGATGCAGTGGAAGTGGATCTTACTCTGCTTGATATTCCGGCAAACACCCAAATCTTCCCAACAAGTATCATAAATCAGAAAACAAGAACAAGAGGAAGAAAGGAAAATAAGGAAGCTGACGAACTAGACCAGCTGAAAATCTACTTGTGTAATTACTGTCTGAGAAGATTCAAACGCCAGGAGCACTTGAAAAGACATTTCCGGAGTTTACACACTTTTGAGAAACCTTATGATTGTCCTATTTGCCATAAGAAATTTAGCAGATCTGATAATTTGAATCAGCATTTGAAAACGCACAAACAAGATGGTGATGATCTTGATAGTGTGGTTGAGTAAGTATATATGAATAAATGGGTAGTATGAATTTAGCAAAAGGATAAAAAAGTGTTAAAATTTTTAAAAATGTTATTAGTGTCAAAACTACAAAATCTTAAATAGAACACAAAACCCCAATAAATAGTCCCATTACTATATATTTGCTAACACTGAAAGCTCATCGTTAAGTCTGGAGGAAGTGAAGGTATCCAATTCTGGACTCCTTGATTTTCTTTGAGGTTTCAGCACACCATTTTGCATCATTGGTTGCATCAACCCACCCTGACAGATGTTACGTAACTGATGCTTTTTCAAAGCATCCAATCTTGTGAATTCCTTGCCACATACACATTTACAATGTGTAGTTTCTAAATGTCCTTTAACATGTCTATTTAAGTCATGTTGTCTGACAAACCTCTTTGGACAATTGGGGCATCCGAAGGGTCTGTCACTTAAATGAGTCTGAATGTGAGACCTCACGTTGTATCGCCTTGTGAACTTCTTACCACAATTCTTGTAGGTGCAAGTGTATATTTTGTCTTCATCAGGACCAATCCAGTATTGATCGAGTTCTCCAGGAGGAAGCAAGGAAGTTTTCTTGACTCTTCGGCGAGCCAGGGTTTCCTTGATGTGTTTCCTGACATCCTTAGAAGCCTTTGCGCTAGGCAGGATGATTGGAGACCATTCGAGGTGAACTTGATTACGCACAGGAGTGTTAGGTATAGTGTTTTTCAAAGGAGTCAACTGTGCTATGGTCAGGTTCATGTCGACGGTGTCGTCGTTGGAAGGTTGGGTATTGCGGACTGGACTAGTGTAGTATTTGACTGGAGATGAGTTGATCGATTTGATCAGGTGAATGGGCAGTGAGTTAATATTGTGAATAGGCAGGGATTGTGGGAGATTTCCAACAAGATCTTGTCTTTCAAAGAAGTTATCCTCGGAGAAGAACTGAGGGGTGTAAAAGTTGTTTCTGCTGTTGATCGGCAGAGAGAACCTGCTGAAGGTTTTGCGTGCACATGGAGATGAAGGTTCCGGAGAAGATTGCCATTCGGGGGAACCATTTATGAGATTTGGAGGTGAAGGAGGAGGTAAAAATGCATTATTCTTCAATTGCAAATTCTTATTGAGGATTATTTGATTCTGCTGGGCCTGTTGACTGAAATGCATCTCGGCGTAGTCATCCTTTTTGTAAACTGGTTGTTGAACCGGGATTCTGACGTATTTGAAAGGATTATCCTGTTTCAATTCAATTGGATCCAACAACGGTTCAATGTCATCAACATAATCTATTGGGTCTTTCAACGGAGTGTTCAAGTCTTGTAAATATTTGACCGAGTATGAGTTGTGGAGAACAGTTCCTGGGTTGCTGTTGTTATAACGCAGAGGCAGTGGTGAGTTTGGGAATCGATATTTGGAAGGATTTTCAGACGGAATAGAGTAATCCAGACTCTTCTTGAGAGGTGACAGTTGAGAAATCTGATGTTGTTTACCCATGTCAAAGTTCTTGTCCATTTCGAATTCATCTTGCTCCAAAAGCAAGATCTTATCATGGTCGTAGTTGATCACCGGAGCAGGTTCCAAAGAGTTCAATATCTCACCAGGAGAGATTGTTTTGGCGAGGCCCAACGAGAGCGATTTGTTGTGGTCGGCAGCAAAACCGAAAATAGCAGTTCCACTGACTTTCCTGCTATGCTTTCTCTCTTCGTCATTGATGAACCCAGAAGGAACATCCAATTCTTGTAAGCCAGTCAAAGTTTCATTAAATAAGTTATCCATATCATCTTGATAATCTCCTCCAAAGTATTGGTCAAAGTTTTCAGGTTGTAACAAATTCTTGTTGGGCAGTGAAGTCATGACAAGGTGCTCATTACCAATTCCACCAAGTCCGCCGAGTCCTTCTTCCCAATTACTAAAAGAATCCATGTTAAAAAGTAAAAGAAAGTAGTTTGCTTTTTATAAAATTTACGGATTTGTTACACATTAAAACAGATGCCAAAGTTTTCCCGTGTGTATTTTTGCTACTCATTTTGGTTTATTATGATTTGTTCTAGTTCAAGAAAGCTATATGGATAACGTTTTTGGGGCCAAATTTCCTTTTTCGGTAAATTGTAAATATTGAAAAATACAAACATCTTGGAGTCAAATTTCAAGCAAATTGCTTGAGGGAAAGAATGGGTCGTAGAAAGATGATCGAAGCGATGATTATTGTAATATTTGGAGGTTTAAAACATAGTACTGGTCATTCTATTGCCTCGTTCGATGAAAGCAAGAATTGCAATGTACAAAGTAGTTGCTGCAAGTGGTGTACACAATAGACTAGTGTAGGAGTAAAATTTCAAGTTTAAGCATTTTCACACCCACAGTGCTTCTACACACAGACGAGAGATGCTGATCTTATGCACACCTACTCGTAATTTGACGTATCGATGGGATTTCGTCGGCGTTAGCTTTTGTATTCGCTAGCGTGATGAGCACCTAAAAGTGATTGAATCTGCGGACTAGGCCGACTAAATCCTGTAAGTGAATATCGATGGTTTACAAACGCCTTTATTATTTTAAAAAAATACCGAATCGGCATAAAGAAGCCGTTTGCTACGAGTACCCTGTGATAACTTTATATTGGTCATTCATCTTGCTATTATGATTTTCCTCGAAGTGGCGGATTTCATCTTTTACAATAGTTATTATTATGACAATACTTTGATTGTAACTGAAAAAAAAAAAAAATACATTATGAATAGAGATGAATAACAAATATCTGAGAGTTATATTTTGAACATCTGAGAGTTATATTTTGAACATCTGAGAGTTATATTTTGTAGATCTGATAGTTTTATTTTGTACAGAGTTAAATTTTGTACATCTGAGAGTTATATTTTGTCAATTTCAGAGTTATATTTTACAGGAAATGTATATTTTGAAGATTTAATTTATATTATCCTAGAGTAATACATCAGAAGAAACGAATGATTATTTTTGCTTAGAATCATCTGAGATATACGAAATTATTAACGCAAATAACCAAGTAACTTTGGTAACGATCGAGATTAATAATAAGGGGTTGATCAGCTGATGGTTGATTTGTAGTAATAGGATTTCCTAAAGAGTAAACTATTGTAGGGGTTTGAACACAAACAGGGAGATCAATTAGATCAAAAATTTAAGCACTACATTGATACGCATTTTTCTTTATTATGTTGCATAAGTCTACTGCAACAACAACATCTTTCTTGGGTCCTCAACTAATTCCTTAATAGTCTTCAAGAATGTAACAGCTTCACGGCCATCCAAGACTCTGTGATCGTAAGTCAAAGCCAAGTACATCATTGGTCTACTGACGATTTGGCCCTTGATGGTGACTGGTCTTTCCTTGACACCATGCAAACCCAAGACAGCGGTTTGAGGCATGTTGATGATTGGGGTACCGTAGAGAGAACCAAAGACACCACCGTTAGAGATGGTGAAAGTACCACCGGTCATTTCTTCCAAGGTCAACTTGCCGTCTCTAGCCTTCTTACCCAAAGCAGCAATTTCTTGTTCAACACCCAAGATGGACAAGGATTCGGCGTTTCTAACGACTGGGGTGACCAAACCCTTTGGAGTAGCCACAGCTATGGAGATATCAGTGTAGTCTCTGAAAACCAAGGTGTCGTTGTTTTCGATGGAAGCGTTGACAGCTGGGATTTCCTTAGCAGCCAAGGTGGCAGCCTTAGCAAAGGCACCCATGAAACCCAACTTGATACCGGTCTTTTCCAAGAACTCGTCCTTGTATAACTTTCTCATGTCCATCAAGTTAGACATGTCGACTTCGTTGAAGGTGGTTAAAGATGCAGCGGTGTTTTGAGATTCCTTAAGTCTTTCGGCAATTCTCAATCTCATTCTGTTCATTTTGACACGTTCTTCGTTACGGGAGAAGTGGGTAAAAGATTCTTGCTTTGGTTCATCCTTCTTGGGAGCAGCAGCCTTTGGAGCATCCTTCTTTGGAGCGGCTGGAGCGGCAGCCTTAGGAGCATCCTTCTTCGGTTCTTCCTTAGCTGGAGCAGCAGCCTTTGTTTCTTCCTTAGCTGGGGCAGCAGACCCTTCAGGTCTAGCACCTTCTTCGAGTTTAACCAAGTCTTGGCCAACTTCAATGGTGTCCTCAACCTTGGCCAACCACTCGGTGATGGTACCGGAAACTGGAGCATTGACTTCGACATCAATCTTATCGGTTTCAATGGTGGCAATGGTTTCGTCCGCGTCAGCGAATTCACCAACATCCTTCAAAATGGTACTCAAGGTACCTTCGGTAATGGACTCAGCCATATCTGGAACCTTGACGGTGTGGGAAGCAAAACGTTGGAAAGTTAATGCATAACTGGTGATGGTTCTTGGAGCAGGCTTCAAAACGACACTCGATCTAATGGTAGATGCAGCCATAATAGGCTTCAACGCTTTAAGAGACAACATAGGTTTGGATGATGATTTTTAATTTTTGGTTGGCTGGAAAAATTTCCACTCATGCAAATACGTAAGCAACAAAAAGTTTGGGGTAGATTGGGTAATTTTATGAGTAGAGGTATGTGAGGAGGCATTCCCGGACAGCCAAGGCTGTGAATGACGACAAATTGCCCAGGTCAATAGCTTGTTGGGTGAGTTTAGGGTCAGGCTTGTTCCTATTGGCTGAGTGAGGGGATGTGTGCAGGAATACCCGGCCACAGTCGGTTCGCCAAAGTGTATGATGTTTCCGGGCATCCAGGGTTTCGTAGTGGTAGGGTGTTGTATTTGCACTTTGGAAGAGTGCCTTGCCGTCCCAGCTACACACCGAGGATGCTCCTATTCGTTTCCGGGGGTAGTGTGCGTGCGTGTCCTACTTAGCTAAGCACACGCGGGATGTTACATAAGCGCCCGGACTAGTTAAATCCATAAAAACGAACGAAAATTTTAACTTGTAAACCTATTAATAATGTTGAGAACTACATTCAAGCGTTCATCGCCAGTGTCTGCACAATTCGTGAGATACGCCTCCCAAAAGTATGACGTTGTTGTCATTGGAGGTGGTCCGGGTGGATATGTTGCTGCCATCAAGGCTGCCCAACTCGGCTACAACACCGCATGTATTGAAAAGAGAGGATCCCTTGGAGGTACCTGTTTAAACGTTGGATGTATTCCATCCAAGTCCCTTTTAAACAACACCCACCTCTACCACCAAATCAAGCACGATTCTGAAAACAGAGGTATCACCGGCGGTAGCGAAGTGGGCGTTGACTTCACCAAGTTGATTGGTGCCAAGGACAAGGCTGTCAAGGCTTTGACCGGAGGTATTGAAATGTTGTTCAAGAAGAACAAGATCACTTACTTGAAGGGTGAAGGTTCCTTTGTCAACGAAAAGAGCTTGAAGGTGAAGCCAATTGACGGTTCCGAAGAACTTGACGTTGAAGCTGACCACTTTATTGTTGCTACTGGTTCCGAGCCAACCCCATTCCCAGGGATCGAAGTGGACGAAGAAAGAATCGTCACCTCCACCGGAATCTTGTCCTTGAAGGAGATTCCAAAGAGATTATCCATCATTGGTGGTGGTATCATCGGTTTGGAAATGGCCTCTGTATACTCTAGATTGGGTTCCGAAGTCACCGTCATCGAATTCCAAGGCGCCATTGGTGCTGGTATGGACAGCGAAGTCGCCAAGACCTCCCAAAAGTTGTTGGCCAAGCAAGGTCTCAACTTCAAGTTGGGTACTAAGGTCTTGTCCGGTACCAGAGAAGGTGAAGTTGTCAAGATCGAAGTTGAGGATGTCAAGTCCGGTAAGAAGGAAGACCTCGAGGCCGATGTCTTGTTGGTTGCCATTGGTAGAAGACCTTACACCAAGGGCCTTAACTTTGAAGCTGCTGGCTTGGAACTCGACAACAGAGGTAGATTGGTCATCGACGACCAATTCAGAACCAAGCACGAGCACATTAGAGTCATCGGTGACGTCACCTTTGGTCCTATGTTGGCCCACAAGGCCGAAGAAGAAGGTATCGCTGCTGCTGAATACATCAAGCACGGCCACGGTCACGTCAACTACGCCAACATTCCTTCTGTTATGTACACCCACCCAGAAGTCGCCTGGGTCGGTCTCAGCGAAGAACAATTGAAGGAACAAGGGGTCAAGTACAAGGTTGGTAAGTTCCCATTCATCGCCAACTCCCGTGCCAAGACCAACTTGGACACCGATGGTTTCGTTAAGTTCATTGCTGATGCTGAAACCCAACGTGTTTTGGGTGTTCACATCATCGGTTCCAATGCTGGTGAAATGATTGCTGAAGCTGGGTTGGCTTTGGAATACGGTGCTTCTACCGAAGATATTGCTAGAACTTGTCATGCTCACCCAACCTTGTCTGAAGCTTTCAAGGAAGCTGCTTTGTCTACTTTTGACAAGCCAATTAACTTTTAACGTACTAGTGTAAGGATAGAATGCACAAAAATATAAGATTAGGTATTGTATGTGGTTATAGTGATCGATAATGAAGTGAATTGTTGTAGTGAGGATGTTTAATCAAACCATCGAATGAGTGTTTAAAAGGATCTGACAAGATGGTTCGTTGTTAGTGTTTCTTTGTATCTGACAAACTCACTTCGTTTGTCTCGATTTCTTTAGTTGCAAAAATATGCTCAATTCAAGGTTATGACAGTCATACCACGGAATCAACATCTTATAGCAAACACTTTATGACTATGCTTGTCAATAAAATTGTGTTTTTGGGGTTGATGCTTGTATGTTTGGATTTCCAAGTTCGGTGTGAAACCAGGAATAAACGGTCAATCCACGCGGGGCTCATTAATAAGGACTCGTATTACGCAGCGGATAGTTGGGCAAACGCATATCCCAATCACTATCCAAATGGATGTCGCTCGGACTTTTGGGTGATCGATAAAGACGCGACCGGCCGATTGGACGGCAAGCACACCAAAGGTGGCAGCTACCGACTTCTGGGTGGAACTTTTGACTCGAGGGACTCCACGAGCTGTTCAACGTCGAGTATAAAGGAACAACGGACGATGTGAATTGTGAGTGTAAATGACATTGAACAACGAACCAAGTCAGTTGTGAATTGTGAATTGCCAGTGTAGATAACAATAAACAAATAATGAGCCCAGTGTAGATGATTTTGAGAAGATGTACGGTTCCTACGCAAACGGGTCGTTCTACACGGACGGTGTGGGGTGGAGTAAAAAGCGTCATGTTTGCGGCTGCAAAAAGCCGCACCACTTTTGGGGTGTGTTTGGGGTGGGTCTTACAGGAGAGGAGACAGTACTCGCAACGACGACAACTCTAGTTTTGAAGAAGAACGGACCCTACCACTCCATTTACTTGGACTATGCACACCAAAAGCTCAATTACTTCTGGTGCATTCAAGTTTTCCGACGATTTGGTCGAGTTTCCGCTTAAGGGTCACAGGAATTACAACAACAAGATGGGTTTGATCTCAGGTGACGACGGACTCAACCTCGTTCCTGCAATGTGTTGTTGGATCACGGAACAACTTTTAACTTGTTTAAGGACGATGTTGACGCTATTGCGATTGTCTACAAAAATCCTAATCCTGTAGATTTAGATCGGACAGTCTACTTGTTTCTTGTGATCATCGGAAAGCGGAATTACAATTTCAACGGAATGTTCATATCTGGAATTGATTAGCAGGATTTTTTGTAAGTTGAAGTTTGCGTATTCCAACCAACTCGTGGTACTTTGGGTATTAGTTTTGAAGTATACTGTTTTTGATTTTGATAGAAAAGCTAATTCGCTTGGGAATGTTGCATGAAAAGAAAAATCTACTAAATGTAAGCATAAGAACTCATAATTGATCATAAATAAAGAAGAAATAAAAGATTACAAATAAAGTTCCAAAAAAAGGAATTGACACGGACAGGAATCGAACCTGCAACCGTTCGATTTGGAATCGAAAACTCTACCATTGAGCCACCGCATCACCCTTAAAAATTCTAAACGCTGAATAATATATCCAAAACCAACCTACAATCACCCACCCATATATAGCCTAACCAAACACTCACCCATGTAATTTGGGTTTTATAAAATCTCACTAAAAGTGCAAAATCCAAAGTATGGGGATAGTGCGACATCACCAAAAATATGTCGCAACAAAAATTTTTCAACAAACATGCCTTCATTACATAAATTCCAGAATAATGTGGCACGTCATGTCAAGTCGATAGACAAGAACTTGGCGGCCAACCTTGTTCGTCATGAATACATTGTTACCACGCGGACCAAGGCCAAAAGAGCACAAGTGAAAATTGAAAAGTTTTTATCAAAAGCATTAGAACAAGAGAAGAGCATCAAGGATGAAAAGTTGTCATACAAATTACACAACATTGCCGCGTTCAACTTCTTGCAGCCACCCGACAGAAGGGAGATCGGATCGAAGATCCTCAAGCAGTTGGTTGAAAGATACCCGAACAGAAAGACCGGGTTCACTCGTATCATCAAGTTAGAGCCTCGTTTAGGAGAAGATAAGGCACCAATGTCTGTGTTGGAGTTGGTTGATTCTGGCTACGAAGTCAAGTTCTGGTACACTGCAAAGATCGCGGCCAGATTGGAGTTGCAAGGATTGGAGTTGGATGACATAACGAAGGTTAACATTAGAAAATTAACACAACTTCGTAACAACGGAGAGGAGGAATTCCGCAATGCGGTGGAAACATGCAAGCGCGAGTTCTTCAACTACAATATGGAGTCCGGAGCATTTAAAGACGACAAGGCTGAACAAAAGTTGGCCAACAGGCCTAACTTGGACTTCCATGGAGGTTCCCGTGCGGGAGAATTCATTACTTCCAAGAAGTACCAGACTGTTCCAAGACCTGAGAAGAAGGCTGTTGAGATTCCCAAGTCTCCATTTTTACTGTAAATAGAAGAGATAATGATTTTTTGAATGCGTAGTGCTACCAAAGCCATGATATGAAAGATATGGTTTGATCGAAAACCGATTTCACGGCTTGATGACAACCGTTCTAAAAGATAGAATAAAGAGAGCTGAAAAGGTACTTTACAATAATATTAACCCCGGATATGTTGGACTAAATATATAATCAGTAGGATCAGCAGGCTCACAAACGAGCAAATTTCCTGTTTTTCAAATCAGAGATGCAATTTGCTGGAAAGACCGCTTTAGTAGTTGGAGCATCCCAAGGACTTGGAGCTGAGTTTGCTTCGTTATTCTACTCCAAAGGATGTTCTGTTATCTTGGTTTCACGGAACAAGATCAATCTTGACAAGGTGATTGACAGGGTACAAGCCAAGCATGGTGATACTGGAGCTACGATGGTTAGTATTGGGTGCGATGCGTCCAAGTACGAAGCGTGCGTTGAGATGTGGGAGGAGATCACAGTCAAGCACAAGTTGGACCCAGACTACATCTACTGTTGTGCCGGGGTTGCGATTGTGAAGCTTTTCAAGGACTTGTCTGGGGAAGAACTCGGCAGAAGTATTGACTTGAATTACAAGACCGCATTGAATGTTGCGCACACTGGGTTCAAGCAGGTAGTCCAATCCAACCCTGTTGCCGCGGCGAGTAAGAAGAGACACATTGTATTCTTTTCGAGTGTTGCGTCGTACTATCCATTCATTGGGTATGGGCTGTATGGTCCAATGAAGGCAGCCATCACCAACCTTGCTCACATCATCCGTCAGGAGGCCAGCGAGTACAACTTCCGTGTGAGTGTTGTGCACTGTGGGAACTTTGACTCTGAGGGGTATGCAGAAGAGAACAGAACCAAGCCCGAAATCACCAAGACGATTGAAGGACCTAGTGACGCTATTTCGGTTGAAAAGTGCGCTTCCATTATCATCAACAAGTTGGATAAGGGGTACGACCACTTTTCCACCGACTTCATCGGGTGGTTCCTCGGCAGTGCTGCATTGGGCCCTTACCCTAGGGAATGGGGCTTGGTCCAATTCTTCTTTTCTTTAATTCTTCTGATTATCATGCCAATTGTTCAGTATATGACTGACAACGATATTGCTAAATATTTTAAGAAGCTCAGCAACGAGAAGGATAAGAATACTTAGATAATACATACTCAAATATACTTTATTAACTATATTACTTTTCGGAAACTGAAGATGCCAACTTGTCAGCCAATCCAAGCAACTTTTTGTCAGCAGTGACACCCCATTGATACCAGTTGATGCTATAAACCCAGTTAACAGCTTTAATGATCTCAGCGTTCCAGATGTCTTTGGTTGTTTCAGCCAATCCCACGCGGTGGATCTTGTGGCTATGTGAAGATGTTGGTCTGGATTCAAGTTCAATATCACGTTTGGTGAGTATACGGTTTTTGATTGAGTTATCTGCTGATCTTAACTGTTGAGATATTAACGCTTGGTTCTTGTGGAAGTATTCTCCGGTGTAGTATGTTAAAGCGCTGGTGAGTAAGACGCCTCCTAAGAAGCCATGAATTCTTCCTCCCATTGGTTGTTTTTTCGATGATTTTTTCAAACTGCATGAACAAACCACGAACCACGAACCACGAACCGCGAACGAAGTGAGTGGTGAGTGAGTATTTAAAAGAATTCATGCACCACTCGCTAATGTTTACTATATTTTAAAAATGAATTTACTGTTTTAAAATTGATTACTGTATACTAAAATGTTCAATTAACTTTCACGCTTTGTAATAACTTTCACGCTTTGTCAATAACTCGCTTTGTCAATAACTCACTTTGTCAATAACTCACTTTGCCAATAACTCGCTTTGTCAATAACTCGCATTGTCAATAACTTTCATACTTTGTCAAATATGAAAACTTCATATACTATTAACTAATCGCCACTCTTACTCTATATACATTACAAAAAAGCTTTAATAGCTTCCCTCAAGAATGGTAAAGTCTCACTCTTAGATAAAGAAATCACCTTGCCAGAATCTCTCAAAGTCTTAACCTCAGAGATAGCTTCATTGACATCCTTTAATAAAAATGGTAACTCTTCCATTGGACCATTCAAAGCACCCAAGTCAGAGGCATATTTTTCAGCCTTCAAATTGGCAACATAAGATAAACCAATGGCAAACTTTTCGTTGATGTCATTTTTCAAATCATAATCGGATAATTGAGGTTGGATACCAAAGAAGGCATACTGCAATCTAACCAATTTAGTATTGTATTCAGATAATCCAGCTTCAGAAACATCCAAGTATCTTTGCTTAAAATCGGATAAATATTCCGCTTGTTCAGCTTGCAAGAGCTGAGCTCTTTCGTATGCAACCTGTCTTTCTTGCAAGACTCTTCTGATTGTTCTTTGGGTTTGCCTTAATCTTTCATCCAAGTTTTTGTGTTGATCGGTGCTTTGGTATCTCAAACTTTGACTCAATCTGACTTCTCTAGCCACTATATTACGTTCTTTCAAGCACAAGTACCACAACTTGTGCAAGTCTTCAAACGATTTACGACGCAACTCGGCAAAGGACCAGGATCTGGACTCGTTATCCAAGTCTTCGGAGGTTCTCAATGCAGATGTGGTTTGGTTTCCTTGGGGAAAAAATGCCCACAAAGGATGGTCCGGAGACACCTCGAAGTTCTTGTGGGTGGGAACGATTGGCGCACGCAACTTGACCTCTCCTTTGAACTTCATCGCTGCCTTGGCAGCGCCTGAAAACGATCTAATGAACATGGCTACTCAAAAAAATTTTCAGTATGTCGCACTGTTTTTGTCGTGGAACAATTTTTTTTAAAGCAACATGTCAACTATCACCACACAACAACCTCATCAAGAGCCTCTTGATCTTATCCGTTATCAATTGGATGAACATGTCTTGGTCAAATTAAGGGGCGCCCGTGAAATGAAGGGCAAATTGCAGGGTTATGATCTGCACTGTAACATGGTTTTAAGTGATGCTGAAGAATACATATATAATGAAAATGATGATACCCCGGTGGTGAAGAAGACTGAGATGGTGTTTGTGAGAGGTGACCTGGTTATTTTGATTAGTCCTTTATCGGAGTAGGTTGATGTATAATATTGTATAATAAGTTAATGCAAGGACATTACACACGCACTACAAACGAGTAGTGAGTAGTGTGGTTTGAATGATTAGGTGTAGATAAAGAGTTGGTGGATAAGAAGAATGATATAATGTGGAGTATAGGATTCGAATATTCACAGTAAAGTTAGGATTCGAATATTTACAGTAAAGTTAGGATTCGAAATATTGAGTGTACTCAATATTAAAGTAAAGTTGATGTAGCATTTCTTATAATACAGATACACAAGATTAACCAATGGTTTTGTCTATAAAGGTGCATGCCAGATTTGAGTATTAGTATATCACTTGGATTTAAGAATGGTTGTTTAAGAGAAATATGAATGAGGATTGCGTTGGTAAGAATTATGAAATTCTCACTGTTATTTGGAAGCATAAGTATAGCTCTTAGTCATAGTATAACTTTAAGTTATAGTATAACTCTAAGTTATAGTCATATTATAACTCTAAGTCATTGTATTAACAAGTCACAAGTCACAAGTCAGAAGTCACACGCTTTGTTCGTTCGTTGTTAGTTGTCGTTCGTTGTTCGTTGTTCGTTGTCGTTCGTTGTCGTTTGTTGTCGTTTGTTGTCGTTTGTTGTCGTTTGTTGTCGTTTGTTGTCGTTTGTTGTCGTTTGTTGTCGTTTGTTGTCGTTTGTTGTCGTTTGTTGTTTGTTGTCGTTTGTCGTTCGTTCTTATTCGTTCTTTATTCGTTCTTTGTTCGTTCTTCGTTCTTTGTTCGTTCTTCGTTCTTCGTACTTTGTTCGTTCACGAGATTACCCCCTTTATCAAACTAACCTTCTTTGCATTCAATCCCCACCGCTCACGAACATCCCGCCCCTCAAGCTCCAACTCCTCAATCGAAACCTTGGTTTTCTCTATAAGCTCATCATACTCCCTCATCAGCTTGTCCATACTATTCCGCCCCAACTTAAACACATACTTCTCCCCAGCCTTCTCAAAAAGCCGCTTGTTCGCAAGCATCGGTTCGACATCAATCCCAAGCCCCTTCACCATCTCTTTCACCTCTTCAGCACTGAAAACAACCGAATCAGGGTTGATCTCCGTACTCTCAGCACTATAACTACCCTTCTTGCGCAACTCGTGAAACCCAGACGTCCGATACTTCTTGACCAACATCCCCATCTTGTCGAGAAGCGGCTTCTGCACTTCCTTGATGTTCGTGATGTTTTCCTGCATCTCTTTGTACCGATCAGAAAGCTTGTTGTATTCCTCCATGAGCTCTTGTTGGTATGGAGCCGCGTATTTCTTACTGATCTCCAAGAGTTGGATGAGCTCCTGGATGTGTGTGTTGTATTGGTGGACCATTCTATCAAGCTCGAACTTTGTGCTTTCCACCTTCTTGGTGTACTCCTCATCTTGTTCTTTCACCTGTGTTTTAAGTTGAAAGATATCCTGTCGAAGTTTAAGATATGCTGTTGTATGTTTATCTTCATATTTCACATAATTACTGGTGAATTCATCTATAAGTCGATGTTGTTTGTTGTTTACGAATGACATAATTTTTCGATAAAATATTTCTAATTTACTTTTATTTTCTAGTTTACTTTTATTCTCTAGTTTGCCTTCATTCTCTAGTTTACTTTTATTCTCTAGTTTACTTTTATTCTCTAGTTTACTTTTATTCTCTAGTTTACTTTTATTCTCTAGTTTGCTTTCATTTTCTAGTTTACTATTGTTTTTTAGTTTACTTCTAGTCTTATTTTTACATGACTATTTCTACTGGATATTTGGTATTCTCGGTATTCTCTCGGTATTTGTTCTCACTATTTTACCAGTATTTCTATTTTCTTCCATACTTCTTTCTCATTATTCGCTATTTGTATTTCCTTCACTATTTTCCTTCTTTATCTTAATAAACTATATCAAATTCAATCTAAAACCTATCAATTATAAAAACTCATCACAGTTAATCACATTTAATCACATTTAATCACATTTAATCACATTTCATCATACATTTACTTTATCATTTAACTACAACCCACATTTTTCATCACCACTTATTCTCATTTTTAACAATGAGATCAATCGACGACGCAACCATCTACATCTCTATAGTACTGGCACTCACATCTAGTCATCCAGCAACTACTCAGATCTTCCATACATTCCCAAACATATCCAATGCTCAATATTCATCAATAACACAAATCCTTAAAGCACTTGTTGTGTACACATCACCAATCACACACCGCTACTCGGACATCTACACATTAGCACACCAAGTTCTCAATTGCCACAATGATGTCGACGTGGAGGAGTATGCGTATTGGATCCACAGGCAGGTGGAGGTGACGGAATCCGACGAACTGATTTTGCGGACAGCCAATGATTTGTTGGCCACTACGCATGTAGAGTTCAACTGTGAAGGGAAGGATCCAAAACAGGCATTGTTCGAGTTTGCGCAGGCCAAAGTGAGGCACGACGCCATCTACTTTGAGTTTATAAGGGACGATTTCCAAACCATTGGGGAGTTGTTGAAAGGATGGGCCCCATACGAAGAGTGGTTTAAAGGTATCATCAAGCCGTACTGGTACTATTACAAGGTTTCTAGTAATTATGTCAAGTTTAGCGAGTACATTCAGCCGGAGTTTGCCAAGTTTGGAGTGTTTTCAAGCGGCACGAAACCCAGCTGGATCCAGAACACTGTCCTACCATACATCAACTACACACAAGAGTACGAGACGCTTGTGGAATGGATGCTTGCGTCTCGCGGGACCACCCTCGAGAGGTACCAGTTATGGTCGAGCGTGATTGGCGCGCTTGGCGAGAAGGTTCCCGAAACCGTCACCACCGAGTACTTGCGCCACTGCTACCAGGATGCGTTTTTCACCGAATTGTCGCCGGTGGAGACGTTAAAGGTGTATGATGTGATCGCGGCGACAAAGCTCCCGGCACGCAAAGAGGCGGAGGTGGACTTGAAGCTGGTGACGCCTGCGTCCCACAATTCTCTCTTGGACAAGCCGCGCTTACTCTTGGAGATTGTCAATACTTGCCAGAAGTTGTATCCATTCAACCAGCTTACAATAGCAGGGTACATTCGGTTGAAGAGCGGCCGTGCAGCTGACATCACCAGCATAGTGAACGGTCTTTCTCAATCCAATTACCGTAAAATCATTGAAGCTGTGGACTACTACATTGCTGCTTTTGTGAGTGACGAGGCGGTGCAGACTCGGTTGCATAACCAGGTGGTCCAAGGAATGCTTGAGGAGCAGATCTTTGTGCCTTCCGCGTACTCCCAGTTTGCAGATACCCCCAAAATCGTCATTTCAAGAGCTTGGGCCTTGGTCAATGCCGCATCCAACTTACACGACAGGCGCCTCAACGAGGTGTCGCACCTCCTCAAGCTTGCAGACTCGTCGCAGTCCCGAAAGTTGACCCATTTGATGGCTGCCATCCACGGCTTGGCTCCCTACAAAATCAGCTTGAACGGGAAATCAGTCACTCCCATCGATCTCATCAGGATCCCCTCGAACCAACTCATCTCCATCATATTGAACCTAAACAAAAGAGCGTACCAAGACTACAACAAGTTGTACGTGACCATGGACGACTTGAAGGTTTTTCATACTGATACAAACGACTTGGCCTACTTGTGTATTGAACTGGCCATTTCAAATGGCGACTTCACTTATGCTTATACCGAGTCTTTTAAAATCTTGAATGCTGCAAAGTCATCTTTACCAAACTGGCAGACTTTTGCCAAGGTGTCTAGTATGGAGACAAATGATGAGGAGGTGATACAGAAGCAACTTGATCTCCTTGTCAAGTTATTGGAAGTTGAAGGTGTTGATAATGTCAAAATCTTGGGCCAATGGGAGTATCTTAAATCCAAATTGGATGCTTTGAACAATCAAGAAAATGAGCAGTTCTTGACTCAGGATGAGTCCTTTAATATTTCTCTTCCTTCTGTGCTGAATTTGAATGAGAATTTAGCTGCTTTCAGTAGTTCTACTCAACAGAATGCCGTTGCTGCTAGTGACAAGTTGTCTAATTTGTTTGTTTCTGGGTTGGGATGGGCTATTGGTGCAAATAGGGAGGATTATGAATGAACAAGCTCACTTTGTTTGTGAGTTGATGGGATTATAAAACTGATACAAACGAACCAAGTGGGTGTGGTATGTTGTTTAACAAGGAGAATATTCTGCATGAAGTGTAGTGGTTATATAGGAGAATAAGTGTAGAGCATGAGAGTTTTCTAAGAAAACTTTTGAGTATTTACTTACAAACTCACTCAATTATTCAATTGCTTCCTACTCATTAACTTGAACACACTTGAACATTTAAGCACCATAAAAACGTAAACACTTAAACATTTAAACACTACTTGAACATTTAAACACTACTTGAACACGTAAACACTACTTAAACACGTAAAAATTCACTTAAACACTTGAACACTTAAACATTCACTTAAACACTTAAACACACATTCACTTAAACATGTAAAAATTAAACATTTAAAAATTCACTTAAACACTAAAGCACTCACTCACCCACTCACTTCGTTCGCACGTTCGCTAGTCCGCTCGTTCGCGCCATCAGTAAAAATTCACATCCCAAAATTAAACAACGTCAAACATCATATGACACGCGCTTAAATGCTTCGAAACTTTATTAGAATCAAGGTTCAGTCCATCAACATCAACACACGCAGCATGAGTATATACAAACCCCAAGTAGAGAGGGACCCGGTGAAGATCCGGGAAATAGAGGAGATGTCCTCGTTTGAATTTTCGTTTGACCTGCAACGTCTGGAGGATCCATTCAGCGACGATGATGAGATTTTAGTTGCTTACAATAGACATGTCCGTAAGGGCTCGGTGGCGTTGCCCCCAGTGAAGAAGGTTTCGGTGGAGCATCATATGCGGGAGGTGCGCGAAATGCGCGAGATACGGGACCCGAGTGTAAAGGGGTTAGAGAGCCACGATAGAGAAATTAGACAAGAAAGTGCAAAAAGTCCTTTAAGTGTTACTCCGGAGGTGAATGAAGGAAGCCCTTTAAGTGTTACTCCGAAGGTGAATGAAAGGAGCCCTTTAAGTGTTACTCCGAAGGTGAATGAAAGGAGCCAATATCCAAAACAGAGTGAGATGATCCATATAAATCAGACTGAAGGTCTGAGTTCTCTAATCCCTATAAATTTGCAATATGACCAAAACAACCAAAATAGACCTTTTCAAACACTAGAGAAACCATACAATGGATTTATCAAGGTTGATGCAAAACAAATAGATATACAACCCGAATCGTTAAAAAGGTTAGCACCTTTACCACAACATCCCAACAAAACATTTGTGCGACCACTTTCATCATCCGCACAGAAGAAAGCAACGACACTGTATCCACTGATCCAACTAGCGACGCAGGCTCCGGTGGACGGAAAGAAAAGCGTGAAACCCATGGTGCTTCTGGACGAACAAGAGTACGTTCTCCAACAAGCGATGGATGGAACGTCGTTGTTCTACACGGGGTCTGCGGGTACGGGTAAATCAGTGTTGCTCAAGGCCATAATCAAAGCATTAAAGTCCAAGTACTCCTCCAAGTCAGTTGCGGTGACGGCGTCGACCGGGCTTGCTGCATGTAACATTGGGGGTATTACACTCCATAGTTTTTCTGGGGTGGGATTGGGAGCAGAGCCTGTGCCCAAGTTGCTCACGAAGGTGCGGCGCAGCAAGAAAGCGCTTGAGAGATGGCTCAACACGAAGGTGTTGATTATTGATGAGATCTCGATGGTGGATGGGTTGTTTTTGAACAAGTTGAACGAAATAGCAAAGAGGGTGCGGCGCAACAACAGGCCGTTCGGGGGAATCCAGGTGATTGTATGTGGGGACTTTTACCAGCTTCCGCCGGTGGTGAAGAGCTCGCCAAAGGGGGAGCCGCCTGCGGAACCGTTTTTCCCGTTTGAAAGCGACGCATGGAAGGAAAACATCCAATTGACGTTGATTCTTCAAGAGGTTTTCAGACAAAAGGGGGATCAAACGTTTATTGACATGTTGAACGAGATGCGTACCGGTAAAGTGTCGGATAAAACTAGAGTCGAGTTCTCGCGTTTGCTGAGGCAAGTGGAGTGTCCTGCAGGCATGTCACCTTCACAGCTTTTTGCTACACGTAATGAGGTTGAGCGGTCGAATAATGAACGGCTCAGTAAGCTTCCTGGTGAGGCATTGGTATATAACTCGATGGATTCCGGGTCTTTGGCTGATCCCCAGCGACAAACCATTCTCAACAACTTTCTTGCACCTCAGAAGTTGTTTTTGAAGAAGGGTGCGCAGGTGATGTGTATCAAGAACTTTGACGAGACATTGGTGAACGGAACGATGGGGAAAGTGGTGGATTTCATGTATAAGGATGTGTACATGAAGCGTAGAGAAGAGGAGGAAATGAAGGCTGAAGAAACTTTCCAAGAAGACTCCTCGGAAGTTTCTGTCAACGAGGATTATATCTTTTCCGATATCGAACTATTCAACCAAACCACCAACGAAACGAAAACAGCCAATCGCCAGAGGAAAAAGGATATAGCAAAGGACATGAATCTAGGCGCACTGCACAGAGAATACCCTGTGGTCAAGTTCACCATGCCAGACGGTGTTTCCACGAGAACAATCTTATTCGAGCCCGAACAGTGGACGATTGAAGATGAACGTGACAACTCCGTCTTGGCATCCCGTGTGCAGTTTCCCTTGATTTTGGCTTGGGCTCTCTCTATTCACAAATCTCAAGGCCAGACTTTACAGTACGTTAAGGTGGATTTGCGTAATGTATTTGAAAAGGGACAGGCGTATGTTGCCCTTCTGAGAGCAACTAGTCGTTCGGGTTTACAGGTGATGAACTTTAGTAAGGACAAAATTCATTCTCATCCAAAGGTGGCTGCTTTCTATGAAACTTTGATTGCTTACAAACAGGGTGATGTTAAGAAGGGCCAACAAATGTTGACCTTTCATGTTTAGAGAATTAGTATATAATGTACCTGTTAGTGACTCGCTGTTACTGCAAATTCAGTTAAATCAAGATTTGCCCTAAATTGTGAGGTGCAAATTTTCCTAAAGTGGACCTCACCTATTAGAAATCATTATTACAGACCTACAAATGTTTACAAGAAGGCAATGTGTATTTAAAAAACTTAGAAGGTTTAATGTTATGCATATCTCTTATTTCAATTTCTATGTCAAGTTCGAGACCTATGTCAGCTTCTTTATTCACGCACAATAAACCCTTAGAAGAGAAGATACATATACAATCGAAATATCATTAAATAGTCAATCAAGTATTGCTGATTACAAGCTTACTTTGAATGCCTTGTTCCATAGCAAAATCCTCCTACAATGCCTCTAAATATTTAAAATACCTCCATTTTTGCTTCTATATACAGAAATGCCCTCAGTTATTTACAATGCCCTATGGGCCAACATTCGATGCTCTCTTTTTAAATCATATTCCAAAACAACTCCGGATACAGGATCAGCCAATTTAAATAAGTTGTTAAAAGCCAAGATCTGACCGAACCGTGCCATGTCATCATGCATCCGTTCCACCTTATTCTTTCTTTGAATGCCTTCATACTGATTCAATACCATAACCACCAGCTTTTCGCCGTCGGTATTCAACTTTTGCATGTAGAACTGCGCCAAATCCAGAACAGGATCAACGAGCCCTGTGATACAGTCCACATTGTTCAACACCTGCGACTTGCTTGCGAATGCAAACAGCGGAAGAAGTGCGTCTAATCCAATAATTGCAATGTCGGACACCCCATCAAGCTTACTGCCGATTAACAGCAGCGCATTTACAACCACAAAGTCGGCCTTGCTCGGGAAAGCAGCTGCATTTGGTACGTTTCGAATCGCCTTTTTCACCTTAAGATAGTCTGGGACTACAATCACAAACTTTTTGCGAAGATCCTTCAAATGGTTTATTGTGGATTCCATTGCCTTTTGGCAATCAGCCACAATCTTTGGCGAAGGAACTGGGTATAGCCTCGACTTAAGGTATGTCTTTTCGTAGTTTTTGTAATTACGCTGGGTCATGGCGGTATACTGATCAAGATACTGGTCAATCAGTGTAGGTGCACGGGATGTGACATCCAACTTGGAGATTTTGCAATTTTTCTTGTCGTTGATAGCCATCAAGCAGTGTAATTTGATATTGTCGTCACCCGAGGTGAGAGCAAAATCACTTCCCGAAGTGACGATGACACGCTCCTTTTCTTTCAATGCTCTTTGAGCGTTGGTAAATCTGATGGAATTCTCAACAAAACGTACAGCCACATCATCGTGTTTCTTCTTTGTTTGGAGCTCCTGTTTCAAAGCACCTATCCTGTCGAGACCCGTTTGGATCAACTGAGGCTTGTTTTCTCTCTTCATTTCTAGCATCCGCTTATATAACAGGTCTTGATTGCCAATGAATGCATACTGAATGGCCTTGTATAAAACCTTACGCTTTTCACGTTGTAATTTACTGATTAAGTCTGGGTGTAACGATTTATCGGTAATAACTCCAATGCTGTTTAAAACAACACCACTGTGGTCATTATCATTACCAAGCTTATGTTCAATTTTGTAATGCTTTTCAAACCGCTGCATTCTAGTACTTAATTGCTTTGAAAATGCATCCGTACTTTTATTTTGGATTTCTTGAATTACAGTATCAAGCTTGTGTATGTATCTAGACTTGGGATTCTTTGTAACCATTGGAGTATTGAAGATTGACAGACTCTTCAAGAAAATATCAAATTTATCAACACCAACAAAACGAACTGACTCTAGTTTCTCTTTTGGGATTTGATTAATTGCATCGAGAGTTGTTACAATGACTTGTGAATCCCCTTCTTTTCCTGTTGAGTATGTATGGCTACGCATCTCATCTAAAAATGTCACAGATAATGGAACTCTGGATAATTCGTATCTAGAATCCACTTTATAAAGTTCGCCTGGAGAACAGTTTTCAGGGATTCCTTCCAACAACTGTTTGGTAAATGTTTGATACTTTTTAACCATTCCCCGTGTTGGAACAATTATTATGCAATCAAGATTGGAACTACTCTTCAACAAGTCATACTCGGGCGTTGCGCTGAGAGTTAGATTTAATGCGTAAACTAACATTGCAAGCAGCTTCCCGGTGTTGCTTGAACCTCTTAATACTAGGTTATGCTTGGAACCTAAGATACTAAGGAGTTTTCTTTGGTCTTCGGTAGGATGGACATTTGGTTGGCCATGTTCAGGTAGTATCCTATTTAAACTTTGCTGGAAAAATGGAAGTATGCCGAATTTTGTAAAGTCATTGTTATTTCTTGGATCATATGAGAGTTTATGAATGAACCTATTACACCGTATAGCTCTACGATATAGGTTTGGTTGTATTAGCATTGATTTTTGAGATGCGATGCGATTGCGAAAAATGATAAACTGGTGAGTGTTTTACAAATGAGCTGCAAAACATAAGGAGACTTACTGTGTATTATATTCTATATTGAGTTTCTTCTGTATAACGCCCTTCTTTCATGAGTTTTATGAGTATCAACCATTCCAGCTATAGGAGGAAGTTTCTTCTCTTGTTCCCATTTGGTAAATAATCTGTCAGCATAAGCAAAACCTACATGATAGATTTCATCAAACTTGTTGAAGTCCAAAGTAGCATAGTTATCAATCGGAGGTCTTAAATAGATCACACCGGGTGTCTTTTTAGCCTCGTTCAAAGCATTGACACTAGCAACGTAGGCCAATCTCATTTGAATATCCATCATGTTGGGAGGGTTGGGATGTTTGGAAAATGGATTCCATCTATTGAACAAAACCCAAAATCCACTCAAGGTGTCACCATAATCCATTGGTGTTCTGTCATCTGCGGATCCAACATCAACAGCTATAATGTATTTGGCACCCTTCTTCTTCATTTCCATAACAGGCAAGTTATCCAAGTATCCACCATCCAATAACATGCACCCTTTGAATGCAATTGGAGGTAAGAGACCTGCAAGCGACATCAGCGCACGGATAAAACGCCACGAGTATCCAGTTTCATGCACGTCCATGGTGGAATCCGTGATGTTTGTAGAGTTACAAAAGTACTTGATCCAAAAGTCTTCAATCTCACTGGTTCCGAAAACTTTCCAAATTCCTCTGTTGAATTCAAACCCGGTTATGTACAGTGTAACTGGATATGTCAAATCAAAGATAGATCTCCATAAGGAGGCCACACGACGGGAGAACTTTTTGGCACGGCCATAGATAGACACGATGTTGTACTCCTTTGCATACAACCCACCAACAAAAGAGCCGATAGAGGTACCCCCAATCAAATCGATGGGAATCCCATGTTTCTCGAGTGCAGTAACAACACCGACATGGGAAATACCACGAGAGCCCCCACCTCCAAGAACCAAGCCCACGGCTTCGTTGGAGAGAATACGGGCCAAACGAAGAAAATCTGATTTGTGGGGCATTGCCGATGCCTCGATGTCTTTTCTTCTTTCTTTGTTGAGAATTCCTTCAACAATGTGTGGGTTAGTTTTTCTGGCCAATTTTGCAGCCAACTCCCTAACAATGTTTTTACGTTCTGGGCGAACTTTCGAAGTTGAGTTGAGTTCCATTTGAATGTGATGGTGGCCTTGTACCCAGACTCTGTTTTTCAACCAAATACTGGTTGAACCATGAGGAACAACTTTATCTGGGTGGATCAAGCATAAATCTGTTCTTGCTGTAGTCTTCAATTTAACCAAAAGACGTTCGTAATCACCCATACCGGTTGCCACAACGTCATCATCAGCATCCGCCAATAGTAAAATGCAGTCACCTTGTGAAATACACGTCAGAGTCCAGTTCAGTTTTAATGGAGTGTCACAGACATACACAATAGTTTCGTATTGTTCTTCCAAGAAAGCAAAGTAACCAGATAACTTTAATTGAGCCAAGCGTTCATCAAACGCGTGTCTACCCAAATGAATAAGGGTTGACGCTTGATCCATTGCAATAACGTTTCTGCCAATGGCTTTCAACGCATGCACCAACTTCTCAGCAAACTCCCGAACAGGGAGTCCCAGGTTAGCAGGCATGATTGTGATTGTTTTGTAATCATTAGAGATGTAAGGTAAACTTCTGGATGACACCGATGAGGAATGGATTTCATGGGACATTGTGGACGCCGCCTGTTGAGCCACTATTCTCGAGATTTTGACCATGAGCAGAGTATTATGAAGGGAAAGCATTTCAAACAAAGTTCTTGGGATACGAGCGGTTTCGGAATCGCGCACTGCAATAAGCGAACTGGTTCTCTTGGAAGCAGTCAATACTTCAACTTCCCCGATAGACTGACCGTGACCATATTCGCCCAAAATCTCGATATCATCTTTTTCTTCAACTTTTCCTTCGTCAGTCAAGCAAGAATAATCATGCTGCTTGCCCAACAACTTTTTATTTTGAACCACTCTGAAGCGACCACTCAAGACGATGTGTAAACCATTGGCGGGTTCGCCTTGATCACACAAGACCTCGCCTGCCGGAATATTACACCATTCCAATGCAAAATCAATGGTTAAGATGTGGGTCAGCAAAAGACCTTTAAGTTTTCTTGCCACAGGCAATGCTAAAAAGAAGTATTTATCCATCAACTTTTGATAGTTGTTTTTGGATAAATGGGCGACAATCAGGTTGGAGCTGGTTTTAATGGTAGTGAGGGATCTGAAGCCCACGATCGAGGATAGGTAGCCAGCCAACCCTCCCTTTTCAACTGTGTAGAGCTTTTTGGATGACCCTTTTCCAGGACAATACGACACATCCAAAGACCCATCGATGACAAAGTGGAGGCCTGCGTCAAAAGCACCTTCCTTCACCAAGACCGTTCCTTCAGTGTAGTGTTTGATTTCCAAATCTTTCAGAAAGTCTGCTTTAATTTTGGCAAAACTGATATCTGAGAAGATACTGGAGCGTCTATCTGAAGGAGACGGAGATGAAGGAGCTGTAGACTGACTAACAGTGTTATAAAACTTCATTCCGGTGTCGTTTGTAGGAAGAAGCAGTCTTGAAAGTCCAACAGCAGAGTTGTTTTCTGAACGAGGCAGCAGAGCCGAAAACATCGAAAGAATAATGGAACTTTCATGAATACCTAAGAGTTTAAAGATGCTTTCGATCACCGCGGTTCGGAGGGAAGTTGCTTCAGATTCTTCAAACTCGTTGGCAAACGACCAGTCCCTTCTGGAGCGGGAAGATTCAGTGCTGGGGTTTTGAGTCGAGTTACGAGAGATTGGAACAGAAGAAAGAAGATCACCGGGGTGGGACGACTTGACTCTCGAGTCAAGCAACACATATCTCGAAGATGAGCGATCAAGTTTCGGTGGTATCAGAACCTTGGATGCATACTTTGAATCTGCTTTATCGTATAAAAGACTCATTTTGGAGCTGCGCTTGCTTGGATTGATGTCGAACGAGAAATCAGAAGATTCCTTCTTCAGGTGGAACTTGTAATCTTGAAAATCCACCTTTCCTTCGTACAAATAATTGGGGAGTCTATTCTTCAGAGCAGAGTTCAAACGGATTTCCGTTTCGATGATTTCCTTGGTCAATCCCAAGTAGTTGTGAATGGTGTTAATTGAAACTTTGTACAATCTAGTCAACACCATGGTGACAATGTGCGATGCAGCCTTAGGGTATTTGTTGTGCACACGTTGGAATGCAAGTCTCGGAATAATGGCTATGGTTGCACCATCGCTCTTCTTGGGTTTGGTTACAATGTTCGGGTACTCGATTTTCTGTGCAGCTGCCGAGTCTGTAGACGTAGATCTCGATAACAAATCACTAAACGGAGCATGGGTATCCGCCTGGAACAAGTCCAACGTGCTAATCAAACTTGAAAGTGGGGCGCCACTCTTAACCTCGTTAAGCAATTGATAGCGTTGGTTATCCAAGATCAACATATCATCCTTCTCAAAGTTCAATTCATCTTGGGTGTTTGTGTCCAGGTACACTTTGGTATATACCTGCATGACACCTTCCACAACAATTGAAAAGCCCAACGATTCGTCCAAATAGAGGATCTCGTCACTGGCCAACTTCTGGGTGGTCATGGACTTGGTCAATTCATTGAAAACAGGTCTCTCAAGGTACCCAAAGATCTTGATGGCGCTCAAGAACTCATCCAAGTAATTAACGTGTTTCTTCTTCTCCGCCCCTTTGGTATTAATCAACAAATGTTGGATGTTGGGCACGGAATCATTGGTCGATTCCGTGTTTTTAGAGTACACGTTCAAGAACCGGTACCGAACAACCAAATAAACACTTCCTGCAATACTAACAATAATAATCAATAATGTCAGCAAAGAGAGCGATATCTCGTAGTTTTCCCGAACAACATCCAAAAGTCTACTTGGGAAATGAAGAAGCATCCAGTAGCTCACCTTGTACAAGATCGGCGAAAACCATGCAATCTGCTGCTCGGCCGATTCAATCGTTGAATTTCCCACGAGCTCTGTCATGAAGTAAGCAACAATAAAAAAAACAATAAGCAAAATTGCAGAAAAAGAACAAACAACCTGATCTGTAATTCTATGGACGAGTAATCCGCGGACCCCACATGAACCCTGGAAGCAAAAAAAATATGTTGTTGCCCACGGAGATTGTGAAAAGGATAATTGACATTCTCCCGCCAGTAGAAAGTGTATTACTAGTGAATGATCCGGTGATTGGGGCCCTTGCATTTGAGCTGTGTTATTCGAAGGTTACTGTAGGCGAGTTCACTTTTGAGTCTACGAGAAGGCTCTGGGATTCTGCATGCAGTGCTCCGAACACATTTACCATCCATGGGTTGGTGTTATTTATGAAACGATATGCATTTGTTCCACAGAGTATCCACTTTGAGCTGGCATTGGACTTGGTGAGGGCACACAGTATGCTTCCGCATGCCTTACGCAGGGTAGATATAACCGTCTCGTTTACGTACACGTTGGACGATTACAACTATATGACGGAGTTGTATACGCAGGTTATGAACCTTCCGTATTGCATCTCGCTGGTGGGCTTCAAATGCATCAATTCAGATCAATACTGGAACGACCATGCAAATGCGTTTCCGCGCAACAAGCAGCATTTGGGCATTGCATCGTCCAAAGTGACGCATATGCAATCGTATAATATCACAAAAGAAGATCTTGATCTGATCCCAGTTCTGGTGGAATCTCTTAGTATCGATGTTGGAGACATTCACAATTATCATCTCAAACTCCCCAAACTTACAAAGCTACATATTGTGGATTCCCCATCCACCTCCTCCTTTGATCTCACTGCTTTGCATAATCTCAAACATCTTCATCTCCAAAATACCCCGCTTTGTTCTTTGGCTGGGTTCAGTTTGACGGATTTAAAACTATGCAATTATAGAAATGCTCTTGATTTAGACTTGATCGATCATTCCATCAGAAACTTGTGTATTATGCATTGTGATGATATAAGTATACTCAGGCTTCCGAAAAAATTGATTTCGCTAAAATATCTAAGGGCTTATAAAATGGTACTAAACTTGGAACTCCCATCAACCCTAAAGTTTTTGGAGCTTGACCTGTTTATTGTGAAAACCTTAATTCCTGATTCGGTATCATGCATGAGGCTAAATTTTTGCAACTTGCATGTGGAACCACCCCCAAACTTGATGTCCATCAAGATCCACCGAGTGCTGCTGGACAGCTTGGAATTTCCTTCATCTATTACTGAGTTGATTACTCTGAAGTGTAATTTTCCTTTGAAAATATCCCATCTAGTGAATTTGCACGATTTTCATTACAATGGAAATATTAGGTCGATTCCGCGTCTACCACCTAAGTTGGTAAACTTTCAAGCTACCGAATATGATTTTCCCCAACTGATCAAGTTTCCTAACTCAAATATTCAATTTCCGGACAGTATTCAAAATATCTCCATCTATGGTGCAAAAACGCCTTTACTGTGTATTCCAAAATCTACTCAACAAATCCGTGGCTCATTTATTGTTGATATACCTTTCACTAGTTTTACTAATTTGCTGAACATATCTCTTGTTTCGATAGAAATGAAGATTATTGATTGGGACGTGTTCCCCAAGGATGTTTCAATATTGGAAATTAGACATGCTTCGGCGGTTGAACTTACTGGTGATTTTTCCCGTTTTACTTGTATTCAGCAGGTTTGTATTTCAGATAACAAGTTGGGGTTTTACTTTTTGGATAACCAGCTTGTGTTGCCGGAGTTGGAGAGTATTGACTTGAGAAATAATGGGATTACATGGTTTGATTTGCATACATCATCTTTGGCTGTGAATCTAATGGGCAATCCAGTGGATATTTCGTGTGTGGTGAATTTATTGGGGAATTGTTCTGTGTATTTTCCTGTTGTATATGTTACATTAGATGTGGAGGAAGGGTTGGAGGCTTATATTGAGCGGAAGAGGGTTATTTTAGATAAGTTGTGAATGTTATGAACACCACGAATTGAATGTTGAGACAGTTTTATTTACTATTGTTTTTACAGTTGCAACCAAAAAAACCATTTATTATAAATTTCCAATAATCTCAAAAATATTGTTCAAAGCAGACTTTTTAATACCATCATCATACTTCAAAATATCCAATGAAAGAGATCTATTGTTTACCAACCAAACAATATCACTTTGTAAACCTAAACTTAACCCACTAGTGGTGTCATCCTTCTTGAACTTGGAAGTTTGCTCATACTTATTTGCAGCAATTTCAGCATTGTCAACAATAGTATCAGAAATCCCACACATCAGAGCAACATGCATACCAAAGGAACCAGGAGCGACACCCGATTCCAATTTATACAAAAAGGTGATGTTTCTAGAGGAGTTATCGAGAACAATGGCCATTCTCTTTGGAGAGATTTGTGGGTGGCCAACAAACAGAGAGCCCAAAGTACCGTAGTGAGTAGCAAAGAACCCCAATGGTTGAACGTGGGTAGCCAAATGATGTAAAACACTTTCGGCAACAGCATAACCATCACTACTGGAACCACCACGTCCCAACTCATCCAAAATAACAAGCAGGTTTGGCGTGGCATTGCTCAAGAGCTTTTTGGTTTCCAGAAGCTCAACAAAGAAGGTTGATTTGCCTTGCATGATGTTATCGTTAGCACCCAATCTGGTCATGATTCTATCAACAGGACACATTGTGGCCAGCTTGGCAGGAACATGGCACCCCAACTGGGAAAGCACCACAGCCAAAGCGGTGGTACGCATCAAAGTGGACTTTCCTGCAGCATTGGCCCCAGTCAAAAGATTGAAGTTTGAGTTTGGACCACCCAAAGCAACATCATTTGGAATGAATTCTCTGGTGCCACTGTAAACTGGATTTCTCAACTCTTCAAAGTTGAGTTGAGGAGCATCCACAAAGGTAGGTCTACACAGAGGCACGCCGATGGCTTCAGAGCTGCGAGTCAAAGAAAGCAAACAATCGATGTTTGCAATGCACTTGATAGCCTCCGTCCAAACGTTGTAATGCTTGTCGAATCTGTCGTACATACGCAGCTTGAGAGAATCAGACACTTGTTTATGCAATTCCCGTTGCTCCATCAAGCATCTAGCCAAGGATTTGACTTCGGGCGACCAGTAACGCTTTACCTTGGAGGTGGAGCCCATCTGCTGCCAATCATTAGGGATGTTCTTGGTGGCTTTGTTTGGTATTTCAATGAGATAGATTTCCTTACCGGAATCTCTGTAAACAATTTCATGGGATTTATACTCTCTCTTGTAAGTTTTCAACAACGTGTCCAATTCAGCTTCCAAGTCTCTTTGCTTTTGCATGGAAGAGTCGAATTCGAGATCAACACCAGTTACAGGAACAATCACCTCAGACTTTGCTTCCTCTCTGTCGAAAGCATCGTCCCATTCGCGGATACACTGGTCCAATTCTGTTGGGAGTTGCTTGATAAACTTGTGCAACAAACCTGAATCCTCACTGATGAAATCATCCAACCTCGTAACTAAAGAAGAGATCTTTTCGAAACTCTCAATAACACGAAGAAAGTCCTTGAATTTAAGGGTTTTCGAATGGATCCGTGCAAGCAAACGTTCCAAGTCAGGCAAACCGGTGAATGCCTGTTCAAGGATCGAACGCACTTCCAAACCGGAGTTCATCAAGAAGTCAACAGCATCGTAACGATCGTTAATATGTGCAGTTTGGATCAATGGGTGCAAAACCCAAGTTTTCATGTTTCTCTTACCAAACGGAGTGATTGCTCTGTTGAGGAGCTTGAAAAGAGTTCCTTTATCCCCACCATCAAAGGAATTGTTCAAGATTTCCAAGTTATTCAAGGTGATACCGTCCAACAACATGTGAGTTGCAGTGTTCTTGGAAATATCATACTTTTGGAAGTTTCCCAAGGTCATTATACTCTTGTCCAACTTGAGAGATTGCAAATAATAGAGAAGGCCACCGAATGCATGGAAAGCTATTTGATGGTTATCTTTATACTCAACAAGCATGGGAGGATAGTTTGAAAAGTCATCCAAATCTTTAGCAGAATAATACCCGCTCTTTAAAACATTTTCAACAGTAGTATCGTAATCCCAAAACTCCAGACCATCATTCAAGTTGTTCCATATTTGGTTATTGGACTCACCCATATGCTTCAAAATCTTGATTGCAGTGCTACACAAGTTACCCTTGGCACATAACACTTCCTTGGGTTTAAGCTGAGTGGCTAAAGTTTCCAACTTGCTGCATTCGAGATCATCGTCAAACTCAATCATGTTCAACTCGCCTGTAGCGGTGTCGACAAAAGCAACGCCAAAACGGCGAGCAGTCTCGGAAGCCTCTTCCCAGATACTAAAACAGTAAATAGACATATCATCACTGATCATATCCAAATCAGTTAAAGTACCACCAGTCAAAATACTAGACAACTCTCTTTTAATAATCTTCTCTTCCTTGGTGGAACCGCCTCTCATTTCCTTCATAAGCAACGACTCCTTCTGGTCCACTTTAGCAATCTTATACCCCAGACTAATAAACTCCTTGGCCCAGTACTCAAATGACATTTCGGGAATGCCTGCAAGCTTCATGTTAGCACGACCGCCTCCGGCAATCTTCAAGTCGAACTTGGTATTGGCAATGATGGCATCGTTTTCGTACAATTCGTAGAACTTGCCCTTTTTGAAAAACACAACGGTGTTCCACATCTTGCTTTTGATTTCCCAGTATTGCTTCTCGAATGCAGTGAACTTGCTCCATGCGGACTGTGGAATGTAAAGTGTACGGGGATCGTACTCTGGATCGGTCTCGGGGCGTTTGTTTGCATCACGCACATCAACCAACCACTGATACCTTTCCTCGTTCTCCTTAGCAAAACTCTTCTTTGGCGTTTTGGCTGGTGACGACTTGATCTGTGGTGCGGGTGACGACGCAATCACCGACGAGTTGAACTTCTGCATGAGTCGTGATGGTGTGCCCTTTACAGGTTTTGACTTTCTCCTGGGGGTCTCTTCAACATCAGACATCTCTGGTTCTTCTGCTTCTGGCTCGTCTGTATCTTTGTCATCGAGAAAGTCGCTCATGTGTTCATCATCATCATCATCATCGTTTTCATCTACTTTGGCAGGCTTAAAATCATCTTCATCGTCACTCTCAATCACCCTTCTCTTCTTCCTGATGGTGATTTCCTCGTCGTCCGATTCATAGTAGCTTACCGACCGGCCTTTGCGTTGTGTATTTGATTCTGCCAATGGTTTACGCTCTATAGGTTCCTGGTATGGCGACGAGTTGGGAATCTTTTGCGTCTTGACTGGTGTACCGATATTAGTATCTGAACTGAGTGGTGTGCTTGTAGGGAATTCAGTGTTCTCTTTATCACTGACTTCACTTGCGGGTTGTTTCAAAGGAGACGAAGGAACAGCTTTGACTGCTGGTTTGAAAAATGACATTAATGATTGTTGTTTCTTGCCGGATCCTGATCCAGCTTTTGCTTTGATCATTTTATTGGGTGTGGATGGTTTCTTGTCTATCATGTTTAGTTATTTTTTTTTATTTTCACAACGCGTCGCGTAAATGTGACTAGTGAAGTTTGGCGGTCGCGATATAAATTGCGACATTATGAGAGGTTGTGTGTTTTATGTGTTTGGTATGTTTTATGTGTTTGATGTGTAATATGTGTTTTATGTGTTTTATGTGTTTGATGTGTTTGATAAGTTTAATAAACTTTAGATGTTTAATATGTTTAATAAGTTTAATAAGCTTTAGATGTCTAACATGTTTAATAAGTTTAATAAGCTTTAGATGTTTATTTGATATATGTTACAATTTTATGATCATAGAAGACGTAGATCAAACAAAATGTTAATGAAAAATAATATCTCATCTCTCCAATAATCTTCACCTATAAAATATAAATCATACATATCAAATTATCAGGGAATCATAATGAAATGGCTGCAAAAAAACAGTTGATGATAAAAATAATGATTCTCCTCCATAAATTGTACCACTCACTTCGTTCCAAGTGCATTTTTAGTATCATCATCTTTCTATATCCAACCCAATAAAATACTTTACGATATCTATCGCAGCAATCGAATCCTCACGACTATCATGCTCACCAACTTGAATATTCCTACTAAGATAAGTAAAAGATAAATCCTTTAAACTGTACCGAAACGTAGGAGTGGCCTTATGCTTAGGATACAACACCGCCGTATCCACAATACACGGGTGAATCATTCTCATAGCATTCATATCATTTTCTAACCCATGCCCCACCAAAATGGTGTTTTTATCAATGTACTTCAGCATATACTCACGCAGCGCATCAAACGTGAGGGCGTCGTCCGGAACGCTTGCAATTCCCGAGTATCTCGTATTCAAATCGATAATCTCCCCCTTAGGCTTAACCATAATATCGAAGACATCATCGCCTGTGAAGAAATCAATCGCTGTGGCACGCAAGAGCTCAAAGCCAAGGGTAGTATACCCCATTTCACAGTCAAGCCCCAACGCGGTTTTTGCAGATTTGTTCACATGCGCTGTTTTCACGTACGGATTAGCGGTGTGCATTTCTGCGGAGTTGTTCCAGTAGAACACATGGTGGTTGTGCTTCGAGCATGTTTCTGTGTCCACGTCGACAATTCCCTTACAGCAGTCGTAGAAACGGGTATTCTTGTCTTTGCGGCGAATCTTACCGGCGTGAAACATGCACACTACCTCATCCATCTGGTCGCTGATTTTGAACTCGGCTCCGCACCGCCGACAGTTCCGCTTCGGTTCAATCTCCACCACAGCCGGCGCCTCCATCACATACCCAAACTTGATGAGCTTGGGTGTAGGGACAACCAATTTCCGGAGGTGCCCTAGATACTGCGCATCTGTAGTGACAACCTTTGCACGCTTGTACTTTTCCGGATTCGAAAGCTGATGGATTTTACGCTTGATTGACTGGGGGTACGTGATTTTAGACGTTGTCAGTGCTATCTGGTACTCCTCATCCACCGCCCGTAGCACCGGACACCGCAAGTCGGGTTGTGTTTTTCGAAGAGTATTCACTATCAACTCAATATACCGTTTTCTTTCGGGAACCATTGCTGGAGCCACTGGCTTGACTACCTGCGGGATTATGTATGTGGGGTCTACCCGCACTATAGGTTTCACACCCGCCAAGACCCTTTTAATGTTTGTTTCGTATTCTTTTGTTGTCGAGCTCGCATCACATGCATCGAATTCTTTAAGAATAGCTTCTTGTTCACCATTTGAAATATTGTATAATTTTCTAATGTTCTCTTTTCTAATTTCGGTAGGTAATTCCAAGTGTGTGATTACTTTTGGGATAAATTCGTAAGGTTCATCAGGTTGTTCATTTACATTTACCTTGTTGTTTTCTTTTTCTTCTTCCTCTTCTTCTTCATCTTCTTTCTCTTCTTTCTCTGCTTTCTCCTCTTTCTCTTCTTTCACTTCCTCTTCCTCTTTCTCTTCCTCTTCCTCTTCCTCTTCCTCTTCCTCTTCCTCTTCTTCCTCCTCTTCCTCTTCTCTCTTGATCCTTTTAACCAGCACTTCAGTATTATGAACCCTCTTCACCCTCTTAACCCTCTTCACATGCGTAAATATACAATTGGATAATTCACATGGCTTATTCTGTCGTATCCTAGGACACAATACACTCCGAAAGTATGAAGATGTGGAGATCATAATTTTCAATAGTTGCGAAAACGTCGTGCATGACACTGGTTTTGGGTAAGCAGGAAATAACAGGACTTATTCAGCAGAATTGCTTAAATGTATTTCACGGGGGTGTACTTATATATAGAGCAATGAGGTGTCTAATGGTAAAGAGGTATTTGGAAAAATGTCTGTCTTTCATGCTATAGTAATTTTGACCTTGCCGCTTAGAGCGTTTTTGTATTACCTTAACTTCTTAATACGCGGGCCCACGTTTGAAAATGAGAGTTTGGCCCAGTCTTGGAAAGCTACTATAGTGTGCCGGATTATCCAGGACTTGTTCTCAATCCCTAACCTAAAGGTTGAACGGTTCTTTTCAAATTATACAATAGAGTATCTTTTGAGTTGGCTTCGCGGCTGGTACGAAGATTTGCCTGGGTACGCTACCATGTACACTAGTTTGAAGGAGGATCTGGTGGACTCCATCTGGCTCACCAAGATTGCGAACAGAAAGAAAGACGATCCCATTTTGCTCTATCTCCACGGAGGAGCGTTTTTAATGCAGCTCAACCATTTCCAGGTGAATGCTATGGCCAATGTATATCGGTCTTTGGCTTCTTCCCACGGTAAACTCGTTTCCATTTTGATTGTGGATTATACAAAGACCCATACGGGTACTGGGTTTCCGCTTCAGCACAGCCAGGCGGTCTACGTGTACAATAAATTGGTTCAAGAGGGTAATACGAATATAGTGGTTATTGGCGATTCTGCCGGCGGGAATTTGGCCTTGACTCTTAGTCTGCATTTGAATGAAACCAAGACCGAGGTGTGGCCACGGGGGGTCATTGCACTTTCCCCTTGGGTGGATGTGTTGCCTGACGTGAAAACAAAGTTTAGAAATGATGGTTTGGATTTGGTTCGGCCAATGTTTGGCAGTTTTCATGGAAAGTTGTATGCGAAGGAATCATTACATAGTCATCCGCTTGTAAATATTAATCAGAGCTTTTCTGATAAATGGCTCTCCAATCGGATCATTAGGGAAGGTAGGTTGTTGGTGATTTTTGGAGAGCATGAGGTGTTGTATGATCAGATTCTTTCATTTCTTAAGAAGTCAAGATATCTTGAGGAGCATCCAAGTAGAGTATTTATTGAGCCCAAGGGGATACACGATTCGTTTTTATTGGAGGTGATTGATTATCAGAATGATATTAGGGTTTGGGAGAATGGGTATAGTGGTTCTAGGGTGATCAGGTTTTTGAGTGAGATAACGAGTTAACAAACGAATAAGTGAATAAGCGAATAAGTAAATAAGCGAATAAGCGAACAAACAAACGAACAAACAAACAAACAAACAAACAAACAAACAAACAAACAAACAAACAAGCGAAGTGGGTTTGTGGGTTTCGAGAGGTGTACACTTTTGGATATATAAAGTGGCTAAATTGGTTTCTTACGTGAGAACGTGCACATTTTGAGTAAGGACACTCTTGTGAGTATTTCTTGTGAGTATTTCTTGTGAGTATTTCTTATGAGTATTTCTTGTGAGTATTGTTATATAATTACAAAATGGCTTACATAAACAAACGAACTATGGATATTAAAAACACATTCTGTAGTTTGTAATATTATTTGAAATAGTTCAACTTCTACTTGATCTCTCTCGAATATAATGAAAGGTTGGAGAATCCATAATACAAATTTTTTGTCATACTAAACAAAACTTTCGTTGTTTCTTCGGAATTGTTCACCTATACACTTATACAATCTGGGGAGCCGATTTCACCGGATAATCATACAATTTATAATAATCCACCATTTGACCATTCAAATTGTTTTCTCCCTCTATAGGAAGATAAAACAAATTGCGCCAATGTAATTCACCCAAGACCCAGAAATCAAGCCAATTGCGCCTCCAGCCATAATCAGTTGGGATTTCGAAATGTCCAAGGCCATCAACCGGGATTTCGATACCCACAATCTTGGCAACCAGGGCGACAACAGCCAAAGCTTTGGAGAGGACGCCGTGGTGGGCAGAATTGTTTTCATGTGCATGCAGATGTTTCATTCTCTGGTGAACAATAGACTCCCATTGGGTGACACCTCTCAAAATCAGGTACAGTTGGACCACACACAATAGGGTGACCCAAGTGTACTGTAATAAGCACCACAAGAATAAGTTGAAGATGAAGGAGTGGTTGCGGTAGCCGTAGCAAAGCTCCTCGTTCAAGAGGAAGCACTTTGAGTCTTCGACGTCACTGGCGTAGCCGTCCTCACCCAAATCAAAGAACCGGTATGCAAGCACGGCCCAGACAAGAATGGCCAAGTTCAACGAATAAGTGAACAACATGAACAACTTGTGGTTTCTAACACCAATGTCATTGTAGACCCAAGGACAATAATGGTCGAAACGGGCAATCAACTTGCGGTTTGCGTGAGAGTACTTGGAACGCAACGGCTTGCGCACAAAGGTCTCGACACTGAAGAATTCAGGGGTGTACTGATCCAATTTGATAAGCTCGCGCACCTGCAGTAAGATGACGTTATTGTCGGAAGGAGTTGGGACGTAGCCCGGGTTTATGAACATGGTTTTGAAGAAGGCCCAGACAAACAGAGCACTTGCTGCGGAAAGCACGGTGTTGAGGAGGAAGGACAGAAACGACGAGAAGAGGAGCTTGGGTACAAACGAGTATACCCATGTGAGAACCGCCCAGAATGCAGTGGCAGAAAAGATGCCGGCCAAGATGGGAGACTTGGAAAAGGCTTTGTCATCGATGATATAGGTAGGGATGGCGAATCTGTTTGTGAGGTAGAAAGCACCGAACACAACCATAGAGGAGAGGAAGAGCTTGGGGATCGCGTACCCGCTGGAGAACGAGTTTGTATACAAAAACACCGGGAGAACAACGTAAGGCACACCGAAGGTGATCAATTTGCCGAGTTTGGGCTCGATTGCCCTCCGTCTTGGTTTCCACGAGTCGCGGGGGTCCCTGTCATCCTCCAACAACACCTTGATCCATGTTTTGAGACAGTCCATGTCCTTGGCCACGGCAAACGAGTTCTTGTCCTGGTCGTTTTTGGCGTGGATATCGGAGCCGGCCTCGACAAGCGCCTTCAACACGAGGCGATGGCCCCTGATGAACGCCCAGTGCAATGGAATAAATAGAGTGCTGTCGACCTTGGTGACGTCGGCACCAAACCGAAGTAATGCGTTGACACTGTGAAGATCGCTCTGGTATGCGGCCCAGTGCAAAGCAGTCCGGTTCGCACTGTCGGGCTCATCCACATAGAGCTTTTTCGTCGAGTTCTCGCTGCATGCGCTCAACAAAAGGTATATCACCAACGTGATGTTCGAGCTGTGTACTGCAAGATGTAAGGTGTTGTAGGATTGGGAATCGCGTAATGACGGATCCGCCTCCGTTTCCACCATCAAGTAATCAACAATCAGCGTGAGCCCATTGCGTGCCGCCCAGTGTAATGGCGACGCCTTCAAGTCGCCCCCTAACGCATTGGGGTCCGCCTTGGAATGCTCGTTCGTGCACAAGTATTTGACAATCGCCAACCGGTTGTTCAAGCATGCCCAGTGAAGTGCGGTCACGGTATCGCTGAATGTGTCATTAGCATTCACTTCTCCAGATGAGATCAATTCCTTCACCACAGTCAAGTTTCCATCCTGGCATGCCTGGATGAACCGTGCTAGCGTTGGGTTGAGCTCCTGTTCCGTCACTTCTGGTTTGGATGTCCTGCTGATCTCGTCCTTGTCTGTGTCAAGGATTCCATCTGTTGATTGGATCGACGAATCATCTTTATCATCCACCAAAAGATCTTTAGATCCATCTTCTGATCCTCCGGGAGTTTCTACTGCGGAATCAGTCATGGTATTAGCTGTTTCTGATGGTGTTTCTACGTCCAGAATATCACCTGTAACGTTCATTTTAATTTGCGAATTTAATTTATGTGATATAAATAGGCTGTGTTTGAATATGTATGATTATAAAAACGAAATTATCATTCTTTTGATCATGATTCTTGTTCTATCATACTTTGATGATTGTTCATGGTTATTAATTTTTCATGATTACTCTATCCATTATTTTTAGGATTCCCAGAATTATTCATATTATCCAGAATTATTCAACAAATCCAGAATTATTCAACTTGTCCAGAATTATTCATCTTATCCATCACTATATATATCTTCTCCACCAATATTCATCTTATCCATCACTATACATATCTTCTCCACCATTATTCATCTTATCTATCACTTTTCACTTAAAGTACGAAGTGATCTAACAGAACTTCCATCATCGTCAACCAATGTCAGTCCCAGACTTAAAACACTAGTCAGGGTGGTGGTAGCACCACTCTTGGATGTCTTTTCTAAGAAATGAATTATAGATTCTCCAGCTTTTACTGCACCAGGTTTCACCTTATTTTCAACAAACGGTTGAACTTTATCATTGATAAATCCAGGACGAACATCCTCAGGTGGTATACGACCCAAATTCTTTTGACCAACCCTCTCCAAATGCTTTTCTACAAGTAGGTAATTCCGAGAGTTGGCTTTATATCCCATCTCAATCAAAGACCCAACGACAGGAATTAAGCCCAACGCAAAGTCAATTCCGATGTTGACCAAAAACAAAAGCTGGAGGTCCAATGGAAAGCCATCCTGGAGGCTCCTCGCAAGCAATAGTAATTTGAACGACCACCACAAGGATATTATAGGTCCGGCGACCGGAATAAGCAGAATGGCGCTGACCCATCCAAACTTGATACCCATGAAGGAAAACCATAGGTCATAGCGGTGGGCCTTCTTTTTGAATTGATTGAGGAGCCCCACGTCCGAGGGGTGCAACCCTTCCGGCACCCGTCTCTTGAGCTTCTGATACCTGGGCTGGCCCCTGGAGTCAGTGCCGGTGATGGCATATTCATAGTAAGGGTCCTCGACACCAAACCGGTTCCATTGATTGGCACGAATGACCCGGTTAAACACATATTTGCCTGCAAAGTTGACTAAGAAACTCATAGTTTAAAGTTTGGTTATAGCTTCGTTTTTTCGCAATCATTGCTTAATGGCACAAAAAGACATATTTTTAGAAGTGGCATGTGACTGTAATTTTAATTAATGTTTGCAGTTGTAAAGAGAACCGTGCTGAAGGTGCCCTTTTCCAATAGGGTGCTTGGATACTTTGAAGAAGATGTGCTGGACACAGAAAGTGACGTTACATGTGCAGTAAGTACAAAAGATAAGATTCATATCAAGTTCATGAATAATCGAAGGTCTGGCGATGAGGATAGAAACCTGCGTTTGGAACAGTATTTGACTGAACAGAATGACAAGTTTTATACCTTGATTAACAATAACTTGGATGTGGTTATCAAACAACAGGAGCGCAAGAGTGTACTGTTTGTACGGGGAATTCTCGAAGGTCTTGGCTTTCGACTTGAACTAGGCGAATCTACAGGGACGACACTTGTGGATGAGGAGCTGGTTTCTGAGCCGGAAGAGTTTGATATTTCTTCCATGGATAGAAAATCAAAGACCAGGCTTCTTCAACTACTTAAGGATGATTTAGAGAACGATCATGCAGACTCGCTTGCCAAACTCCAGTCAATCCTAATAGTATCGGTGAAGATCTTTATCGTGTGGCTTCGCGTCTGTATTCCTGTCCTGCAGTATCTTTACCGCAAATTTAGAGACAATGAACTATATGTAGTAAACAATAGGAATGCGTCTGCATTGGTGGATGTTGCTCTACGGGGTATGACCCATTTGGAGTCACAAATAGATGGCCACAAAGACGAGCTGCTTGACCAATTGTATGAAGAAATGAGAACAAAGGTGACTGATACTGGTGAAAATTTGATTGATGGAATGGGCGAATGGGGGACGGTTGTTAGATTTTTGAGAAGGGATAGTGAGTTTTTACCGATTTCGTTGTTTAAGGCTGCGAAGGTTTTTGTAGATGAGTTTTAACGACGAACGAGTGAGTTAGATAGTAATCAGTAAATTACTTGATGAGTTTCGAATAAACACTACTCATTTACTACTTACTACTCATTTACTACTCACTCATTTACTACTCACTCATTTACTACTCACTACTCATTTACTACTCACTACTCATTCACTACTCACTAGAAATCACTAGAAATCACTAGAAATCACTAAACCCCTTCATATCCAACTTTTGATTCAAAAGTTTACGATTTTCAGTTCTAGAAATTAGACAATTCTTGGAGAAAGGTTTATACTTGTTATTTTATCAGATTAGAACTGAATATGTAAGGCGTGCTCGGTAGTATCACACACAAATGAGCACTGTCATTTATCACGCCAAACCCTACTGTAGTCTCGTTCATTCTAATCACGCCACTATCAGTACGTCGCTACGCTCGAAAAATCTAAAAATGATTCACACCTTAGGCTTAAACACAAAACTCCCATACCACTTCCTCTTATACTCCATTGCATTTGGAGGAAGCACGTTTTACTCGTTTGTCATCTCGCCACTTGTGTTCAAGAAGTTGCCACGTGAAGAGTTCAGCAACTTACAGAACCATGTGTTTCCTACGTATTTTGCGGGGCAAACCATCGCACCATTGATTTTGGGCTTAACATCTCCATTGAGATTCTGTCCATTCAGCAACGGCCTCCTTGCGTTATCTGCTGTTGCAGGCGGTCTCAACTACTTCCTCCTCTTGCCCAAGGCTAGGGCCATCAAAGAGGCCAGACTCAAGTTGGTGGCCGACAAGTTGGATAAGGACGCCGAGGGCAACTTCACCGAAGAGTACCAGGCCGTAACCAAGAAGTTTGGTGCAGTCCATGGTATCTCCACTCTAGTCAACATTGTGTCTATTTTGTCGCTTGGTGTTTATGGTCTTGTGTTTATTAAGAGAGTTAAGTTATAAATGTTTCTTGGGCTCAAGCCGATCCTATATATCTAAATCATCTATCTTTCTTGGACTCAACCTCTTCGATTTTATATATCCTTGCGTATGTTTTACCCAAGGCAATAAAGGCCAAGATCAACCCGATGAAAAATGTAGCAAACCTAGCGATAAGGTGAGATTTGGGTTGGTCCAAGTCATCGATCCACAGTTTCATTACCCATGCGTAGTGGAAAATAACATAAATCATGGCCACAAACGTGCTGAGCACCATCTTGGCGTCTTTAATCGAGTCGGACGACTCTTCTTGGGGTTGCTCTGTAATCTTCTTTTCACTCATGATATTTGTGGAAAATTTGCAGATCCAAGAAATGATTACTGGAATTTTTATATATGAAGATATTGTTTATTCTCGGAATAATCCTCTGTGAATATATGGATTATGTATTTAATAATATGGATATTGTATTTAATACTATGGATAATGTATTCACTAATATGGATAATTCAATAATATATGGATAATTCTATTATATATGGATGATTCAATAATATATGGATAATTCACTAATATGGATAATTTATTCACTAATATTGATAATGTATTCACTAATATCGATAATGTATTTAATAACATATGGACTCCAAATTTATGTATATCCTTAAACTTTCACTTTTATAGCAGTATGGTTCAAATTTTTATTCCTATTCATACTATCTGTTCAGCAGATTTAGACTCTCCAACCCACCTCCTACAATATAAAAGTATCAGATATCATGTAAAATTCTGTAAAATCATCATGAGCAAAACCGAAACTAAATCCGAAACGAATACCATTACTGAGTCTTGTTACTCAGAAACAGTTGGATTCTTTAAATCTTTTAAAGTCCAACATGACCTTGAAATAGGTAAAGTTTCTACACCAGAAGATAACTTAAAAGATTACCAAGTGAAATTGATAGCACTTGGAGGGTGTATAGGAAGTGGGTTGTTCATCAGTACTGGGGCCTCTTTAAGTACTGCAGGCCCAGCAGGGTGTCTTTTAGGGTTTGCATTAATATCCATCTTAATATTTTTTATAGTCCAAGCATTGGGGGACTTATCCAGTACATTACCACTCAAAGGAAGCTTTTTGGAGTATAACGTTAAGTTGATTGACGAGTCCTGGGGCTTTGCCATGAACTGGTGCTACTGCATCCAATGGTATGTGTCGTTTCCTATTGCCCTTGTGCTGGCCTCGTTAACTTTGCAATACTGGGACTTGGACATCAACCCCGCCATTTGGGTTGCGATCTTTTTGCTTTTGGCGATTGTTTCTAACCTCTTCGGTGCACAGTCCTACGGCTTGACTGAATCGGTTTTTTCGGTTATCAAGGTGGTGGCCATGGTTGGCTTTTGTCTTTTTTCCACGCTAGTAATACCAGGATGGGTGGGTAACCAAGGGTTCATTGGGTTTAGCAATTGGGCTGCTCCCGCCCCCTTTGTGAACGGCTTCCAAGGAACCTTAAGTACCTTGGTCAACTCCGCATTTGCGTTTGGCGGAACGGAATTGGTTGCCATTGCAGCCGGACTGGCTGCAAATCCACGCAAAGCAATGAATAATGCAATCAAACATGTCTTTTTGCGTATTTCCGTTTTCTACATTCTCGCTGTTTTCCTTGTGTGCTCGCTCGTTCCTTCCAATGACCCGTTGCTCATGGGTAACTCCTCCACCTCGGACTCCCCGTTTGTCGTTGCAATCAAGAATTCCGGTGTCTCGGTCTTACCTTCGATTTTCAATGCTGTCATCTTGTTATCCGTCTTGTCTGTTGCAAATGCAAGTGTGTTTGCCTGCTACAAACCTCTAGTTAGCATGGCAGAACTTGGCCAAGGCCCCAAGTGGTTGGCTTATAAGGATGTAAATGGCCGTCCCATCTACTCAATCTTGATCTCATTATCATCAGGTGTGATTGCGTTTGTTTGTTTGACTCCGTACCAGTCTCTTGTATTCAACTGGCTTCTTGCAACTTCCGGTTTATCCACTATTATAGTGTGGTTCTCAATCAGTTTATCTTTGGTGAGAATGAATTCGGCTTTCAGATATCAGAAAGTATCTTTCAACAAACCTTTCAATGCGTTGGGTGGTGACTACGGTGCATACTTTGCAATCTGCTTTACTGTATTGATTTTATTTGGTCAGTTTTATGTAGCTCTATTTCCTGTCCATGGAAAAAGCCTTGATCCTTTATCATTCTTTGAATCTTATTTGACTATGGCTGTGTTTACAATATTGTATTGGGGACATAAAATATGGACTAGAAATTGGAAGTTGTTAATTAGGTTGAAAGATATTGATTTGAGTATATGTCAATAAATGTTTCTATATAAAATCAAATGTATCTTTTTTTAAATATATACCTATATCTTTTATATTTTTAGATATCATCTACATATATCTTTCATATCTTTTAATTCATTCTTCAGATCCTCCTTATATTCACTTTCCTCCCTAATCATTATGTTCACTTCCTCCATTATCATTATATTCACTTCTCCATTATCTACTCCATAATCTTTATTCTTGATCGCGAATTTTCAAAACAACACATCAATATGAGTATTAGTCAAATCTCGACTGATCTCTCCCATTTATCATCAGATTGGAAACGTAAAACCACTGATGCTGTACATAGCTTCGATAAAGCTAATTTGGTGCTCAAAAATCACACAGGTAAACCTGTTGGGGAGTTGGTGGAAAATGACCGAGAGGACATCATAGCCCCATTTATCTTGGGAATCTCAACAGGAAACCCAAAGATCGTAACAGTTTCAATTCCAGCATTACATAAACTAATTCTATCCAAGGTGGTGCCAGTCAACAAATTGGGGCCGTTGCTTCAGGGGTTCCGTGAGGCGTCGAACCTTGCGATCGATATCCAGTTGCGGATTCTCCAGTGTCTTCCGCTGCTTCTCCAAAACTACGCGAACGAACTCCACGGTGAGTTGCTTTTGAAGCTCTTGGGAATCTGCTCGGCATTGACCACAAATAACAAATCGGCCGTGGTTATCAATACCGCTTCGGCCACTATGCAACAATTGTTTAGCAATGTGTTTGATCAGATTCCAATTCTGGACACGGGCGAACATGAGGTGAAGATTGATGATGAGAAAAGCATCAAGGTGGGGGAGTTGTCGTTTGAAGGATACCAGTTATTCAACGACTTGTGTCACTTGATCGAAAACTCCAAGCCCGAGTACTTTCAAGATTTGGTGCATGTCAAGCTGCTTAGTATTCTTGAGATCATTGAAAATGTGATTGCCAATCATGTCCAGTTGTTCCAGACACACCAAGAGTTGGGGTTTTTGTTAAGAACCAAGCTTGTGCCAGCGTTGTTGAGGATATTAAATTCGTCGACAAACGCCGGGTCTGCTGCGTCCACTCAACCACTGACTTCGTCTTTTCCGGTAATCACAAGAACAATCAGAGTTATACAGGTGTTGCTCAGCTCGCAGTTACACAATCTCGAGATCGAGAGTGAAATCATTCTTTCAATCCTCAACCATTTATTGGTGAATAGAGACACAGATGAACAATGGGAAAAGGTGTTGGTTTTGGAGTTGTACAAGACAATCTTTTCTGATTTCAACATCATCAAGATAATATTCGAGAACTACGACAACAATTCAAAGAAAAAGAACGTCATGGGGGAATTGTTATCGATACTCAACACGTTTATGCATCATAACTCGTACTTACTCCAGGAGACAGTCAAACCGGCGGTTTTGGAGAACCTGGTGTACCTTTCTAGAACGTCGTCGCCAATGAAGGTGTCTGTGATGGACCATTTGGATAAACAAGAGCCGCCCATTTTGATTCCACAGACGTACCCGATTTACTTGATCTACAGCATCTTACTTTCTTTTGCAGAAGGGATTGCCAATTTCGTGCAAGAACTCTCAGCTAATTCTGAAGCAAGCACGTTGGAGGCCGACGTTGAATTCACCAATATGTTCATTGAGAGAATCTACCCCGATGTGTCGTATTTATTCCAGACGTTTCTTTACTCCCTGATGGACTCAGAGGCCTTTCATTTGTTGATTCGGTCTTTGCAGAGATTCACGCATGCCACTGGACTTTTGGGGTTGACGGGCTTAAGAGACGGGCTTTTGTTGCTTTTAGCCAAGTCGATCATCAATAACGTGAGTGACTCGGAAGAGGATGTCAGTTATTCTAACAACTCCTTTCAAGAACAGGGCAAGCAGTTGTTGGCGTTTGGAGAAAGCTTGGTAGAGTCGCTTAGTTCAACATTAACAGGCGAAGGAGCTTTGAATCCTCAGCAAACAGTTTTGCATTCTAGATACTTCAATACCCGTCATGTCACATGTTTGAGAGCATTAACAAACTTGGCTGTGTCTCTTGGATCGACCTTACAGGGATCGTGGCGGATAGTATTGATAACGTTCCAATGGTGTGATTATTTTCTCAACGGAGCAGATGAATATAGTGGATACAACAAGAATCATTTTCCAGATGAGATGCTTCCTGCATTGTCACCACAAGACTATGCGCAGATCGAGACGTCGAGAAAGAAACTTTTTGAAAGCATTGGGTATTTCCCGCCCGAGTCGTTTGAAGAGTTGATTAACTCGTTGATTGCATTATCGGATGGAAATGTGAAGGAGGATGAAGACATCAAACCATGTCCTTACAACGCCACATACTACTTGAATAACATATTAAGTGTGTGTGAAGTCAACTCAAACAAACTTCTCGTTGAAGAGGATAGACAATGGGATATTATTCAGGAATACTTTATCAAAAAAGGTACTCAAAGAAGTGTAGTACCTCAGATGAGAATTCATGTTGCCAACACATTCAACAGCATCGTGAAGCATATGGCTAAGGATGGATTTGCGTCCAAAGAAAAGCTTGTAAACAGCAAGACATCCAAGAAAACGCTCAACTCCATCAAAACGTTTTTGAATCGACTCTTTGATCTAGGGGTGCCGCTGGAATTGTTGGTACTCAACTGTGAAAATGAAATCCATTTGCTCAGTTTAACCACATTACACGATTTGATAGATAAGTTTGACACATACTATCAGGATTCATGGGATATTGTATTTCAAATCTTGAGTACTCCATTTAATTTGATCGATGAGCCCAACTTGGTGGAGAAGGGGAGGTTATTGGTTGATTCGTCCTTTTCGACGTTAAAGTTGATTTTGGACGAGTTTATGAATACTTTACCATTCAGTCATTTGAAGTTGTTGATCGACACGTTAAGTAACTTTTGTCTGCAAACGTACGATTTGAACATTTCGTTTAGCTCTGTGAGTTACTTTTGGTTGATTAGTGATTCGATGAAGTCTCGAATGAGTAGTTTGGAGCTGAAGTCCACCGTTCAATTTAGTGATCTGGGCGACTTGATTTCGTTTATTGAGAAAGATATCGAAGAGTTGGCATCATACGTTGCATTGGATATCTATTTGTTGCATATGTTGGTTCAATTGACCAAGGATTCACGGGCAGTTGTGCGGGACGGGTCGATCCAGACGTTTTTCCAGATTATAGACGTGCATGGTGGGTTAATCAAACAACACGGTGCTTGGGACTCTCTCTACAATATCGTGATTTCCCAAGTGTTCTTTATTGAAAAACAAAATACAGGAAAAGAATGGACTGAGAGTTTAACCTTGACGCTACAGGGCTTGGTGTCTACATTCAACAAGTTTTTGATGGAATTTGAAATCACCAAGTGGACTCATTTAATCAATTACTTTAAAGACTTGTTGGATTTGGATATCATTGAACTTAAACTCAAGGTTTTCAAATCTTTTCAGGATTTGTTACAACCAATAGTGCAAGATGTTCCTGGGGACATCCGAGGGTTAATTCTTGGGTTCTGGACTGGGGTGAAAATAGAGTATGATTTTTTGAATGCGCTGGTTTATCAGGATTGTCTTTCGATCTTGATGAAAAGTTTTCCTTCGGTGTATCAGCTTGTCAAGAAGGAGCTTAATGCTGAAGAGTGTAATGTCATTCTCAACGTGTTGAGTAAATGTGGTAGGTATCCAGTTCTTCCAGGCCAACTTGTGGACAACAAGAAACCTTCTAAATTGCAAGGAACCGTTCTTGATAACCTCAAGGTGATTGACATCAACAACGATAACATTCAATCGTTGGTTATCCAACAATTGAGCAACATCATAGTATATCCATTTGGGTTGCGGGAGCGGATCCAGCTGAAGATCTCCAACAATGCGGCTTTGGTGGACAAGTTGAAAGTATCCACGTTCATAGCCATGAGCCACTACTCCCTCCGTCTTCTCAAAGACAAAATCAAGACCATTGCCGACATGAATGTTCTCATTGAAGACAAAGGAGTGGTGAGGGTGCTCAAGTCTCTTCTCCAGGTTATCGCGGCCAAGTTCGAGGGTACCGGCGACGGCGTTCTCTGGATCGAGGCCAACGAAATCTTAAAGGACATGATTGCGTGCTTGACGGGAATCAAACTAGATGGCGAAAAGGAATTATGGGGACTCATCATGGATAGTGTCACTGCATGTTTTAACAGCAACCGCCAGTACGAAGCTATCAACAACAAACAATATCAGGATTTGGTGCAATTGGTAATTCCAAGGCTTCTTGAAAATGAAGAAACTGAGTTGCTTGATAAATTCATCCAGGTTGTGTATGATAACTCATATCTTTACGAATTGGAAGATATCGAGATAGAATTACAAAATGAAAGTGTTGAGAAACAGGTGTCAGTGTATGTCAAGGATGACTTTTTCGGAAGCACCAAGCCTATGGTTAAATATGAAAACATTAAAACCAGGTTTACTTGTTTGGAAGAGTTGATCAGATTCTGTCATGAGCCTGCTGATAATCTGTTGAACAAGACTGCGCAAAAGTTTTTGATCCGTAGAGGTGTTTTTACCATCCGTCGTTTCATCAAGGATGTTAAGTTACTTGGTCGTTGTCCTGTTAGTAAGCTTCAACAGAAAGAGATTTTGACTGTTTTGGGTGGATTGGTTAAGATTGATCATGAAGTATTGGATAAGTTGGTTATTCAGTTGGTTCCGTACAGTGGGTGTGTCAGAGGGCTAGACGAAGTTTTGCAGAAGTTGTTATAAATGAGTGAGCAGAATCACTGAAAATATGGCTTAAGGTTTATTGAGTTTATCAATGAAAATATCGAATTAGTGATATGAAAGCATAGAAGAAGTGGTGATACGAAAACATAGAATAAGTAGTGACATGAAAACGGTCAGTATAAATAAAAAAAAACTATTCCAATGATCTCACCTTGGAAAGCTATAAAAGAATTTTGTAGGGTCATCAATCATTAATTATTGGTATTACCCTAAAACAAATACATTCCATGGTTATGTATTCTCACTACTCACTACTTGGTATACTGAACAAAAGTATTGTCCTAAAAATAACCATCAAACCCTGTAGATCTGTACATAATACTCATTTATTTACATTCTCAGGAAAAAAGAACCATCTCATCAAACAACTAAGGCGCTGACGAGCCTAAAAGCGTGTGCACTGAAGGGGGAAAAACAAAACAATGCGGGTTTAAACTCTACAAGACTTGGTTTTTACGGATGCGTTTCTTCAGTGAAACGTTGTAGATCGTAAATATAGCAAGCTCGTCCACGCCCCCCCTTATAAACGTGACAGTATATTTTTAGCATAGATCCATACCGCAGTGTTACACACAGCCTGTTTGTTTTTCTTCCGAATCAAAAGGAAGAAGAAAGACTCGAAAAAAAAAATTTTTGACAACACTACATTTCAATGTCATATAGAAACAGTGCTGGGTCGAACAAGTACCAGGAGTTTGATCCTGAGACAGGAGACCTTGGGCGGAAAAAGTCGCTTGTGAGGCCGGAACGGTCGAGAATTGACCCGAGCCATCCTCGTTACCATTACACTCAAGTCGCACAACAAGAATCAGGTCATTTGAAGATCCAACCCAGTTCGACAGGGATGGACCCACAATTGTCAGACATTGGGCCTAGTAGAAGCAGACAAGCTCAGATTCCTGAGGGAGGAGAGGGTGTGAGTGGCGCACCCGGAGCTGGTGACTATGAAGACGATGAAGGGATTCCGCTCATGGATATCCATGATTCATCACCAGGAAGAACGCCAGCGCTCCAGCAAGGACGGGAGGTGTTTGGATTGAATGATGAAATTGAGAATTATGAAGCTCCTATCAAAAACAAGGTGATTGCTAAACCTTCCAGGGTCATCATGCAAGAAAAACCCAAGCATGACATTTATCTCTGGAAAGTTTATTGTTATGCAATCACGTTCTGGGCTCCAGCACCATTATTGAAGTTGTTTGGGTTGCGGACCAAGGAGATGCAGTTTGCATGGAGAGAGAAGATTGGGTTGATTTCGTGTATCTTGTACTTAGGAGCGCTTGTTGCTTACTTGTGTTTTGGTTTCACGAGAACTGTGTGTGCTGGGTACCAAGTTCGTACTCGTAACAATGAGGTCAACAAGGGTAGTTTGATTATCAATGGTAGAACGTATGACTTGTCTTTGTCGGAGCATCCAGCGGCCGCTGGTATTCCTGACAGTTCGAATGTGTTGTTTTCTCCAGTGAATGCTGGGGGTATGGATGCGTCATTTTTGTTCCAAAACGTGAATGGCAACTGTAAGAACTTGATCACGACCAAGGCCACGTCGAACATTCCCACTGACGGTAATGGATTGGCATGGTACATGCCATGCCGTGTGTTTAACCAAGACGGTTCCACTGCACCAAATACCTCGTTTGTTTATTACGATGGATGGGCATGCCACACCAGTGAAGTTGCCAGAAACACCTTTTACGAATTGAAGTCGACGGGAGACGTTTACTTTACCTGGGAAGACATCAAGAACAGCACCCGTTCTTTGGTTGTTTACGCGGGTAACGTGTTGGATCTTTCGTTGCTTGACTGGATTGACCCTACTCTTAACACCCCGGAATTGTTCAACACCTTGCGTAACGACAAAAAATACTTGGGCCACGATGTTTCCTTGGTGTTGACTGACCCTCACCAAAGACAAGTTGCCAGATGTTTGACTGAAATCGTCAAGGTTGGTACGATTGACTCTGAAACCATTGGATGCTTGGCCTCCAACGTGGTGTTGTGGTCTTCTTTGGTGTTTATCTTGGGTATTGTTTTTGCCAAGTTTGTGATGGCTTGTTACTTTAGATGGTGGATTTCACCAAGACAAGGTGCCACTGAGTACGACAAGAAGAGTATGAGTCAAAGAAACAGAATGATTGAAAACTGGGTTGACAACAACAACCCAGAAGTTTCCAACCAAATCAAAACGGTTCCTGTCAAGGCAAGAGCAAACTACAAGGAACAAAGAACTAACAGACAATCTGTTTTCCACAGGGCTGCTGGCAACAGAAACAGCACCATTGAATTGTCCCACTATTACAATGCTCCTGAAAAGATGTCCAAGACTTTTGAATACACCACTATGACTACTCAAGCTGCCACATTAGGCAAGAACGGTCCTGTTTCTAAAAAGAGACAATCCAGTCTTTACTTGAACGATCAAGGCTCCTCCACTGACATGTTGTCTAGAAACAATCCATTTGATGGTTTTGAAGACATTTATGCCGTGGACGGTCTCTCGCCTGACCTCATCCATGCTTCTGCTGTCCCACAACCTCCTGTAGAGTACCAACCTTATGGTTTCCCATTGGTCCACAATATCATCATGGTGACTTGTTACTCTGAAGATGAAAACGCTTTGCGTACCACCTTGGACTCTATTGCAACCACCGACTACCCTAACTCCCACAAATTGATTGTTGTTGTTTGTGATGGTATCATCAAGGGGTCTGGTAACGACAGAACAACCCCGGATATTGTTTTAGACATGATTTCTGATTTTGCTGTTCCAAAGGATGAAGTCAAGCCTTACTCCTATGTTGCTGTTGCCCAAGGTAGCAAGCGTCACAACATGGCCAAGGTGTACTCTGGTTTCTACAAGTATGACGACGCCACTGTTCCTGCTGAAAAGCAACAAAGAGTTCCAATCATCTCCATTGTTAAGACCGGTACGCCTGAAGAAGCTAGTTCCGCCAAGCCTGGTAACAGAGGTAAGCGTGATTCCCAAATTATCTTGATGTCTTTCTTGCAAAAGGTTATGTTTGATGAGAGAATGACCGAGTTGGAGTACGCAATTCTTACTTCGATCTGGCGTGTCACCGGTTTGATGGCGGAGTTCTACGAGCTTTTGTTGTTTGTTGATGCTGATTCAAGAATCTACCCAGATTCCTTGATGCATATGGATGCCGAGATGGTCAAGGACCCATCCATCATGGGTCTTTGTGGTGAAACTAAGATTTCAAACAAGAATCTGTCCTGGGTCACAACTATCCAAGTTTTCGAATACTACATTTCCCATCATCAAGCCAAGGCCTTCGAGTCCGTGTTTGGCGGTGTCACATGTTTGCCAGGTTGTTTCTGTATGTACAGAATCAAGGCTCCAAAGGGTAATGACGGTTTCTGGGTCCCAATTTTGGCCAACCCAGATATTGTTGAAAGATATTCCGATAATGTTGTTTCTACTTTACACAGAAAGAATTTGTTGTTGTTGGGTGAAGACAGATACTTGTCATCTTTGATGTTGAGAACCTTCCCTAAGAGAAAGCAAATATTCCTTCCAAAGGCTATTTGTAAGACTATTGTTCCAGACACATTCAAGGTTTTGCTTTCTCAACGTCGTCGTTGGATTAACTCTACAGTTCACAACTTAATGGAGTTGGTTTTGGTGAACGATTTGTGTGGTACCTTCTGTTTCTCTATGCAGTTTGTTATTTTTATCGAATTGATTGGTACCTTGGTTTTGCCTGCTGCTATTTGTTTCACCATATATGTCATCATCTATTCCATTGTGTCTAAGCCTACCCCAATATTATCTTTGGTTCTTTTGGCTGTTATTTTCGGTCTCCCTGGTCTTCTTATTGTTATCACAGTCACTTCTTTGTCATACATTATCTACTTTTTCATTTACCTTTTGGCTTTGCCTATTTGGAACTTTGTTTTACCAACTTATGCTTATTGGAAGTTTGATGATTTCAGTTGGGGTGAAACAAGAGTGGTCCAAGGTGGTGATAAAGGTGACCACAGTGTCGCCTATGGTGAGTTTGATTCTTCTCAAATTTTCATGAAGAGATGGAGAGAGTTTGAAAGAGACCGTAGAAATCAGGAAGCTACTATGCTTGCTAATGCTACGGGTAACAATCTTGCTGGTGGATATGGTCACCAGCAGAATAATAATTTGCATGGTAGCTTGACTGTTCCAGGAGCTGCTTGGGATCCTTCTTCAAGTAATGAAAAAAACATTGAGGATTTTTCTGAAACTTCTGGTTCTTCTTAGTACCATTACATAGATCAAGGTTTCCCCTTGAGAAAGCATTTATAGTTGTCTTTTTAAGAAAATAAAATATACCAGATTATTTTGGTGTAGATTATTTCGGTGTAGATTATAACCGAACAAACAAATAACCGAACATGAGTGAGGTTATTGGTGTTTAAGAATACTCCAGTTTTTTACAGCGACAAACGAAAGAAAGAATGCACTATTTGTCCTAGAATACAGCTGATTATTTCGATATTCTAAATCACTGATGGAACTGAGTTGTAGTACTTAATTACAAGATTGAATCTATAAATTATCGAATAGCCAATCGATTTGAGTTTTAGTATTTAATGTCAATGTCAAAACTGAATAACAAATTCCTGCATACCAAAAAACAAACTATATATACTGAATCCAGTACGGTGTACCAAATAACTAATTAATTTTATAAAGAGTAAATACACGGTAGATTGCGTTATACCAAATAACTAATTAATTTATAAAGACTAGGTAGATTACGGCATACCAAATATCTAATGTTATAAAAACTAAATAGACAGGTAGATGACGGCACACCAAACAACCTCATTTTATATGCATCATTTTACGTGCAAAACTGAATAAGCCATATAAATTTCAGTATCATGCCCCCACTGAACGAATTAGTGGTTGATGTGCAGTATTCCACCATACATATAATCCGGCAACATACCCGATATATTTTTTAGATCTTTCAATAGTCGTCAATTTAACCGCTATCCAAAGACGATAATGAAAGAAATCAAAGGTCAAGAAATTCTTCGAAGAGGGTGATGACGACATGAGGCTGTTCTTTAGCATCTAAGGGGTATGCAAGCATTGTGCTACAAGAAAAATTGGTTTGTGACCAGTTCCACTTCCTGTGGACGGCTCGCTCTTCTCCGGTCACTTTTCCGCTTCTAAGTTTATGAATCAATTGGCACCCTTGATACTATAAACTTTAAAACAATCTCATTACAAAACACTAAAAATACACTTTTATTAAAAACCCAAAATACATAGTAAAGAAGTAAAGGAGCAGCTCCAATAGATTAAAAGGCGAGCGGCAGCCCCATGAAATAAATAGCAAGTAACCAGTTACCAATTAGAATTCCACGGAATAGCCAATTGACGAAGCTCTCGAGGATTCGACAGAAGCACTAGCAGAACCTCCTTTTTCAACATATCTATGTTTGAACTTCTTCAATCTCCAAGTGTTGGAGACTTTGTGGAGAGATGGCTTGAAAGCAGAACCAGGGGTAGCTAAAGCGTACAACATTGTATAAATTGTCTGCAAAAAACAAAGGGGTTTGGGCTTCTTATATACTTTACTTGTAAAATGACATATACGATAACTAACGTTTTTGGTAACTCACTAAAAAATAATTATGCAGTCAAGCGTCATTTGGTTAGATGGTACATTAAATTGTCAAAACTTTATTATCAGCGCTACAACAATCTGCCCTTCTACTCCCTGTATAGGGACTTCTCATATGCAAATGTTCACCAAGTGCTCTCTTGGACAGATTTGTGTTGGGTGATATCACAAGCTATTTCACAAGCAATGCATCTTGCGTTGTACAAGGCTAGTATTCATGATTGCATCTGAACTATGATTTTTCGGCATATGTTCACCGGCACGTAATGATGGTGACTGTACATGAGAAAAAATGGAGGAGGCATATGTAATGTTGAAACTAATTTATCTAAATGATCCAACGGATGCATGAATATTCAGTAGACGTGAGGCATATTGTCACAGGCACCGGCCCGGTATCTAAAAGATTTACATTTTGTCATACGACTTGCAGTCTACAACAACAGGTAACCAAGCTCCCGATGGCGATCATTATTCCTGGTTCCCTGTATTCAAGGGTGCAACATGTTTAGGGTCTTGAGGAAGCTTTACACGATGGCGAAAGATACATAAATGTAGTGTGTCGCCAACGTTTTTATTACGTGTGTATTGTGTTTTACAATTGCGTCAAGCGTTCATTACGTACCTCATATCCTCTAAAAAATTGTACGCTAAGAATTTTCGATGCCTTATTTCATGTTGGTTTAGTGTTCGAAAGAACGAATTAATAATTTTAGTGGCACTAATTGTTTTGCCTGTATTTTTTTTCTTTCTTTTTATGTCCGAAACACAATCCTTAACATTGAGAATGTTATGGCATGGCTTGTTGTATCACGACAAAACTCTGTCTCTCTTCTTGTGTACAATTACCAAAGTATTCATTTTGATCAATAGTCGTTAGAAAACCTTAATTTCGAAATAGGAAAATCGTTCTATTTACAAAGTTTATTCGGACTAGGCTTATTATTGCGATTTTTTTTTTTTTTTGTCACATAGTGCAAGGTTGGTGACCAATGCATTCCATACCATATGACTTGCCTATGTGGATCTTTCGGTTTTTTGATTGATCGATTTTTGTTTATTTTGGAAAATTTCAGAGCCCATGAACTGTGACTAAACAATAGGTATAAACTTTCCCGTCCAACATTACAGGGTTCCTGTGTTCATCTTACATATACGCATGTAAAATGCCTTTGTATTCATCATCACGTTTCCGAAAATCCTTGCATGATGAGTAATCCGTAACCCGCATAAATATCGAAAATATTCTACTAGTATGCAATCACATAGTTTTATTAAGTCGTTATGTACGTTAGAAATAAATATATAAAAGGTTTCAAACGCCGAAGCGTCAAACAACTAAACACTGCAGATTTAATTGTTAACCGAAAATCAAGCAAAATCAAGAAGTAAGAAGTTTGCGAGCCCTGTGTTTAGGTTACACCTTACGTGTAACGCAAACACCCATGATAGGGAAGGGAATATGGTCTGGAATATCAGGGTATACTGAATCATCAGACTAAAATACAAAAGTTTAAAGATAAGAGGACTTTTTTTCCGAAATCAATCTATTTTGAACGCCACATCCGTAAAATGAGCTAGATTGATAAAACAAAAGTCACAATTTATCCCCTTCCTTTTAAATATTAGATTTAGTAGTTTCTTCTTCTCTTACCACCGTTAACAGAGTTAACGAGGGAGTTGAGGTCAGAGTCACCAGTGTTAGCTCCACCGTTAGAAGAGCCAGAAGCTGGAGCAGCTGGAGCAGCTGGGGCAGCTGGGGCAGCTGGAGGAGCTGGAGATGCAGTAGATTGAGTAGAAGTACCAGCAGATTGGGAACCTTGGGAACCAGAGGATGGAACACCTAAAATGTCACCAATGATGGTAGAACCAGTGCTGAGAATAGTACCAGAGTTGGCGCTCAACCAGTTAATGGCTTGTTGCAAAAGACCGGATTGCTTAGCCCAGTTGTACAAGTCTTCACCGACAACGAGACCTTGTTGCAAAGCAGATGTAAGGAAAGCAAGGGAAGCTTGTGGGTCAGCCAAGAACTTGTTAATAACAGAGGTCAAGATACCAGAGTCCTTGATTTCTTCAACAACCCAGCTGACAACGGAAGCCAAGTCTCTCTTGCTCAAGTATTCTTCGGAAGTAACATCCAATTCTTCGAAGTCTCTCTTGGAACCGCTTGGGGCAGCGAGACCCAACAAGGATTCAGCCAAGGACAAACCAGTTTGCAACAAGTCTGGGATAGCAGCAATGATGGCGTTTCTCAAGTCAGCATCGTTGACAAAGTCGTTGAAAACCTTACCGAGCAAGCCAGAGTTCCAGATGGCGGTCAACAAAGCTGGACCATTTGCAATAGCAGATTGGATAGAAGCCTTGATAATGTTACCAATAGAAGCAGAGATGGTTGGATCGGTGGTCAAGGTCTTGATGACATCGGTCAAGATCCCAGAGTTAATGAAGGCAGTGACCAAGTTACCGAGAGCAGAGTCAGCTCTCTTAGCCAAAAGTTCCAATTCAGCTTCGTCTTCAACGATAGCTCTCTTGTTGTTGATGTGAGCCAATTCACGCAAAATGTTCTTGATTTCAGCAACGTCAGACTTCTTAACGAGAGTGACTTCGTTGGAGAATTGAGCAGCTGGGACAGTGAGTGGAGCAGCTTGAACACAAGCAGAAGCAGTAAGGATGGCCAAGTAAGTGGTAGTAGAAAACTTCATTGTTATTTAGGATTGAAAAATCTGTAGTGAAATAAGAAAAAGTAGAGAATTACAATTTCTTATATACTCTCGAGCATTTTGAAACGGCACTGCACTCTCTCAATATGAGATTACCCTTTAAGGAAAACTGAATACTTCCTCCTACACAAATCTTTGTATGCGAGAAAAAGGCAAACATTGCATCCAAAATCTATTCCTAATTAGGAAATCAAATAAACTTCCCGATTTGGAAAGGTTTATATTTATCTACAGAGAAGGCTTCGTGTGCAATACTGAATAGGTACTGAACAATAACTTTAGAGCATTTCCTCATTTATAAGGTCACATACAACAAAACGTCATAGAAACATGCGTTTATTCATTGCTAAAAGGTTGGTTACTATTACAATTACTTATTTGATCGCCAAATTTCAAATCTTAATATAACCTTTCATACACAATTCCTTGTTTGGGAATAAAAAGTATGGATTTCTACCATAGCGAATCTTAAAATTACTAACAGGGATAGCATTTGCATACCATTAACTTTCTATTCTCTTTTTGAAATAGTTTAAGGTATGCCAGAACTTTCTTCTCCACTCGAGTTTTGAATTCGAGGTTTTCGCAGTCATACTATGCAACAAGGTTTTGAGGTAAGGCACAATTAACTCTTTATTCCAGTATGCGAGTAATTATTGGTACACAAACCCGAACCGAATCTATTGTTAGGTGGGGAAATTCTGATGTGATTGGGGTGCAAGAATAATCACTGAATCCATCTGTGATTGTTTCTGCGATTCAAGAAGACTTCAATAAGTGCCCCACAGTAATGATGGTTAGTAGCAATGCAACCCAGCCACTTTCGAGATGCTCTTCCTAAAACGGAAATTTTTTGCAACATTTCTCATCTTCTCAAGTTATGTTTGGTTGCTGTGATTATTGCAATCAATTGTAATTACAAGAGTATATCCACAACATTTCTATATCGTATATGAGTACTTTACTCGTCATAAAATAATAGCATTTTGAAAGAATTGATAGCAATTACTCCCTCGGATTTTGCAAGTAGATCTGGAGATTATGAGTTTTTTGCATGGTATAAGCAGTACGTTGTGTGCTTTACATTCATTGAAAAACCTGAACGATTTTTTGGCTCAAGCAATCGAACCAAATTTTCAACGGTTTTAGGCAAAAGATTATGATATTCTCGAAAGACATTATTTTATCCTCTTGAGATATATAAGTGTTCATAATCTACGTTTATTCAACATCATATTTAATAATGAAAGGAATTCATTGCCTAACTTAAAATATTATCATAATTCGCCATTTATTCATAAATATGTCTTATTATGTAATGATTCTACAGCTTTTGTTGATTGTGTTGATAATTCAGGTAAGAGTGACCAATAGTGGCAGGTGATGACTTGCACGTGAGAGAAGAGGTCATGTTGACATGTTGATACTAAACGTAACGTGACATGATGTTATCGAGCGGTATATCTGAGTATGATGCGTAAGGATAATACTACAGACGATATTCTAATGACGGATCCCAATAAATAGAGGTGTGGAGGCGTAGGAGAAAATTAAACGTTGTCTACAGGCTATATAGTGGTTTATACAAAGTAAATTACTATATAGCCTGTAGACAAGGCTTAATTTCCTACAACCCTAGGCTCCACTATTTATATGGCATCCGACATAGAATGTCGTCTGTGGTACGATAGTTACACATCATACCCAGATATACGCTGCAAATAACACCATGTCACGTTACGCGGAGCTCAAACGGTCAACAAGATACGTCAACAAGTCAGATGAACGATGTCAGGTGATGTGGTGAAAATTTATAAATTGGAGATACGTATATAGTTAAATAAATAAGTAATTGTCTAAGTATACTTCGATCCTAATTCTGGTCAACCGCTCCATATCACAGTAACATATATAGCGCTACCACCACCAATCAACAGATTGTGATAATGTGGTGGCGCTAAATAAATTACTATGATATAGAGCGTGATAACTAGAACTAGTATACAATCGACAAATACTTTTTTATTTAACTATATACTCACCTACTATTTATACCTTAGTATAAATTTTTACTCCGACGCCTGACTACTCTCACCTTACCACTTCTCTCAGTGCTAGTCACCTGCCAATATCGTCCATCCCTACCTGAAATATCAACAGCTTTCAAAAAAAAAGTGCCATTATGTAATATTTGATGAAGTTCTTTTCTGGAAGGAAAGAACAATAACTTTTCAAACAAAGAAAACAGTAATGTGGGCTTGGAATAGCGAACATCTAAGGACCAGAAGTATGTGCCAAATCATTGGTCTTATTTACGAATAAAAATTACAACACGAAAACTTGAAATAGTACATCTCTTGTTAGAAATTATGAGTGTGCTTTAAAGGTAGCGTGTTAGCCCATTTTAATCGGGAGATGATTAATCTGGATGTATGCCACAATAGAGAATTAAATGTTTTCACACCTAAAATTCACTGACCAAGTAACTTCAATAATTAATCGGTCAATGGGCTGAATATTGGCAGTTAAAAGTAGCTAAATATTTGAACAAACGTATCGTTGGTTATGGGATTACAAATGAGAATAACTGACAGTATTAGGTTAATTCTGGGAAGAACACTATCCTTGGAAGATCGGCAACAAAAATACAGACTGTAGCACTTACAACGTAACCATGGGGCATTAATTATAATCTAGTTCTTTATTATTTACACTCTGTGAAAGTAAATAAGCTTTTATGACTTATACTTGTCTTAGGATGTAATGAGAGCTTTCAAGCCATTAACTAATCCTACACGTGGCAAAAGGTTCGGTAAAGGATGTTAATTTAGCGAAGAAATATAGCGAACATTGTTCTTTTCACTTTAAAATACATAAGATATACTATAAACAATGCTTAACAATACTTTTGCTTATGTTTCTCTACATTTTTGTATGAGCTCAATATATAGTGAAATTCGTATAGTCATTATATAGGTTGTGTTAGGGACTAGATGTTACTAATACCTTATATCAGCTTCCCTCGGTTACGATAGGAGGCTGCCGTCAAGACAAGAGCCCTCTATTGAACGGCACAGGGCTAAATATTCGGTTACCTGACCCTGATATGGAGAAAAGGGGACGTTAAATCCCAATAAAGACATAGACTTGCCAAATGGACACTGGCTACCGAGCAATTGAGTCATAGAGGACTGCGCCAGAGACAGCCATCTTGCGATTAACGTTTGGGATTGAATTATTACATCCAAAATGGAAGTGCCAATTACCATATTAGAAAAAAAGTTATGAAGCAAGAAAGTATTCAAAGAGCTGATATAGAATAGTAAAGAACAAGGGAAAAGCTACTACTAATCGCTTTAACTAATAAATAACGTGTTCCACACCTAAAAACCCACTCACACTAAAACAATCAAAGCTAAGTTACATATGCCTAACAGGATGGCAGATGTTTCCAAATTGGATTTTACGCGGATCACCTTTACTGATATACCCGGATCACCTTATACTGATATACCCGGATCACCTTATACTGATATACCCAGATCACCTTATACTGATATACGATATACCCGGATCACCTTATACTGATATACCCAGATCACCTTATACTGATATACGATATACTGGGGTCATCTTGTTGTCATTTGCCCTTATGAAGGTCCGGCTCACCTCCATTCCTGCATATACGGATAACCTGTTTAGTTCGACTGCGGCCGATTGCCGACCAGGCGTTTAAATAGGGGACATTTTTCATATAAGAAATTTCATTCATCCTCTTTAGAACTCGATTTCGAATATATTATCGATATTGATGTTCTATCACGATTGTTTTGTGATCACTTGAACAATCTCTATTATTCTTAAGCCATTTACGGGACTTCAATGGTTATCTAATATCGTGCATTGACCAAGTTGATTGAAGTAGCGAACCAAGTGTATACAGAAAGATAGTTGGTGGGTGATATATACATACCAAGTAACCGGGCCTTTTACTATATTTATTGTGGGAATGAACCATTATATACAATCATAACGCATTGGAATTCCTCCGGAATGGAATTATAATAAGCCTACTATTCTAAGCCTACTTGTTTAAGCCTATGGTTCTAAGCCTATATAAAGGGTTCACAAATACTTACAAAGTGGTTAAAGAAGGTATTCGAATATTGATATGCATTAAAGTCACGGTTTTGTATTGCCTCCCGTAAATGAAAATCGGATAGTGCACTTTTTTACGTTTTTGTTTAAAAAGAGTCAACATTGGTAAAAAAAATTCAGAAATGGATAAATAATTTTCCAGATCAAGTATATATACAAAATGATCTGTTTAAAATTGTTCTGGTATTTTAATATTTCTCTTTAAAGCGACATCTTGGGACCTCGGAATCTTCTGAGTATTTTCCATGGGTACTGCACGGCAACAGTGCCGTGCCGAATGTAACATAAGTTTTTTACAAACTTTGCGCGATTCTTATTCACATGCAAGCCTATTTCACATCGGTCTCATCTTGCAAATTTGGCAAGTGCTCGTAATGCCAAATGTCAAATATGAATGCTTAGCAATGATTTCAAGATTATTCCGAGACGTTTTAAAGTTTACGAGTATACCAATATTGTAAGTATAAAAGAAAAAAAATTGCATGCATATTTTTTAAAAAACTTCGTTGCAATGAGTGTTGAAACTGTTACTCAACGTTCTGGAAAGTTTGAAAAGAGTGGGCCAACTTCTGGATTGGTTACTATTGATACCGATGGTAATAAATTCAGAGTTCCAGATTACACTATCAAGGATATTTTAAGTGCTATTCCAAAGCATTGTTACGAAAGATCCTTGATTAGGTCGATGGGATATGTAGTGAGAGACATAACTGCCATGTGTGCTATTGCATATATCGGACACTGGGCAATTCCACAAGTTCAACTTGAAAACGAACTTGCTGGAAATGTTGTCAGAGGTTCATTGTGGATGCTTGAATCTTATTTGATTGGTCTCTTTGGATTTGGATTATGGATCTTGGCCCACGAGTGTGGACACGGTGCGTTCTCTGACTACCAAACTGTTAATGATATTATCGGTTGGGTGATTCACTCCTATTTAGTTGTTCCTTACTTCTCGTGGAAGTTTTCACACTCCAAGCACCATAAGGCCACAGGTCATATGACCAAGGACATGGTTTTTGTTCCATATACTAAAAAAGAATATGTTGAATTGAAAGGTGCATCCAAGATCAGTGAGGTTTTGGAAGATTCTCCTCTCTACTCGTTAACTATTTTAATTTTGCAACAATTGAGTGGCTTACAATTGTACTTAACCGTTAACGCAACCGGTCAAACATATGAAGGCTTTAGTATGCCAGCCAAGTCTCATTATGTACCATCATCTCCAATTTTCGAACCAAACCAATGGTGGTACATTATTTTATCTGATATTGGTATTTTAACCACCTTTTTTGTTGTTTATCAATGGGCACAAGTATTCGGTTTTTTCAACATGATGATTTTGTGGTTTGTGCCATGGTGTTGGGTTAACCATTGGTTAGTTTTTGTAACCTTTTTGCAGCACACTGATGCATCCATGCCTCACTACGATTCAAGCGAATGGACCTTCGCTCGTGGTGCTGCAGCAACCATTGACCGTGACTTTGGTTTTGTTGGTCAACACATTTTCCATGATATTATTGAAACACACGTGTTACACCACTACGTTCTGAGAATTCCATTCTACAATGCTAGAGAAGCCACCAAAGCTATCAAGGAAGTTATGGGTGAACATTATAGGTATCAAGGTGAAAGCATGTGGAAATCGTTGTGGAAAACCTTGAGAAAATGTCAATTCGTTGACGATGACAAATCACATAAGGGTGTTTACATGTTTAGAAATGTCAATGGTATTGGTCCAGTTAAGCCATTGGATTAAATTATAGATTTTATTGATTTGCTTTATAGAAAAAGTTTCGTTCCAGTATTGTTGTCATTCTCGTTTACAGCTTTTGCAATTCCACAACGTTAATTCCCTCTACTGAAGAGGAATCAGAAGATAGATCAAGCTGTTTACCAGTGGAATCATGTTCCTTATCCCATCGTTCAATTTCACTCTTTGGAACTTGAACAACAGTGTGCCCAGCTTCACCATTTTCTAGGGTGTAGTGTTCGACTCTATGTACATATTTCCCAAACTTTGGTAAAATCCTAGCCCAAACAAAGTAATAGAAAATACACAAGAGTAAGATCCCAACTGTTGTAATAGGGTAAGCAGCGTAGAAGAAGGAAACATCCGAGCCGATCAAAGAACCCTTTGGTGGAACCCAAGCCATTGCAATAACAAAGAGATAAAACAAAATTGTGATACCCACAATAGGAAGAGGAACTTTCCAACCGTTATATCCTAATCCTTGGGCTTTTCTAAATCTTCTAAGTTTCAATAAACCAATGAACAATAATAATTGAAAAAAGTAGGAAGAGTAAGAACCGATATCCACAATAAAATTATAAGCATCACCTGCAGGAGGAGCCAAAAGAATAATTAAATTGACAATAAATGTAACAACTATAGGGAAGATTGGTGTCCCCCAAGGTTTCACCGAAGTCCAAATCTTTGGGTATGGAACAACACCTTGACGGCCAATTTCTCGAAGAATTCTTGCGTGAGAAGTAATCACTGAATTCAAGTGACCAAAAGCAGATAAAGCGACAAACACATCCAATGCTTTTCTAGCAGAGGTGTTTCTGAAAACCCTTCTAGTGAATTGAGAAGCAATTAAAGGGCCAGCTTTTTTCATATCAGCAGTTGATTGAAAGGCCGAATAAAAAGAAGTGATGATTAAGATGTAAATGAGGAAAACAACAAACAAGACACCGGGAATAAAGAATCTAAACATATTTTTAGTCTTTCTTGGGTTTGATTCTGCAGCCAAACCAAAGACATAATTTGCACCACCATATGAAAAGGAAACTTTAATAATTGCATTGGAAATGTCATTACCATTAGTAGTGGTGCCCTTCCAAGAATCCTTGAATATGTTGTGTGAGTTTTCAATTCTAGTGTGGCCACTGAGAACGGCCCAACCAGAAAATATAACGAAAAGTAAAGAAACAATTTTGATAAAACCTAAGACATTTGAAAGCTTGGTCGCATATTTTGAACTGGTAATGTTAATAATAGAAGAAAAAGCCAAAGCTGCAACACCCACACCTCTCTGCTCCCAAGCAGTTGGTTTTGTTTTATCAGCCGCACTTAATATATATGTCCCAAATGCTACGGCAGAACTCGTGGAAAAAGAAAGCACTACAGATACTGCAGCGAAAATGGTTGTAATTAAGAATCTCGGACGCGGGAAAGCCTGTTCCAAGTAAACAACTTCTGCGCCAGAACGCCTCAAGAAGTAGGTGACATATTCAATGTAGACAAACACTTGAAATAATGCGATCAAGAATCCAAAGACCCAAAGCACATAAGAAGCACCTATCGACCCAATTGATGAAACCACACTAGCCGGAGTCAAAAAGATACCAGTTCCGATAACACCTTGAAGCAACATATAAAAAGCACTCACATAATCCAAGCTGTAACCCAATGGACTCTCATTTTCAAGAGGAGCACCTAGAGAATTTTGATTATCACTATAATCATCATCTTGGACCTCAGTACGAATTCGATCGCCGTCTTCATCATAGCCAACAATCATGGTCCATAAACCCTTTCCAACTCTTTTAAACTGTGACATCTTTAATCTTTATGATTGAACTCTGAGGTTTATATACTAATTGGCCCATGCCACAATAGATGGAAAGGACCACAGCGTCATAATTATGAAATAGCGTTAGGATCCACATTAGGGGGTGTAGAATATCTTAATTCTTCTTATCGCTGATATTAAAGGGTTTGTATTTTTTAACATATTACAGCTCTAGCAGCCAATAAAAATGTACAAATCTACCCTTACGTTCCAGTAAAATACTAGATTCCTGCATGATCCTACCTATTTTTTCAATTGGCTGCAAAACAATCACCTGAAGGAAAAAGGAAATTGATATTAACTCATGATCATTAGAATCATTCTACAAATCAGTGATTTCCACACTTTGAATGCCAAGGACTCTTTCAATATTCGAATATATTAGAGCGGCTTCTATATTGTGGCGTGCAAGACCAATTTCGAATTTTTACGTAGAATTGGCTACAAGCGTTAGGAATTATGTTACATGCTTCAGATATTCTTTTTGACAGTACCAAAGAAAAAGCGGTACGTGAACCATCAACACGGAACACCATCTCATTTTCGTAACCTTTTTTTTTTTTCGTTTCACGAAAATTTTCATCATGTTTCACCGTATCAGTAGAATCGGTCAGATAACGGTGGCTAGAGCGGCTCCATTCAGAGCTTTTAAGGCACCAAGTGTACGTTTTGTTCACGCTGAACCTCTTGAAAGTCTTCCAAAAACATACGAAGAGGAAAAGGTGATTATTGACAAAATCAACTCATCATTATCTGAGAATGATATTTCCCACTCTAATAAGATGAGAAACATTGGTGTTTCTGCCCATATTGATTCAGGTAAGACTACCTTCACTGAACGTGTTTTGTTTTATACAGGTAGAATCAAGGCTATTCACGAAGTCAGAGGACGTGATTCAGTTGGAGCCAAGATGGATCATATGGATCTTGAAAGAGAAAAAGGTATTACAATTCAATCTGCAGCCACTTACTGTTCATGGGATAAGGATGACAAGAACTTTCACTTCAACTTGATTGATACGCCAGGTCACATTGATTTCACCATCGAAGTTGAACGTGCGTTGAGAGTTTTGGATGGTGCGGTTCTTGTTGTTTGTGCTGTGTCTGGCGTGCAATCTCAAACTGTTACTGTTGACCGTCAAATGCGTCGTTACAACGTTCCACGTGTTACATTTATTAACAAGATGGACAGAATGGGTGCCAACCCATTCAGAGCCATCGAACAAATTAATGCTAAATTGAAGACTCCAGCCGCTGCCATCCAAGTTCCTATCGGAGCTGAAGAAAAATTGTTGGGTGTAGTAAACATTATCGACAGGGTTGCCATTTATAATGAAGGTGCCCAAGGTGAAACGTTAAGAATCACTGAAGAAATTCCTGAAGAGTTACAAGACTTGGTTGAAGAAAAGCGCGCATTGCTTATTGAAACCTTGGCTGATGTTGATGAAGAAATGGCTGATATCTATTTGGAAGGTGAAGAACCAACTGTTGAACAAATTAAGGGAGCTATTAGAAGGGCCACCATTGGTCGTAAATTCACCCCAGTCTTGATGGGTTCTGCATTGGCAAACAAGGGTGTGCAACCTGTTTTGGATGCTGTTGTTGATTACTTGCCACAACCAAATGAAGTTTTGAATACCGGTTTGGAAGTTTCTAAGGGAGAAGAAACCCCAGTCTCGTTGGTTCCGCTGTCTTCTGCTCCATTTGTCGGTCTTGCTTTCAAGTTGGAAGAAGGCCCATACGGTCAATTGACTTATATCAGAGTTTATCAAGGTAAGTTGAAGAAGGGTCAATACATGACTCACTTGAAGTCCGGAAAGAAGGTTAAGGTTTCGAGATTAGTGAGAATGCACTCCAACGATATGGAAGATGTTGCTGAAGTTGGTGCTGGTGAAATCTGTGCCACCTTTGGTATTGACTGTGCTTCTGGTGATACCTTTGGATCTCCACTGAGTGAACAAGAGATTGCCATGTCGTCTATGTTTGTTCCAGAAGCTGTTATTTCTCTTAGTATTGCACCAAAGTCCAAGGATAACGGTGCCTTTTCCAAGGCCATGAACAGATTCCAGAAGGAAGACCCAACCTTTAGAGTCAAGTATGATTCTGAATCCAAGGAAACGATTATTTCTGGTATGGGTGAATTGCACTTGGAAATTTACGTTGAAAGAATCAAGCGTGAATACGGTGTTGAATGTGTCACTGGTAAGCCACAAGTGTCCTACCGTGAAACCATCACTGCTCCAACCACCTTTGACTTTACCCACAAGAAACAATCCGGTGGTGCTGGTCAGTTTGGTAAGGTTATGGGTGAGTTCACTCCATTGACCGACGAAAACAAATTCTCTCACCATATTATTGGTGGTAAGATTCCAGAAAAGTTTTTGTTTGCATGTTCCAAGGGTTTTGACGACTGTTTGGAGAAGGGTCCTTTGATTGGTCACCGTGTGCTTGGTGTCCACATGCATGTTAACGACGGTGCTACTCACGCCGTCGATTCCTCTGAATTGGCTTTTAGAGCTGCTACTGCTGGTGCTTTCAAGCAAGCCTTTATGGATGCTCAACCAGTTATTATGGAACCAATTATGTCTGTTGAAGTTAGTGCTCCAAACGAATTCCAAGGTGCCGTTGTTGGTTTAATCAACAAACTCGGAGGTATGATCCTGGAAACTGTTAATTCGCTGGATGAGTTCACTGTTACTGCTGAATGTTCTTTAAACCTGATGTTTGGTTTCCTGACAAGTTTAAGAGCAAGTACTCAAGGTAAGGGTGAGTTCTCGTTAGAATTCTTGAAGTATGCTCAAACTGCTCCACAATTACAAAGACAGTTGATTGAAGAGCATGAAAAGTCAAAGAAAAATTGAATAGAAATTGTAAATAGAAATGATTGTAAAATAGGTCACTTATTATGTTGTAGATAAGAATTATGATATTTCAAGATACATTTTTGTTGAAGTTGAAAAGTCTACGTCTTGTTTGCGTCTTGTTTAAGTCTTGTTTAAGTCTTGAACAGTCTATGTCTTGTTTACGTCTTGGAAACTCTACATCTTGCAAACTCCACGTCTTGGAAACCCTACAAATTTAAAAATATTAATAAATACCAAATGTATTCACTATCTACTAGATAATAATTAATATTTTTACTCATACTATACCCTAAATACATTCAATAACCGTTCATTAAGGAGAAAATATCATGTAAAGCTAGAGTACACATTTATATAGATCGACATTCCTACCCCAACATTTAAGCCTTGACAGCCTTCTTGGCAGCCAAAGTTCTTTGCTTCTTAAGAGAAATAACTTGGAATCTTTCAAAGTCGGTCAATTGGGATCTTCTTTGTCTGTTGGCAATCTTCTTGGCCCAAGCGGTAGCAGCCCACTTGGCGTCAATGTCAGCAGCAGTCCACTTCTTGTTAACAGTAGCAGACTTGGCACCTCTTGGCAAGCTTTCCAAGACGATTGGGGTCAAGGTAACCTTAGCCAAAGAAGTGGCTTGTCTGGCAATCTTTGGACCGTCAATCAAGACTCTCTTTTGGTCAATGATTTCAACAATAGTGGCTAACTCATTGTTGGCGAGCAAGACAACACGACCGGATTCGACGTATCTCCAGTTAGAAGCTTTGACGGTGGTTTCTGTGGACATCGTTATTTGTTCTATGAGTGACCTCTTGAAAAGTTGTGAATTTTTAAGATTTTTTTTTCTCAGACCGAGCACCTCGTTGTGAAAATTTTTGGAGATGTGTGTTATGTAAGCATGTATAGCAGAAAAACTTGATATTGCAGATTGGATTTTTTGTGCGATACTTATCAATGGAAGGGGACGAGCCCTAATAAATAACGTGACCATTCAAAATCACTATAAAAATGTACCATTTTACAAATTTATATCAACAATTTTAAAGAGTAAGTACTATATGATGACTTATAATTTGCGTTCTAGAGTGGCATTCTGGGGGCTCGCCGGCCTCATTTTCGGGATGTCATGCCATGCGACCAATCTTTGTCTGATAACTAACATTTTAGCTGTAGATACGACGCTATATGTATATTCGTAACCATCAATTGTAGAACTTGTTTCGCTGCCACAGTAATCCCGTGACTAAAAAAAATATGGGTGACTCATGTTGAGACGATATAGATCTTTTTCAAGTATGTCTAAAGTACAGCAGCCAACGTGGTTAGAGCCCGCACCAAAGAGCAGACCAGTGCTCCAATTATACAACTCGCTTACTCGTACCAAGAATGAATTTATTCCAAACAAAGCTGGACATATCACTTGGTACTCCTGTGGGCCAACTGTTTACGACCATTCGCATATGGGACATGCAAGAAACTATGTGAGTTCTGACTTATGTAGACGTATCTTACAGGATTACTTTGGATACAACATCAAGTTCATTCAAAATGTTACCGACATTGATGACAAGATCATTATAGCTGCTCGTCAAGCGTACCTTTTTGAAACCAAGATTGAAAATGTCTTCACAGAAGTCAATGACGAGTTGATTTCAGCATCAAAACAATACTTGAATGAATACATTTCCAAAAACTTGCCAGAGTTCACCGGAAAGGATTTGGAAGAGTTCCTGACCTGGGCTAAAGGTGTTGATCCAACAGCCTTTGGAAAGGAAAAGCCCAAGTTTCCTATGTACTTGAATGCTGCCAACAGAGCAATTGCTTCTAAGGATAGTAAAGACATTGGGATGTTTTTGGAATCCATCAAGGAGGTCACCATGCCATCTCTTGACTCCCAGTTTGGTGCTACAGTCAATGATCCATCCATCTTTAGAAAGTTGCCATACTTTTGGGAAAACAAGTTTGACCAAGATATGGCCAAGTTGAATGTTTTGCCCCCAACCATCACCACCCGTGTCTCTGAGTATATTCCTGACATTATTACTTTTGTCGAGAAGATCATTGCCAATGGGTTTGCATATGCTACTGCCGATGGATCAGTGTACTTTGACACTACCAAGTTTGAAAATGATCCAAACCATGATTACGCCAAATTACAACCTTGGAACAAGGGTGACATGTCGTTGATTGCCGATGGTGAAGGGTCATTGTCTACTGCAGCCACCAAGAAGAACCCAGCAGACTTTGCTCTTTGGAAGGCATCCAAGCCTGGTGAGCCATCGTGGCCTTCGGTCTGGGGTGAAGGTAGACCAGGCTGGCACATTGAATGCTCTGTGATGGCTTCGGATATCACGGGTCCTAACATGGACATCCACTCTGGTGGTGTTGACTTGTGTTTCCCTCACCACGATAATGAGTTGGCCCAATCTGAAGCCTTCTTCGATAACAAACAATGGGTTAACTACTTTATGCATAATGGCCACTTGCACATCCAAGGTCAAAAAATGTCCAAATCTCTCAAGAACTTTATCACTATTGAGCAAGCCCTTAATGATTACACCGCTAGACAATTGCGCTTGGTGTTTGCATTAAGTTCATGGGACAAGCCTTTAGATTTCAAGGACAGTCTTATTAGTGAAGTTAAGGCGTTTGAAAGTTCTTTATCCAAATTCTTCACCAACGTCAGAGCTTTGAACAATGACCACAAGCATAAGGTTGCTAATGGAGAGGTTGTTTTCAAGAAGTTATCTGATGTTGAAAAGGAATTATATGCCAACTTGGAAACTTCTCAAAATGAAGTTCATCTTGCATTCTGTGACAATTTGTCCACCTCACAGGCATTGCGTTCTATTCAAGAATTGGTTACTAAGGCCAACAACTATATTCAATTGACTGCATCTGGTAAAACTGAATTGAGAATCGATGTCTTGTTACAAATCACCAACTGGATTGTAAAGATCTTCAACATTTTAGGTTTGGAAACTAGACAAGACAAGTTGGGATGGGTGGATTCCAGTGAAGGTTCAACTGCTGCTTCTGCTGAAGATGCAGCCCTTCCATTTGTCAAGGCCTTCTCACAATTCAGAGATACCGTCCGTAGTCTTGCTATTGGTAAGTCCGAGGTTTCGGAGTTCTTAAAGGCTTCCGATGCCATCAGAGCTGAATTGGTTCCATTGGGTGTGTCTCTTGACGATAGACCAAATGGCTCGGCTTTGGTCAAATTCTTGAATGAACAAGAAATTCAAGTTTTACTAAAGCAACAGGAAGACAAGGAACGCGTTGCTGCTGAAAAGGAACAAAAGAAGTTGGCCCAACAGGCTGCTAGTGCTAAGAAGGAAGAAGAGAGATTGGAAAAGGCTAAGGTGAATCCTCTTGATATGTTCAAAGATGCTACTCTCTACTCGGAATGGGATGAATCTGGTTTACCTACTAAGGATATTAACGGCGAAGAAGTCTCCAAGAGCATGAGAAAGAAGTTAACTAAACAACAACAGCAACAAGAAAAGCTTTATAAAGAGTATTTACAGTAATGCATTAGAGAGTAAATATTTCTTATTTTTTCTTAAAATTTTATATAATCTTTCAATTTTTTTTTAAATTCTTTGGGATAACATAAGCTGTGACTTTTCACAAGGAAGCATCCTCTACTTAAGCTACTTACTAGGATGTACCACACTGAAATTGTAGAATTGCGTGTCGCGGGTGCAAAATCACAGAGAATGTCGTTTCGCATAAAACCAAAAAACATACGTGGAAACCAAATAATGTTCAACCTCGTAACTCGTGCACAAACCATTGGGAACTTGTTCTTAAGTTCACTGATCACAATTCTGGTGATTGTTATTGTCATCAGTCTTTTCCAGTTATACTCTAACGATGTGTGGGGTATTAGTACAACTAGTATTGGCAACATACGTTCAACATCGTCAGACAAATTCTCATTTCAATACGGGTCTGTGAACCGTAAAGCAAAGGAAAACAGTAAGATTCTGTTTGATTTAGATGCTGATTTGACTCCATTATTCAATTGGAACACCAAGCAAGTGTTTGTGTATCTTACTGCTGAATACCCAGGAAAGAGTGAAGGTTCATCTAACAAGGTGACTTACTGGGATAAGATTATTACTTCAAAGGAAGATGCTGTGTTGTCCTTAAAGAACCAAAAGGCAAAGTACCTGGTATGGGATGTGGAACCATCTTTCAGACAAAGAGAAGCCGTTGTGAAGTTAGAGTGGAACATCCAACCACACATCGGACCTTTGACTTTTGGCGAAACTACATCCACCGGTAGTTTCAAGTTTGCTGAAACTAAGGCTAAGAAGAAGTCAAAGTAGTATATACAAGATGCAAATTTAATCTATATATTTTAAAGCCTTTACCGTTCTTGATTTTCTTTCTTGATATCTTTCTCCCTCATCGGGTTGTATTTTCCGATCGATGCTAGCTCTGAAATAGCCTAATCTAATCCGGGCTGTATGATTGTACATTAAGTACTCGATGGTTTGCGGATACTGATCCATTAACTTGAAAGCTTTTAATTTATCTTCACCAGCATACTCGTTAATTGCAGTCCACAATCTTTGACTGTTGAATGGGTTGATCTTTTGTCTAGACTTGATTTTCCTCTCTGGGTTGAAGAAGGTTGGGATATTCCGAAGAATATCATCGATGGTCCAGTTGTTTGCGTCTATAACGCTCTTCACACTATCAAAATATTGCCTCATTTGATGCCATGTAGCTGTCTTGTCTTCATTGGTCACGTTATAGTATTTATCCAATTGTTTATATTGAGCTGTCATGGGAATGTGCTGTCTCACAATTTTATAAAGTTGTTGCAAAATACGCATAATCCTCACTTCCACCCAGTTACCTGCAACTAGATGATCTTCACAACTTTGGAGAATCATATGCAATGTCAAATCATCCACCTTGTCACTCAAGAGTTTGTTGAAAATGGTGTTAAATTGATTTCCCGAAAGCTCTATCATATCACACAGCCTAAGAAGATCTTGATAGTCAGGATCAAGTTGTAGTTTAACATCCACCAACTGTCTGTAAAGCTTGTTAAGACCTTCAGGAATGACCATGTTCTCATATGGGTATGTGTCCCTATACTGTTTAGAAATCCTCCCGAGTTCAGTTAACCCAGTATCAATCAACCTTACCGCCAACTCTTTGTTACTATTTTTTTGATAAATCTTGGACATTTCTTTGTAAATAATAAATTTGAAATAAAACGGCAACTTTGAACCAAGACGGTTTTTCATCTGGTTGAAAAACAGCGCCAATAACTCATGGTTTTGGGTTCCTGAATTGGAGTTGATATACGCCACAACAAGCAAGCACAAGTCGGAGCTGGCAGTATACAATTCATTTGACGGGATTTCGTCTTGTTCGGTGTTATCAACAGACAACCCATGCATTTCCAAGACGGACTTTAACAATTTGTACGCATTGGCACCGTTTCGCTGGCCATCTAAATAGATTAGTGCTCTAATTAATGGGACATATGACCGTGCAGTTATATTTATTCTCTCTCCAGCCATTTGTCTGTACAATCTCAACACTTCAGTAAAACTGCTATGTTTGTTTTCCATAATGAGATAATTGAGAATTGGAGCAAAGTGTATTTCAGAAAGACATCCCTTCTGCTTGGCAAGCAATAAGATTTTTGAAGCAGCCTCGCTATTTTTCTTTTTTAAGTGGAATTGAATCACTTCCGCATATAACCTGGGGTTACCAAAAATACTGATTCTCTCAACCAGATCAGCAATAAAGGATTGTTTAAGTTTTAAGTATACCTTTTCGGGTGACCTCAGGAGACTTGCCTGCCAATGTCTTAAGTTGTACAATTGGGAAGAGTAGACGTTTGAGTTTGTGAATGGAACATCTGAGTTTGCATGAGCTTGAGTAATCATGTCATTAGACTTTTCAAACTGATCAAGTTTAGTATATGCCATAGCGAGACCACTATAGAAGGTGCTTGAGTCCAAATTCAACTGTATAGCAATAGCCTTGATGCGTTCGATTTCATCAAGACAAAAGTTCTTGGATGCAAAGCTAACTAGTTTACTGAGAATGACGTCATTCAAAAGAATCTGGGAGTTTGGTTGAAGCATTATTTCCTCGAGAAACTCCATCACTGTGGCCATACTTGCGAACTTGATATAATAATCAAAGCACAAGGAGTAAAGGGAATCAGCCCTTTCTTCCAATGGATACGTGGCTATAATCTTTTTAGCACTATCAATATCATCATTCTGAAGGCACGAATTAATCAAGGCTCCATAAATATGCACATTTGGTTGTAGTCTTCTATTCAAAAGTTGCTCGTAAAGTTTTTCAACCAAATCCCTGAAACCACCTTTGGATAAAGCTCTCATGACCACTACGTAATGCTGAATATATGGCAAGTCCCCCTTACCGTACATTTCCTCGAATTGGGATTGAAGCAAACTCCAATTTTTGGTATCTTCACTTATGCGTAATAACACCTCAATGTGATCTTCATTATGTAGATCAGAATAATTGGAATACAAGTCGAGAGCATCTGAGTGCAACTTCAAAATACACAAGGCTTGCATTGCATTGGTCAAGTCCCTATAATGAAGTACATCTTTTGGTTTAAGCGAATTTTTCTTACACCAATCGAGTTTAAACTTCCAGAAATTTAAGGTGTTATTGGGAGATGCCTTGACTAGGAAGTTCATGGCCAGGGTTATGAAGTTATTTTGTTGACCCGAGTTGTCGAAAATGTTTGCTAGTTTGTCTGTGTGATCCAAGAAAGATCCATCGGTGTAGGCCATCAAACGAACGACTCTAGAGTATACATTGTACTCTTCATTGAGAAACAACATGTGGCCATCTCCAATCATCAGTGAATACTTGATAAACCATCTGAAAAAGGTAAAGCGGTCTTCTAAAGAAGAGTTGACAGATGAGTTGATAAGACATGCTAATAGCTTTCTCTTTCTATCCATCGGGATACTATTATTCTTGAGATAAGCTGATATTGCTGCATTATTGACAAGCAAATGATGACCTTCGTATCTAAGACAGAATGTGGTTGCTAGCTCATCGGCCCACGAAAGTTCTTTAACATTTAGCTTTTGATTGACTGGCTCGATATGATTTATGTACAAGTTATGATTTTTCGAGTTAATACTTATGTGAATAAGCTTATCTTTCAACAGAAAGACTTTATTCTGTAATTCTAGAACACTTCCTCGTCTTTCCCTTGCAAAGATGATGCTCCAGGTATTAAAAATTAGGTCTATTGTTGATTTCTGAGGAAATGCAGAGGCAACGTCAATGAGGTGTTCCAAATTTGAGTAGATGATATACGCCTCATCATTTGTCAAAGATGTATGGTGGATGCTACTAAGTATATCAAGATATCGTACTCTTAACGATTCAGTACTAATTAGCCTTTGAATCTGTGAATATGATCCATCAAGAATTTTGGATGCATCAATTAAGGTACTAAATGACCGTTCAAACCTTCGTGTATTCTTAAAGGTTACCTTACAAACAAATGGTCTCCATTTGGTGCAAAGATGTCGTATTGGTATCCGTATCATTATATCATTGGTTTTTGAGATGAAAAAAATTCTTAAAAACAAAAATCGAATAAGATTCTAATGGACTAGTGAGACTAGACTCCAAATGAGATTATAAAGGGAGTACGACCCAAGTGAGAAATTTTAGAGAGTACAATATATTATAAGGGTACATGGATATCATTATAGTGTATGATATATCTATACAATCTCTTAATAACTATCTCTCTATAACTATCTCTTAATAACCATCTCCCTATAATAAATCCCATATCAAGTAATAGATAATTACAATTCTACATCATTCAAATAATAATATATATTACTATCTAGATTCGTCAGAGTCATTAAATCAGTATTTTTTGTTTGTAGTCAGTGGAACAGAAATTCCTCGTACAGTGTGAATATAAAGGAATCATCATAGAATCTCTCGATATAAAAATATACAATTCTAAAGTTGTTAGCACTTGTTCAAAAGGCAATCAGCAAAAGACCTATCATCAACTATTGTTCACCAGTGACCACAAAAATTGTACACAGCAGCCACGCCTCCTTCCTAATTGTACAAGAAGGGATGAACAAAGTGGTTATGTCCGCCCGGTCGATATGTATCCTCATAATGCCAGAAAATTAACATACAAATCTTAGTGAAACACTCACATTCATATATACGCAAAACAACAGCATTGTAGTGCTCATACAAGGCTGAAACTTAACGAAAATGCATTTGTCGACATGGGGCATTCAGTCGGAACAATTGGTAAAAATGCAAATAATCACCGCAGCACAATATTGCTGTCTTGAATATATTCGAATGTGAATGTTGTTGATTTTAATTTTTTTTTGCACGCCATCTCCTTTTATAGTTTTTTTTGTTTGAGCAGCACACGAACTTTTCTATTAGGGCTTTAGCCAAGTGGGTACCTACGAGTGATATAGTAAATTCTTTATTCTATACCTTTATACCAAAAAAACTAAACTTCACTATCACAGTAAATATGCCATGGGCCAAAGCTAAACCTCCGATGATCAAATAGATTTTTGATTTGGATGCAACCGCATCGCCATCACTGATCAACAGAGCATTGTTCTTGATGGCAGGGTAGAGCTTAGACAAATTGCTTAAACCAGTGATTGCCCCACTAACCATCACCGTAAGCCATTCTAAGATATTCAACATGAAGTAGTGTTTCTTACTGCTGATCAAAAGAACAATCAAGAAGTTGACCACTGTGATTGGAACCCACAACACGTTGGTGTACCCGTAAATTGAAATAATCTTTGTGAGCAGCAACCGGTTAGGGAACTTGAAAACGTAGCTCGTGATAACGTACAACAAGGTTGGCACAATCACGTTGTACCCGTAGAACAACCCCACGGACATCGTGAGCAAGTCAAACTGGTATGTGTACGAGGAGTCCTTGTCATCGCCTGGGTGTAACCACTCAGCCAAGATATTGGATCCTGTTGAACTGACAAACATGAGGAAAATAAGTGTGGCCGTGATCCAGATGAACCCGTAAAACTCAGCAACTTCGTCACCATCTACCCCAAACGAACTCAGAAATGGGTTCAATGCTTTTTGTAGCCTCTCGATAAACACCTCTGTGTCTAAATCAAAGTATTGTTTGTAGAAATTAACATGGAATATGTTTGATGTGCTTGGAGTTGGTTGTGCTTGCTGACTTCTTTGAAGTGGCACGCTCTCATCAGGAATGTCATCTTGCCCCTCTGTATAGTCTGCCTGGACGTTATCTTGATCAATCAAGTCAATCGGTTCATTGAATTCTCGACTGTGTGACATTTGTTCTTTGTTTTTTTGAGAGTGGATAATTAGTGAGAGTATAATGAAGATAGCAATGAAATTGTATCATTGATATTAAAATTTTGATATTACATTATATCGGTAATTTAATAATGGTGAATTTGTAACTATGATCTAACAGTTACATAGTTATACAGTTATATAGTTAAATAGTTAAATAGTTATATAGTTATACAGTTATATAGTTATACAGTTATATAGTTGTACAGTTATATAGTTGTACAGTTAAATAGTTATACAGCTATACAGTGAACAGTGATATTAATGAAATGACAATAATAATATTCAAAGATTTGAATACTATTTTGACCATTGTAATCACCAGTATATACACAATTCTGTCCTTAAGCATAACCCTACTTTTATGCCTACATAAATTTGCAACAATCACTTTACAGTTTGGTGTTTACAGGTTAACATTTTTTAAAAAGTAGATATGGAGATAGATTCCACCTTTAAGGAATTTCTCTCTGATATATCAGACAATACTCCTCAGGTTGTAGAGGACGATACATATATTAAACAAACGTTGTTCTACCCTCCGAATTTCCTCAATATATTTGACTTCACGGTTCAAACGAATAAACCATTCCAAGGATTAAAAAGCACAGATGAGAATTATGAAGTACTCATTCCCAAAGAACAGGATTCTCAACTGCAAGGAGCCTTTAGTGAAATGGACGATGAAACTTTTCTTGAAATAACAGACAACCAGTCAATTGAGGTGGACGAAACGAAAGACCCGCCTAAGTTGAGTACGATCCAGGTGATAGTCAAGGAGAAGTCGTTACTTGTAAACGGTGTGGAGTTCCCTGTAGGGAGCTCGATCCGGAGTGCCACTCAGATCAAAGGAGTAAAGAGTCTGGAAGACACTGCTGGTGAAGACTCGCTCATGATCTCGCTAAAGTCGGGCTACCTACTACTTGTTCGAGTGTGGTGGGTTCCTAGATCATACAGAGACACAGACTACCATCTCCACGGGAAAGTGAAACCTTCGAGAAGTATGGTCTACAAACCGTTCATAGTACAGTGGTACGATACTTCAAGTCAAATGGACGTGCCGTCGTTGGAGAGCTCAGGAAAGTCTCTCCATTCACACAGCTCAGGCTTGTGCGTTGTATCCACATCTGCCAGTGGTGGATTCAGAATTTACAATACACAATTCACCAACAATGGGATTCTGCTCAAAAAGCACTTCAATGTGAGCGTCGACAAGCTCATTCTTCACTCGTGTTTTGCAGAATCCACGGCTGCCTCTGGCGACCATATTATGTTTTTGACGTTGGCTTTCACTGAGCTCCGTCGATTGGTCCTTCATTTGTACTCGTGGTCTACAAGTGAGAGTTTAAGTCAATCCTTCCAAAAAACATCATTACCTTTGGATAACTCGTTTGGAGTTCCTGTCTTCATAATTCCTTTGTCTAGCAACATGCTGTTTTTGTTTGTATGTCCAGACAAGTTGATGGTGATCTCTACGCATGACATCATCTCTGCTAATTACGGGTTCAGGGAGATCCCTGTCCCATGGAATTCATTTCCCACCTCGTACTACAAACCACCTGCTCTGATTGCTGGTTCTGACGACATCTTAATCTCAACTGATTCAGGCTTGGTGTATCTGGTGAGCATTTCTACGGGTTCATACTCAATAGTGCCTATACTACGCGTTCCTGACTCGATTTCTGTCTTTAAGCTACACCAAACTCACGATAATCAATACAACTTTATCTATGGAAGTGAGACGGGCCATAATCGAGAGTTTCTAATTCCTTCCTTGTTCTCCGCTGAAAATAGACTAGTCGATGACCACTCTCGTATAGACTATTCTCCTGCAAAGCTAATTAGAGACTACAAGAAGTGGTCCCCATTGTCTCAGATTTTAGTGGTCCCTGCAACCGAATCCAAGAACTCTTTCAATCAATCTAACGAAGAAATATGGGGCATATCTGGTACTGACAGAAAGACAAAACTAGTTAATTTCAAGCATGGCTACTCAGCACAAAGAAAGAGTAACTCTTATGAAAAGCTCCGGAAAACAGAATCCATTTCAAAAGTGATCCTAGGTCAAAAGGAGTATCTTATTTGTCTGATGGCATACGAAACTTTGATAGTGGAGTATCAGCCAACTCAAGATCCATTTGTTCAGATAGAAAGTAATCTGTTCTTCTCCCAGGAAGCCACCCTTCATTCTTCCTCGATCAATGGCTTACTTTTCCAAGTCACCCGTTATGGCATGGTCCTCACTAATCTAAATGAAACCCAAATCAAATACATCCTGAAAAACCCAATAATATGCGTGGATAGAAGAAATGACTTTTTGGTCGTCATCACAGAGACTGATGTCCTCAAAACTTTAGAATTATTCACTATTAACCAGGACTTTAATGATGAAACAGCTGACTTTACAGAATCGGGGGTCTTGACTCTACAACAGTCTATGAGTTTTGATATGGAACCTTCCATCTGTAAATTATTTGAATCTTCCATTGTCGTTGGTGATTATGATGGTAATTTACAAACTTTAACTTTTCAGTTAGAACTAATCTCAAAGATCAACATTAACGACTTGAATCCTTACTCCAAAGATGTCATTGGTCTTATAGTACATGATATTATTCAACTTAATCTGCATGTATATATAGGAACAAAAGATGGTTATTATATTCAATTGGATAGCAATGGCAGGTTATTGAGATTCTTGCAATTATCCCTGCTTCCCATCAATATCTTTGTCACCGAGGATCCCTCGTTGATATTCGTCGTGAGTAAAAGCGTATGGTTGTTGAATCTCTATTCGAGCGATTACCCAATGCGTGTCTATTTCGATGAAGTTTACGAAAGAATTGTAAATTCGATGGCCCCTGTTGGCGATAAGATTGCATTCGCAAGAGATGATGGTTTGATATTATCCCATGTTTCTACTTTTAAGGAACCTATCATCAAACAATTAACTGTCGAAAATGCTAAAAAACTCCATTACATTGCCCATCAAGGAATTTTTTGCATTCTTTGCAAGACTAAAAACCAGAGAAATCGTATCCGATTTGTCGATCGGAAACTGCTCAAGTTGATTAATCACACTGAAATACAAAAGAAGAGTGATATGATCTTTTCAAAATCCGAGTATCCTTTGGCGTCTAGTATATGGTCAATTGAGAGGAACGACAGAATCTCCAAAAAGCTACTTGTTGGATGTTGTTTGGAAGAAGCCGATGATATTTTAGGCTCCTTTAAAGTATTGGATGTTGTTAGAACAAAGGATGATCTAAAGTTGGTTGAACTCACTTCTTTCCAGCATTCTCAACCTATTACTAATATTACTCAGATAGACACTCAAATTATATTCACTTCAGGATCTTCCATATATTCCACAAGTTACGATAATGAACAAAAACGTTTGAAACCTGTGCAGGTTCTTTACAAATTAGTCAGTGAAGTTACTCATTTGTCCTTGGAAGAAGGCAAGCTTTTAGTCACCACTAAGAAGGATTCTGTTTTTCAATTTGAGTTTGAAAATTCAGCAATAAAGCTTGTTGCAAGTGATCCTTTTCCGAATAGTTTTGTTAATCAGGCTACTTTCAAAAGTAAATATGTTGCTGGAGATAAGCTTCATTCTTGTATTGCCATATTGAATTCCGATTATACGGGGGGCTCAAGGATTGCATACCAAATGTCGATTATTCCCCGTGTTTACAGAACTTCTTTGAATAGTTGCTGGAATTCCGAGGACACCCAAGTGGTAATTCTATGCGTTGGAGTTAATGGTGAAATGGTAACTTTTAGATCTGGAAATGTGAGTGATAAAGAGTTGGTTACACTTAAAAATAAGCTCAATTGGGGCTCTTCGTTTTCTTCCCTGATACAAGATCACATAGACATGATAGCAAGACCCTTTTCCGGAAAATTAAATGGCGTTGGACTTTTCAGTCTAAATAAGCCAAACTTTAACTATAAGAAGAACAAGGGTGTTGTTATTGATTATGATTTGGATGAACTTTCGACTTTAGTTGAGCAAAACATATCAGTTTAATACAATTAATTTCATTTAATTATTATTCATACATCTATATAAATGCAATACTACAGTTCCTCTGACTTTGGTGAGTCTGGAGTTTCTGTTTCTGTGAGCTCCACATTAGAAGCCTTCTTGCGCAACCTTTCTTGTCTAAACTTTTGGGCAGCCAGCAATTTATTCCCCCCAGTGTTATCTCCTGTTCCTCTCAACTCTTGTAACAAGTGTCTAGCTCTTGATCCAACAACATCATCTTCTAACTCATCCTCATCTGCAATCAGTGTATTTGGCAGGTCAACTTGGGAAAATGTACTGTCAATAGGCGATTGCAAATCATCTGTAGAGTCCAAAGGACTCATTGTAAGGGATGGTTTTCTTTCCATCATTTGCTTCTTCATTAAAGCCCGCTTTCTTGCACTAACTGGTTCACCACGTGGTGGTCCAGCAGCCTTCAATTTTTCTAAAAGCAGATCCATGACATCTGTTTCAGCCTCTTCTTCGGTGTTGGTATCGTCTTTGACTGGTCTCTTTGGTGTTTCGAGCAACTTCTTTCTTTGTTCATAAATACGGATTTCATCTTCACGCTTCAAGTTTTCGGTTTGAGCACGTTTAAAATCCTTCATAAAATCAGCAAATTTACTGATAAATGAGTTGCGAACAAATGAATCGCTTGGGTCCTCTCCAAAGTATCTCATGAGCGAATCAAACTCCTTAAAAGTGTATTTTGCTTGATCATTCAATAATTCGCTCTTTCTTTTAGCCTTTGGCAATACTGGTAAGACAACCTTCAAAACACGATCATTTGGATGGAAAGTGGATAAATCACTCAAATTTCCAATGTCAATTGAACTTTGTACATTCTTGATAGATTGGCCATAATCTTTACAATCAGCAGCAATTGTCTCAATAGAATACTTTGCGATATCAAGACATTTGCCCAATTCATCTAAGAAACCAAGGACTTCTGGATATTGTTGTCTAATAACCTTTTCAACATAATGCAAAAATGTCATACTGTTCTTATCATCCTTCATAAACAGCAAACGTGCTAAAGAAGAAAGTTTGAAACCTTGAGCTTGTTTGGTGGAATCATTCATATAGTTACCAACAGTCAAGATAATTCCAAAGACACTCTTCAAGTGGTTAGAAGTTTTAATCCCTTCTACTGCTTCATCAATAGACCGTAATTTGTTTACAAGATCTTCATAATCTTTTTCGTAGTGGCAGAGCATGTTCAATGCACGAATACGCGACTTCCAATAATGTTGCAAATTGTAAATCAACTCTAAGTAAATACGATCAGGTCTCTGTAACTCAGCTGGGTCCTTTTCTGGTTTTCCTCTAGACTCATCCTTGTATGAAGTAGAATATGGTTCGAAGTTCCTTGCCACAGAATTAGAGATTTCAACTATTTCATCCTTTCCAAAGAATTCAAGAACAGAAACATTCTTAATTACATCCTTGTCACATCTCAAAACAGCGGCAACCAACTCCTCATCATTAAGAGAGTTGAATGCATGCAAATTAATACTGAATTGTTGTGCGATTTCTCTAGATAAGAATGAAACCTTGTCAACATCTTCTTTCTTCTTTGTTGCCAATTTCTTGATTTCCTTGGCTGCAAAGATACTTTCGATTTCATCAAAGATACCCTTGGCTCTAAAATTCTGTGTGAATTCTTCAGTAGCTGAACCACCCCAGAAAGAGTTTGAAGCAGATTGTTCGAATTTCTCCCAATGCAATTGCTTCATCTTTTTCTTTGGACGAGGAGTGTTGTCAAACGGAGATACCGATCTAGCTGGAGTTGTGTTAGTTTTACGACTAGTCGACATTGGGAATGGTGGTGGTGGTGGTGGTGGTGGTGGACCGCCAGACGTAGATCCCAAGAATGGAGGAGGTGGAGGAGGTGGTGGTGGTGGTGCACCTCCGCTCAAAATAGATGGCATTGGTGGCGGTGGTGGAGGAGGAGGAGGTGGTGGTGGTGGTGGTGCAGATGCAGATGCAGATGCAGGAGTGGATGCAGGAGAAGATGGAATTGGTACAGATTCTCCAGACACAATAGGTTTATCTTTCTTTGGAGAACTAATAACCTCTTTAGAAACAACCGGTGTACTCTCTTCAAGTTCAAATGTATTTTCCTTTGTCTTAGAAGGCAGACCAACGGACGATGTGACAACGTTTTCTTTAGCAGGTGGAAACACCAGTTTTCCAATGACCTCGTCTTCTTCCTCGTCTTCTTCATTGAAAGAAGTTTCGTTGATTGCTGCAGTCTTCTTTACTTTCGAACTCAACTCTTGCATTAATTGTGGACCAACACCAGCAATAGTTTTAGTTCTGTTTAACTTATAATCTGGCAGTCTGAGAGAAGCTGATGATTTATTATTGTCAACTTGACCTTGAGCATATTTAGCTTCAATCTTATCAAAGATCATAGATTGACGTTTCTTCATCTTCTCTTCCTGTTCTAATTTCTTATTTTTCATGTCTGCTTCAGCAAGCTTTTGCTTCAATTCAGCCTTTAACATTTCAACCTCGGCTAATTCTTCTTGAATCTTAGCTTTAATAGTTGGGTCGACGTATTCAGCATCGATTGAATAACGATTTTGGTTATGATCTTCTTCTTGGACTGAAAAATCGATGTTAAAGTCTTTGAAGTTATTCTCCAATTCACGAAGTCTTTCCATGGCCAACCACTTTTGTTTGTTGTAGACAGCACTATTGTTGAACTTCATAATATCATTCGATTCACTCTGAAGGGAAGAAAGTTTCTTACGGAGAGAGTCCAACTTTTGAAGATCATCAGCACGAACCTTTCTTGGAGGACCTTTAGGCTTTTCTGGTTCAGGTTCAGGAACCGGTTCAGGTTCATCTTCGGATTCAGATTCAGGTTGAGGTGGTATTGGTTCAGGTTCGGGTGTTATTAAATCGTTTTCGTCTTCCAGATCCTTTGTTGGAGTAACATATGTTTCAAATTCGGTCATTTCTAATTCTCTTGCCATATTTTCGATATCACCCATTTGGTCACGTAAAGCACGAAGACGCGAGGAAGGCTCCACCTGGGTGCCAAACTGGCGGTTATCCAATTTATATTCTGCCTTGCGTCTATGTATTTGCTTCTGTAACTTCTTGATTAATTTCTCATTAGTGGTATGGACTTGGATCTTCTTGTCTTTACGATCGAATTGGGCGGTATTAATCATGACCAACAATTCACGCATTTCCAACTCTTGTTCTTGCTTTTCAGTCAAATGTTTGCGCTTGAGAGCTTCGAGTTCTTGGGTAAGTTCATCATTCAAACGTCTAGTACGAAGCAAGACATTTTCCTGCTCACGTACTTCGTTAGATAAACTTGTGATCATTTCTTCAGCACCCAAAGAAAGTTGTCTAGACATTTCGTCTCTTTCGGCAGTTGCTTCTTCTGCAATCTTTTTGAATTGACGAGATTCTTCAAGGGCTTTACGGTACATATCATCAGTACTCAAAGACAGGAACAACCTATTAATTGCAATTCCCACTGCGTTCTCATCAGTAGTTGTGTGAACCATCAGGACATTTTGGATCAAGCCATCTAAAAGACGTAAACTACGGGTTAATTCTTCCAGGTTCTCCTTTTTCTCACTCTGATTCAAATACAAATGTTGAATAGCACTAATGAAGTGACCTTGAGCTTCTGTGTGTTTTACATGACCCCAAATTGCCAGGATCAATTCGACAGGATTATTAAAGTCGAGATTTCCGTCAACTTCTTCACGCAGTTTCAATTCCATTTCATCATTTTCAGTCATTTGGACGTATTTAGCGCATTGTTGGTTTAAACTTTCGTAACCTAATTCATAGAAGCGGTTAAGAAGTCTATCCAAACCAGCGGCCATGAACTGAGCACGCAAGTGAATACGAACACGATAGTCAAGGCCATATTGAACAATGGTATTGATCAATAACATTGTACCGAAACAGTATTCCAAAAGATGATTTTCAACAGCATTCAGGGAAGATCCAGCATGGGCATATTTAAGTTCATCACTAGCTCCTACAAGCGAATTGATGTTCTTACCTTTACCGTCAACTGTTTTTTCAACCAAACGTAACCAAAGCTCAAACCTTTTGTAGTTTTCTGGAGCAGGAGGTTTACGAACCAACTTTTTACGAGTCAGTGAACGCAGATCAGTTTCGAATTCAAAATAAGGTTTTTGAGGAATTTGATCCAATGCACGTAATACTTTATGATATTTGGCTTGGGATTGGCCATCCAGTTGGCTGTAGTATGCAATCATGAATGTCAACGTTTCTTGGGCGATTTTTCTAGTCATAATTCTTGGACTCAAGAGAGAACCAGCAACCGAGCTAATGTATAAGTTAGCATCAGTCTTAACTCTCTCAGCACCGAGTTTTTGATTCATCATACACTTCAAAGCCTTTAACGTGTTAAATTCTTTGTCGAAAATATCATCATTAATATCGTTTGTTTCTACTTGGCCAATTTGTTCTTGAATCTTAAGAAGATAAGCCGAAAGAAGGGTATCACCTTGGAAATCGTAGATAAAATTACGAACCCAGTCAATTGGTTCAGTCCGAAGAGAAACCCAAAGGTTCTTCAATTCCAAAGCAGTAATAGCTTTCGAGAGTAACTTTTTCGTGTAAAATTCTGGAGTCTTTGTATTTTCAGCCTTGCTCAAGCGATCAGTATTGCCTCTTTTATGTTCGGTCAATGCATCTTGGTAAATCAACATCCATTTTTTGTCCGGGTTGTAATGGGACATTTCTTGTTTAGCCTGTGGAGGGAGCGATCTAAAGTCTCTTTTCTCCATGAGTATTCGGAACATGCGGTCAATCTCAAAAACCAGGGAAGGTTTTTCTAGCACGAATCCGCTAATTGAAGGCAGAATCAGGGAGATTGACACGTCCGAGTGCGAGATTGGAGCAGAGATAGACCCAGTTGGTGCTTTTCTCTTTGACTTTGATGAAGACTCCTCATTGACTTGAATACTATAGGTCAGAGCATGACGAGAATGTGTTGAATTAGTGATTTGTTGATTTGGAACAATGTTAGTTCTTTTGACTGGAGCAAGACGCCGGCTACCACCTGCCAGTGTTGGAGGCAGGATAGTTTGAGCACCCAGATTCGTCAGATGACCCAGTTCGATCAGTGATGTGTCGCTATTATCGTGTAACTGATATCCGCTACGACTCTTGCGTAAACTAAAAATAGATCCAGAAGACATTCTGTTTGATGCTTTGTCCAGTGTATTGCTGGTAGACACGCTTGGTGTACTTTGGTGATATCGAGATGTATCATCTTCGTGTCGGCCATTCGTATTGGCATATCCATCAGGTTTGTTACGTCTCATGGTTTACCATGCAAGAAAGTTTTTCCAAAGAAAAAAAATAAAAAACACATGTCATAATCAAACAATCAGAATTGGTAGACTCATTGATTTAGTAATTTAGGTGATTCTTCAATTCATTTTGTACGAATAGTGGTGTCTACAGTCTTTAGAAATGTACTTTTATTGGTTTGTTAATAGTTCAGATATTTGTATATTGGGAATGCTGAAATAGCCAACCAGCGACCGCCCCCTCCCCCTCTTTTTTTTTTCTTTGATCTGGTTAAATAGGTGGGATCCGCTAGCAAACACGCTAGTCAGATATCATGCAGAAAGTCGAAGTAATATTGTTGTCATCTTTTTCGTTTATTTATTATGTGAGGAGTTTTGCTCGTGTACAAAGCGGAGATATTGGTAAATATTATGAAATACCCCTTTATTATGGTAATTGCGAGAAATAATTTACCAGAATTAGATAAATACGTACAATCGGCTATTGTTTGCGGTCAGCGATCAAGGGTTTTTGTAAATTTCATTTCGCATCTATACATTATCTGTCTCTTGATTTACCCAGACGGATGCTAGAAATATCTTCATCATCGTCCAAAGATTGACTTTCTACTCTGCTAATTAATTCAGCCACCTTCAGCTTCTTTCTTTCTCTTGGAGTTCCAGTGGCACTTCCCGAAGAAACTTTCTTGGGGGTCTCCAAACCAGGGATTGTAGCAGTCAGGGAAACCAATGGAGTGCCTGCAGGAGTACTTCGTAACAGTGACGATCCCAACATGCCTGTAAATGAATCAAAATTCATATCATCAAGATTTATTTCAGTAGTATTATCAGAAGTATCCCAAAAACCAATTTTACTCCAAAATATCTTACTTCTGATGAGGGATAAAGTAATGTAAATCTTGATAAGCTTAGTTTCTTCGATTTGATCAAGTTTAATTGTGTTAAAGTTGCTATTCATCATACTTGATTCACCGTCACTAACCACCGAAGCAGCAGAGGAGGAATTTCCTTGGTTTGAATAAATATTAGTCAGGTTTAATATGTTACTTGTGTTGGTTAATTGAGACGAATTGCGCTTGAATTGAGTGAAATTAGTTGCATACGCAAATTCATCGAATGCAGAGTCTGGTTTTAATTTGTAAATGTTGGAACTGATCAGACGTAATTTAGCAAAGTAATCACAAATGTTTCTCATTTTGATCAAGCAATAGTTACATAATGGGTATGAAGCGATTTCTTCATCTTCACCGGCTACATTCTGTAACAATTTGAAATAATAGAGACGGTGATGTTCTAAAACATCATCTCTGGATTCACCACAGAAACTGCATGGATCCTTGATAGCAACCGGAGCCACGCCATTTCCACCTGGAGAAAATACCCCTCCAATTCCACTGGATCTATGTGATGATTTGAATATTTCATTGATCCCTTTCACTGGTTCAATCATCACACGACCTTCAACAACACATCCCCAGAAGTTCTTTCCCTTCTGCCATCGGTTAATAAGTGAATTGTTAGGAAGGGCTGGTATCAGCGAAATAGCAGTCTCAAGTTCTTCAGTCCAGACCTTTTTGAAATATTTAAGATTCTTAAGATTATTCAAATCAAATTGAAAATCTGGTTTAATGAGTGTATAGATAAATGCTTTGAAATCTTGATTATAATTATTCAAATCAAGACGTACAGCTGACACACTTGGTGAAAATATGTACGTGTTGAGTTTGGAAAACTGAGGATGATCAATTGAAATCGCATCAACAATCCCAATGTCATGATTATGTTCTGTTCTTGGTGTTTCTTGATCCATCTTGGCAAATAAATCCTTTAAATGATGTAATTGCTCTTGTAAATCATCAATGATGGTTTGCTTTTCTTCAATCTCTTCGTAAAGCTTCCCATTCTTCACTTTGAAATTATTAGTCTCACGGGAAGCATTGCTAACCATCAAGTTAGCTTCATTGAAAAGTGACGCTGTCAAATCTTCCACTTCTGCCTGCAACGTGGCATTCTGCGCCTCAGCAATCCTTTTGGTTTCTCTTGTCTTACGTAGTTCGTCTTGAAGTCTAGAATATTTTGGTAACATGGTTTTATACCATTCTTGATATTGTTTAAGACGGGATGTCGTGGCCTTGGCTGCTGCAATCTCCCGATGAAGGTGAAGAACTTGTTCCTCAAGCTCCAGCAGCTTGGCAACTGCTGTCACCAACTTGGTAGATAACGTTGTTACCTCTAATGTTAAGCGTTCGTCGATGCTCTGCGACATGTGGCCTTTTTTTTTACAATTAACGAGAATTTTGATCCACTGATTTTTTTTTTGGTGCCTTATAAATGAACCCTAGGTCTCACCTTACTAGCAACTATAATTTCTTCTTCTGTCTTATGTTTAATACTGTAACTGCTTCAGTTCTGCTTTATCTCTTCTCCCCTACTTTTTACTTTCTTTGTCTATTCAAAAATTTCTCCAATGACTCTTTAAAAATTGCTATACTACACAGCCTTCTCAGAATAATTCTTTTACCCCATCCCTGGTATTGTACACTTTTGTTATTAACCACTTCCTTCTCGTTCAAGTTTCACGATCATGATTTTGTGTCATCAGTACGCGATAACAATTGATCGCGCATGCAAAATAAACTTTGTAAATATATTTCCTGTCCATTAATAGAAATTTTGGCAATCATAAGTACATTCCAATTTTCCCAATCAATTGCCTCTTCCTAATTGATACTATTCTCCGATGCCTTCATGTTTTGAAAACCTCACCAAATTAGCACCTTTCACTTTAGATTCAAGTAAATCCCAGTATGGTACGTAGTCTTTAACTAGCGTTTTTTTTTTTGGACACGACATTATATTATTGGGAATCACTCCACTCATTTCTTTAACGTTGGCACAATGATTGAAGTATTTCAATGTTTTAGGTAAGAGTCCCAAGTTAAAAATGTCGATGCTCCCTTCCAAACTAAGCCGTATCAAGGACATTTGGCTAAGACTTCTTAATTGATCTATACTGCAAGTGAAGTTTGCTTCAACCAAATGTAGCTTTTCAATGGCTGTAAAATGGTCCGTGCCAAGCACTCGGATTTTTAGGGAATATCACCTCAGATAAATTCAGTATGTGCAACTGTTCAAGATTTAACTTTGGCAAGTCTAATGCTCGGTCTTTATAGGAAATTTCTGAATAAAAGAGGGATTTAGAAAACTCGCCAGTCCATTCAATGTAAGCTTTATAATAGTATCAAGCTTGTTGATTAAATTTATACTCTTCAACCCGGCTATTTTTACCTCCTTTATTGTGTTAGGGAAATCAATGATTAACACTTGGCGCCCAAAGGTATCTTCGCAGTCAAGATTTATCTTTTTCAATCTTTCGGGGAACGAGTAACTTCGATATTAGATGTATAACCTCTAAACTTTCAAGTGAATTCGGAATTCTAATTCAGTCAGGCTTATTGCCAGAACATCACAGAGCAAAAGGTTTCTCAACCCACTTTTAAAATGAAAAGATTTTACATCTTCAAATATGCGGCAACTTATTAAGGTTAACGAATTGTGATCCAGTATAAAATCTTTGTATACGGTAATCAGACTCAAACAAAGATGGTCCAAGTTTTTAGGTAAAACTAGGCTATGAATCTCCACGTCACGCATTTCCATATATTTCAATTTCTTCAAATGTTTAAAGCTAGGAGTGTAATTCCCCAACTTCATGATTTTCAACAGAGTTCATGTTTCAGTAAGACAGCTAGGATTAGTATTCTCCATTCCTACTGAGAGCTTGCCAAGGTTGGGGACCTTTTTCAAGACGGGTTTGCCCAAAGTTGGAAGATCAACATCTAATTCTAACAACAGTGGAGTTAATTCAACCATGGTGTCTAACCATAACTTTGTCAAGTTAGGAAATGGGAATATGGCAGTTCCGTTCAGGTACCAAGTTATTCCTTCTCCGATCGTTCAAATAGTTGAATGGTTGCATTTCTAAATATTTCAACAGTTCGAAACAAACTTCAAAACCTTGGGCTTCAAGTCTCCTTACAAATAACCCCAAATTCAGATAATAGACCCGAGATTCACCCAGTATGTCCTCAAACGTTTGATACCAATATCGGCCTCCTCCAACAGTACCACCTCAAGCATTCTTTTTAGAGTAAGGGTCCTAAAATATGAGTTCAGGTATAAGAATCTAACATCGTCAGGATTCAAAAAATTGAATACATTCTCTAATATTTCACCAGGAAACCGTTTTAAGAATTGAAATTCATTACTTGGATATTCTCCATTTCTTTTGTCTTGTTTGATAAGGGATTGTGTATTATGCCCTATGTTTTCAACTCCATCTGCATAATTAGGGTTATCTTCATCCATGAGTTACACTGCGGTGCCCCACAAACTATTTTTCTATTTTTTATTTTTCGTGAACATGAAAAATTGTATGGCAAGTGGTCCATGTAGATTGCAAAAATGTGTTATTCTATATATATGTTGTCTGTGTGTTAGTAGTACTATTACATATTATTGTATCGTTACAATCAAACAGCGTTCGAATTCAACTAAATACCCCTTTTCCTTTAATTTAACATTCCATAGTACATTTTATTTCGCAGCCATTACGTTTTTTTTTAAATTTGACAACCATTATGACCTCCACTTTAATCATATCAGATACTCTGACACTTCTACATGTCACCCATTCGCTTACACGCGCCAATTGGGATGTATCCTTTCTTCCTTATTCAAAAAAATCGTTCTCAACAAAGACCAGAAGAATCTATGGCACTGAAACAAGTTCTTTTACTCCCAAAATTATAGACAACTTGGTGGAACTTTCACTCTTAGTCAAAGACTACGAAAGAAAGAAACTTCATTTCAATTATATCTTCTTGGGTACAAGTTGTATGGAGTTTCTTCAGAGGTCTCCAGACTTCTTTAGAAATGTTTGTACCCTGACCACCTTGGTAATTTATGATGGTTTTGAGGTAGATATTGGAATGGTCAACTCCTTTTTCCCATGCAATTGTGTCTTGTCGATTTATTGCCGGGTTGATTATCGTGTTGTGGATGAACAAACATGCTCATATCAGTCAATGCATGAGTTTACCAAGATATACATTGGGACCACCGAAAAGCTGCCAACCAGCTATACTCAAGATTGTATGTTCAATACTGGGATTATACATGAATCGCTTGTCTTGCTTAAAACCACCCTCGACGCTAAACTTGTTAAAAGCTACAAGAGAATGAAGGGCCTCATCTGGCACTCGATCTTGAGCAGGGTGTGTTTAGATTCTCTCACGATTATTTATGAGGAGCCGGAAATCCAAAGTTTATCCAATGATAAATTGGTTAAGCCAATCTTGGCTGGTTTAAGTAAAGAAATGGTTAGAATATGTCAAAGTCGTGAAATCATGAACGATGATCAAGATCCAAAAGTGTTTTTGGATAAAATTATCAAGGAAGAAATACAAAACATTGAAGAAAGAAGAAAGGTTTTTGAAGAAAAACCATATCTCTCCAAGTATATCCTCGCTAATAAGGAATTTTATGACTTTAGACAAGGATACGAAAGTGACTTGCTTGGAGTTTTCGAGAACATCATAAATCTTGCTATTAAAATGGGAATTGATATTCCATTCATTGAGTCTGTATCCAGTTTCCTTGGAAAGTTACATTCTTTAAGAGATGGGGTTGACTCATCTGGTCATTCGAAATCTTCTATTTTATTTCAAGTTAAGCACAATTCCGAAACCAGAAAGATTTTAGAGAATACTAAAAATGGAGTGCCTCCAGAACATAACATGATGAATTATGAGCCTTTTACTTGTCTGCCTGAACCTCTTCCACCCACTCAAATTGGTGATTATCTTAAAGTTTTCCAAGATAATTATTATGATGATTCAAGTTTAGGAGCAAGAGATTTGTCTAATACTGGTTATTTACCCTTGAAACAGGATGTGCAGGGGCAAGAACTTTATTATTCCACACACGAATTCTCTTTAAAAGATACACCAAACTTCTTGAATGATTCTAGCTCTCCAAACTATTACTCGAGTCACTACTTAAATTTTGAAAGTTCACCAAGCAACTATCTTCAAGATTCAAATTCATCAAACTATATGAACTATCTTCAAGATTCAGGCTCGTCAAACTATATGAACTATCTTCAAGATTCAGGTTCATCAAACTGTATGAACAATCATAGAGTTTCAAGTTCAAACTATCTGAAATATCTTGAAGACTCACCAAGCTACTACCTTCAAAACACAAATTCACCAGGTAACTTCTCTGGTGTTCCTGGCTCTGGCTTATCAAGTTATTACACAGGTATTCAATCACCTAGCTATTTACAAGAAAATTATGACTCAATTAACTCACTGCCAATTGTTCCAATAGAACAAGAAAAAGTGCAATATCGGTTTTCTCATGATCAATTCATTCAAAATCAACGTCAACGGCCATGTTCATATTTTGAATCATCAAAGATCCAACAAAACCCAAAATCACATTTGGATATTTTGGCTAGAATTTAGATAATGTATTTTTCGCAATCCCATCGTAGAAAAATCAATTACGTTAAGATGACCCTACTCTCCTCGAACGAAGCTAACATTAAGGTGGCTGAAGAGTTCCAGAAGCGCCGTACAGAAGACCGTATTCAAGATGAAAATAACCAATTCGAGGAACAAGTTAGTAGCGTAAGAAAATCAATTGAAAAGAATACCGATGTTTCAAACATACAGATGACCTTAATAATCCTGAAGAATGATTCGATGAGGCAAAGAGTCGAAGAAGTGATACAGTACTTTCTGGATTCTCCAGGAGGACCACAGCATAATTTACTATTAGTGGGGAAATCAAGCGGAATCCCAAAACTTATAAGTATACTAGAAATTGCAAAACGACAAACAGGGTTGACTCATGCAAATAAGGTAGTTCCGTTCAAGACACTGGTTGATAGAAGGGTGGATATAGATAAGGATTTGGAGAAACGGTATTCCAAAGAAGAAATCGAAGATGCAACAAGCGAAATCCTCGGCAAAAAAGAGCATATCCACCCTATCATGTTCGTGTTTATATTTAAGGGAGAGAAGGAAGAGATAGCCTTAGGACAGGGATGGCGAGTTCAGTAGTGTCATGTGATTATATACATGTGACCGTCTACCAATTAAAAGTGAGGGAAGAGTCTGGAGAAAAAACTTAACAAAGTAAAGTGAAAATACATAATCAAGATGGCTATTGACGCAGAAAACTTCAAGTTCGAAACCCCTCAATTCGACGCTAGATTCCCAAACCAAAACCAAAGTAAGCACTGTGCTCAATCCTACATTGACTACCACAAGTGTGTTAGTGTTAAGGGTGAAGATTTTGAACCATGCAAGATTTTCTTCAAGACCTTCACTTCATTATGTCCACTTGACTGGGTTGAAAAGTGGAACGATCAAAGAGAAGCTGGTAGATTCCCTGTTAACATGGAAACCTAATTAGAGTATAGGTAATCGACATATTTCTATTGATTCGTGTAGTTTTGTTGTCTTATGTAATATGGACTGATTATGATCAACATCTGATATTTTGTAATATTGGCGCATTTTTAAGGTAAATGCAAAAAAAGTGGGTAACACGTATAAATTTCAGGGTTACTTGATCGTTTGCTCGATAGGCGTTACCTAATCAATGTCACCAATGGTGTATACCTAACATAGCCCAAGATACTTGAACATGATTCAAAATAGTTTTTTAAGATATTTCCCAAGTAATTAACTCGCGGTATTGTAATGTTTAACAATTCTCAGGTCGCAATTCTATATATTTCCAGTAATGATTTACTAATTCAAAATCCTGTATACTCTATAACAATTCTTAAACTCAATAAATCTTAAATATTTCAACACTTGATCATCTATATATCTATTTACAGTTTCATGTTTGAAAATTACCAAAAGTCTTCCTCAACCCAATTTTCATTTCTCATTTCATTTGAAGAAGCCTTAATATTTTCCTCCGAGAATAAATCAGCATATGGGTCCTTGTTGGAAATCTTTTGAGAAGCATAGGATTTTTCCAAGGCTTGGTTTTCTCTCTCTTGAGCCTTCCTCTTATTTGCAATAGTATTAAGTAAATCCTTTTGCTGTTGCTTAAAATCCTCGATATCGATTTCCGATTTTGTTTTATTAAATCTGTTGATGACCAGGTTATCACGCTTGGTAACATTCACTCTTTTGACCTGTCTTGAATTCTTGAAAGTGACAGTTCCAATGTCCATGGAACCATTAGAAACCAAGTTTTCCACCGGAGTATAGATGACAGTAATATTGTTAACCTTGTTAGCCTTAATAGAGTTGGCCTTTGTAAGCTGAGCAATTTGAGCTAAAATGTCTGGATCAATTTTAAAAGTATCGAAGTGAGTAAAGGTGACGAGTTCTTGCTCAGTGAGCTGAAGATACAAATGAGCCGAAGAATAGTTATCTACATGAAACCAGATATTTTTAGGGTGGGAATGTTTAATAAGAGGATCGTTCTCGAACTTGTCTTTCCCCATGTAAATGGTTGCCTCTGGGGACTCCTCCACCCCAAAATCATCGAGCTCTGATTGTACTTTAGCTTTGAAGTAGTAAACCATATTATGTAAGCGAGTTAACCAGCGTTCTCAACAAAGAATTTTTTTTTTGATTGTTTCTTAATCATCGTTGTAAGCAAGGCGTTGTAGAATTTCAAACTTAGAGAGGAATTTCGTAATACATTTCAGATATGTGATCGTTTCAATTGCACATGTCGTTCAAGAGGTTAAGCGGATAGCCATACGTTACGCGTGTCTAACATCGACGAACAATTGTTTTGCTAGGAAATGTTCCTTCTAAGGCATACACAAAGAAAAGACAGATTCTAGCGCGTCTGATGTAAAGTATTGTAGTACGGCTTCTTCGCTAGGAGTGATCCTGCACAGTGAAGCCTAAAACATCGTCAAGCTAGACACAAAGAGAAGGTGTTTTAAAAACTGCACAGTTTCCTAAAAGGGGAATTGGGCAGTAGCAAGAATTGCTCGAACAGGTGAAAACAACAAGTAAATCAAAAAAAAAAACCTACTTGCAACCCTTTACTTTTAACCAACTACCATTCTTTCCTTAACAGGTATAGATCCTGATCAGTCCCCTACATTCCTTTTTATTTTGACGGACTAGATACTTTTTTTAATTATCATTTGATGAAAGATATTGATTACGAGTCTCTCTTGGAGTTTGAAGAATCACTTCGTGTGACTTCAGTCAAGGGTAATAAGATCTTATTGCACAATTTAGCGGTGAAGATTGAGTGTGCCAGAGGAGCTTACTATGACAATGAAGAGTACAGCGCCTGGGAGTTTACTGAAGAAGAGTTGGATCAAGTATTCCAAGAGTATGACTTTGGTACCGATGAGTTCTCCACATGTTCTAAATGTGGAAGACACCTTCAAGATGAGAAGATGTACCAAACATGCTGCAAGGCGTTTATAAAGAATAAATCTTTCATTTCTTCCAAATTGGAGAAATCATACTGGTTGGCGCTTATTAACAATCCAACTAGAACAATCAACACGTTGCCAAATTACACCGAATTCTTATGTCTTCAACAAGGGATTCCAAATCAAATTAGATCATTGATTTGGCAAAAGTTGTTCTTGTTGAATACAAACAAGATTCCTCAAACTTCGAATTTAGTGTTTAACAATTTTCAACATTCTTACAACTCTGAAATCTCAGAGCAAATCAGTAAGGATTTGAACCGTACTTTCCCAACTGTTGATTTTTTTAAGACGGAAGATACCATTACTGATTTGTCTACAATTCTTAATGTTTATGCCAACTACGATGCTGAATTGGGGTACTGCCAAGGTCTTTTATTTTTGGTAGGGGCTTTGTGCTACCATTTCAAAGGTAGAAGTGAGCTTACTTTCCACTGTTTGATTTCGATCATGGAACAAGAGTATGAAGTGAGAGATATTTTCACTGCATCCACCATGTCAGACACCTTACAGCTGTGGCACGATGAGTTTTTGGATATTCTCAAGCTTGTGGACGAAGAATTGCACGACCACTTGGTGTCTTTTGTTGAGCTTCAAGCATTTTTGTACCAATGGTGGTTGTCATTTATTTCCTCACATTCGCCAGATTTGTCTATTGTGAATAGAATCATGGACTTTTGTATCATCCAAGGTTGGAAGACTGGGTTATTTAAGATTTCTTTGGGATTGATTGTGATCAACAAGCCAATCTTGATGAGTCTTAACAAGGGAGATGAAGAAGTGATCTATCAACACATGTTGAACGAATCCAAATGGGGAAATGTGATCAATGATCTTGATTTGTTCTTTGGAGACTTGTTGTTAAGTTGGGATGAGTCTTACTTTCTTCCATCGGAAGCCTCTAGTGCGTCTGCTGAATTGCAGAGCATTGATACCCGTTCCATGAAAGCACCAAGTCTTGTTGACAAACTCAAGAACTTTTCGCTTCTTTCATCCTCCTCCAACGATGAAGTGTCTACTCCAGCTACCACTTCTTCGCTGACTTTTAGATATAGAACTGATATTCCAAACAGATCGAGTACTTCAGTGTTTTCGACTGCAAAGCGTCAAACCACCTCGGAATTGGATTCGATTTACTCTGATATCAGTGATTCAAGTTTGAACGAAAAGGCTCCTCCTACTACCTCCTACTCTGATTATTTCAAGTTTCCTTACTTATCTAGGAAAACTGCTGATAAGACATTAAGTGAAGAAGCTATTGAAGAAGAAGAAGATCTGGAGAAGGAAAACCTTAAGTTATTATTGAAAAGAGCACACGCATTACTTGGTAATGATTGTGAAAGTGATTTATTGAAAACTGAAATCTCCAAGGTGATAGATATATAGGTTAGGTATGGTTTATGGAAATGGATATACAGAAAATGAAATGTAGGATTCTAACCAGCAAATCATGGTTAACTTGCCAACGTCAACGAAAAAGCGTGTCCGGGTAACAATCCTTATGAAGCCAAAAAAAATTTGGTGGCCAAAAATAAAAGAAGATACACCGCTGGTTACTCGCAACTTATAGACTACTGATTAGATCTATATACATATAGAAAAGGCGACATCAATTGGAAAAAACTAGATCCAATCACACTTAACCACTACCCAGCTTTTGTTTTGCGATATTGATGGCTAATAAAGCAAAGCAATACTAGCCCCATATAATCGTGACTTCATCAATAGTAGAGAGCAGCCCAAAGGGCCCTGAAGAAGAGAAAACAAAACAAGAAGACCCCGAAATCACCAAGGTTTGTATCAATCAAATCTCAATTTTAGTCAACACATTAACGACCAGCAACTTTGATTCGCACTCCAAGCAAATCAAATTCATCTTAAACAAGCAGAAACACAACCCCACTGTCCTTGAAAACTACTTTGAAAAGCTTTTAACCTACGTTTCCTTTTCAAAGTTTGAAAGTCCAGACAAATCACAAACGCCGCTCTTAATTGTCGAACAACTTTTAAAGCACGAATTAGAAGAAATCGCAAAGGACCTCACCCAGTTAGAAGTTATCTTTGTTCCATTAACCAAGTTTTTTGGAGATAGCATCAAAAAAGATCCTTATTTTAATAGCATCGTCTTTGTCACCAAGTTTGGCTGCGACGTTATCTTATCATTCATCCTTCTCATCAAGTTTCATTCATACAGTGAGATTGTAAAAGGATTCATCTACCAAAACTCGTTTCTCCTTTTAAACCACATCAAGAACCGCCAGTTCCCATCTAACTACAACTGGAACCTACTTTTGGAGTTTATTTTAAATACTCCATTTTTCCCCTTTGTCCAAAAACTCGTCACCTTAAGCTCATTTAAAGCTTTTGAATCTAACATCGAACCTATTAATCGTTTCTTTCGCAATATCTTAAACATGTCATTCAAAGAATTGTTAATGGAAATCGGTCCTGAAAATTTGCTTCCAGAAAAGTTGCTTCCAAGCCTTTTACAAATCAAACCAAACGAAATCGATCAAGGTATTGCTCTTATTTTGTCCGAGATCTTGATTCCTTCCTCCCAAGGTTTGGCTGCAGGTTTAACTTTTGCTACAAATTTACCCGAGGCAAATGCAAAGGGTGCTCAGCTACAAGCGTGCTTCCGCACCATAGATCAGCAAGGAAAGTTTTCTATAAACTGGTACCTGGTGTTTTCCCATGTACACGAAAACTTGTTTGATTCAGCACAAAGAAATGTCCAACCCACCGTTGGAAGCGTTACCCAATTTTTCTCCTCCTTAGACTTCAAACAGGGTGTCATTGACATCTTTTTGAATTACGATTGGTGGTTCAACAAAACTTTGTTGTATATTTTGCAAACAATGGACCCCCAACAAGGAGGGTATGATATCAGTGCACTGAAAAACTTGACTCTTTGTTTTGAAGATGAAGCCCTGAATATCGTCCCACCCCCTGGTCAACCCCAACCAAGAAGAAACATCTTGAAGTTTGTAAACGTGGGTAAATTGGAATTGCAAGTTTTAACTAAAATTCAACAACAGCAGCAACAACATATTAATGAACATGATCAAAACTTGAATGCATATTTGAACCAGGTTTTTGAACATGATTATAGAGTGTTTCCAGAATATTTGATTTCTGCTGCTTTAACTGTACCTGAAAAAACTCAATTCATCGCCGACTTGATTGATACTTTATTTGCATTGTTGATGGATAACGATAGCTCTTCTTTAACCAAGGTTTTAAAATTATTCAAAGAATTGGACGTCCAATTAGCAATCACTAAGTTGATTGATTACCACACCAATAGAAAGAGCATCGAAAGCATCAACAAGATCTTGTTCTATTCTACCCATGTTGGATTGGTTGATGAGCTTTTGAAAAGCTTGTTAAACACAAACCTTAAAGTTTACGTTAAGTTTATTATTGAATCTTCTCTTCACAAGTATGACTATAAACTGGTTGTCGAATCAAACATCAAAGACCCTAAGCTCAAAACAAGTTTCTACCAAGCCTTGGTTGAGTCCATGGATGAACGAGCTCAGAAGGACTTTGAAAAAAGTCAACAACAGTCTTCTTCGGTACCTCATTACCGTATCTTAAAGATTCCAGATGTCTATTATTTATTGGAAAAGATTAAGTCTAGTAAGGGTTTGATTGATTCGGATAAGTTGCAAAACCTTCAATTGTTGTTATTGACAACTTATCCAAGATTAATCAATTTTGGAAATGGCCATGACGAAGCCATTCTTGCCAATGCCGAGATTTCCAACTTTTTCCCTCCAAACGTTGAAACTGAAATGAAATCTTATTATTCAAAGATGTACAACAAGGAAGTTGAAATAAAGGAGATTGTTGACATGCTTGTCAACATGAAAACTAGCGACGACCCTCACAAGCAGGATGTTTTTGCTTGTATGATCCACTCTTTACTCGATGAATATAGGTTTTTCTCGGAGTATCCGTTGTCAGCATTGGCTTCAACTTCATTGCTCTTTGGTGCTTTGTTGGAGAAAGATTTGATTCAAGGTACTACATTGACTGTGGCTTTGAACTTCATCTGGGAATCATGTAACCAACCTCAAGATTCTCCATTGTTTAAGTTTGCTGTTCAATCGTTGTACAATTTCAAGTCAAGACTACACGAGTATCCAATGTATTGTAAACATTTGTTGGAATGTCGGTCATTGTCATCTCATGCCAAGATGTACCAAATCGTTAAGGATGCTGCTAATGGTATACCTTGTGCGCCTGCACCAATTGTTACTCCGACTCCAGATGTTGGCCCTAAATATCAATCCATCACAGTCCACGATAGAACCATTGGTTTTGTTAAACAAGAACAACCCTTGGAATCTCTTTCTGATAAGTTGTTATTTATGGTCAACAACATGACTGAGGATAATATGAAGATTGGCGACATCAAAGAGTTATTGACTGAAGAGTACTTTTCTTGGTTTGCAAACTACTTGGTTGTTGACAGAGCAAAAGCAGAACCAAACAACCATGACTTGTATGGCAACTTGGTAAAGTCCTTTGACAACCCAATCTTCTTTGATTATGTTTTGAATGTTTCATTGAAGGAAGTTGAGCGTCTTATTAAGAGTGTTAAGGACTCTTCGTTAGAGAAGAATCAATTGAAAAACTTGGGTGCTTGGTTAGGTAAGATCACCTTGGCCAATGATAAGCCATTGAGAAGAGACCAAATTGCTTTGAAATTCCTTCTTGTTGAAGCATACGACTTTAAATCGTTACCTGTTATTATTCCTTTCGTCAGTAAGATTTTGGACCAAGCAAAACACTCCAGAATCTTTAAACATCCTAACCCTTGGGTTACTGGTGTTATTAAGGTCTTGTGTGAACTTTATGAATGTGCTGATTTGAGTCTTACATTGAAGTTCGAGATTGAAGTTTTATTAGGTGCCTTTGATTTGAAGGTTCGGGACATCGAGCCGCTGACTTTAATCCGTACTCACAACCCTAATCCAGCTGCTTTGGCTGCAATGTTTGGTATCCACCCAGAAACTGTCACATTGGCAAATGACTTGGCAGGCATGGCATTAGAGTCTGCTGAACAAATTGACGTTCACTCCCAACAACCTCAACCTCAGCAATCTCAAGTACAACAACCACAACACATTGGACCAGATGTTAAGCAGCTTGTTCAAAACCAACAACTTGGCTTACAACAGAGACAAGTTGGAGGTGAACAAACCTTGGATACTTCTTTCAGTACTTTGAATGGAAATAGTATTTTCACTCAAAATGCCAACTTGAGAAGAGCATTCCAAGCGTCATTGGCTAGATCTGTTCGTGAGTGTGCCATTCCAATCTTGACCAGAGTATCTGAAGCAGTGTTGACCACTACTGAAGCTCTTATTAAGAAGGATTTTGCTACTGAAAAGGACCCAAGTAAGTTCCGTAAGAACTATCAAAACATGGCTCAACAATTGTCTAGAATCATGGTTTCTTCGAGTGGTCGTAAGCTTTTATCTGAAACCATTGAAGCCACGATGCTCCAAATTTTAAGTGGCAACCCAGTCGATGTACCATTGACTGAGTTGAGTGCTGCGGTTCAAGCCAATGTTCAATTGTGTGTTGACATTGTTGACAGAATTGCTGCAGATAACATTAGCGAATTGATTGACGAGAAGATGCAACCATACGTGCAAGCACGTGAGCAACACAACCCAAGCGAGCGTTATATTGAAGAAAGTGCATCAGAGTATGCATTGAGCTTGCCAGAACCTCTTGGATTGAATTTAAACGGTCTTAGTGTTCAACAGCTTAGGATTTATGAAACATTTGGTGCCAATGCACCAGTTCCAAGACCTGAACAAGGCCAACAAGTTGTTCCACTGGTTGCACAACCAGAAGCTAAGCCTAAACAACCATTGATCATTCATGATGAATCAGTTACATTTGACCAATTGTTCAATGCGTTCACTCAACACTGTGAAAAGGCCATTCAATTATTGTCGGAAGTTACAGAGACCAAATTGGTCAATCTTGAGCAATCACACCCAATCATGACTGTGTTGAGTCAAGCGTTGGTGATTGCCCAGAGTAACGCTGTTAAGTTCCCTGAGTTGTTGCTCAAGAGTGCCCAATATGCAGTAAACTGTCTTTTTACTCAAGTGAACGAGAACCCAATGAGCAATGAGATTTATGTTGTTATCTTGGATAAGTTGTGTGAATTCTCACCATCAACCGCCAAGGATGTTACATGGTGGCTTGTCCAATCCAGTGACCAACGTAAATTCAATGTTCCAGTGATATTTTCATTATTGAAGGTGCAATTGGTGCAACCTACAAAGTTGGATGGATCGATTAGTAAATTGATCAGTGAATCGCAAAACCCTGTTGTCATCAAGTTTGCATCGACGTTATTGTTGAATGTGTTTAGTGCTGACGAAGTACGCCCAATTGCACTTCGCAGTGAGTTTGGGTTAACTTTGAAGGCATTGACTGATTATGTTGGTGATGAAACTAACCAAGAGAGCAGGGAAGCAGTTCAATCTCGGGACATGTTATTTGAGTTTTTGAATCAGAATAAGATCGAAGGAGGCGTTTCTCAATTGTATTACCAAATGGGATACATTTTCTCTGAGTGGGTCAAGTTAATGACACATGGAGAAAAGAAAGAAGAAGTTCAACAACAGTTTATTAGTAATTTGTTAGATGCTGAAATTTTAACCCGACCTCAATATTTCAGTTCATTCTTTAAGGCAGCCATTGAGATTGCGGTGACAGCATTCAGCACTGAGCACGAGTTGCGCACACGTACTCAGCATGAAACATACTTGGCCGTTGATGCATTGGCTATCTTGATAGTGAAGATAGTGTTGAAGTTTGAGAATGGAAACGACGGAATGGAGTACATGAAGAAGATAATCAGTATTGTGATGTTGTCGTTGACCAACGATCATGAGACTGCCAAGCAATGGAATGAACGTGCCTACTTTAGATTCTTTTCATCGTTGTTGGCCACATGGAGTGATGCATCTATTTATGATAACAATGCAACAGCAGCTTTGGATCCTAGTTTCTACAAATTCATTGGAGAAGCGTTTATTGCATTACTGCCTATCGTTTATCCTGGATTTACTTTTGCATGGATTTCTTTAATTGCACACCGGTTGTTTTTACCTAATGTTTTAGAGTTGGCAGATAACGAAGGATACGTATTGATTGTTAATTTACTAACTGCTTTGTTGAAATTCCAATCTGTGTACTCTAAAAATGTACACAATGATGTGATCAGTGTTATTTTCCGTGCCATTAACCGGATATTTGTTGGGTTACACCATGACTATCCTGAGTTTTTGATTCTGTACCATTATCAATTGATTGCGGCTATTCCAAGTAGCTATGTCCAATTGAGAGGAATAGTATTATCAGCTGTTCCAAAGGGGACGGATATGACTGATCCATTTAGCAAGGGAATTAAAATCAGCAGATTGGGTGAGAATCTGGAAGCTCCTCCAGTGGCATACAAACCAGTTGAGGATTTGGTCAAGGTTGGCTTGAAGAAACCAGTTGAGAACTTTTTGAGGATTCCAGCCCCAGCGTTGATGAGAACCATCTATGTTGGAATGAAGTTGAACCATCCAAAGGAAGTACAAGAGTTTGACGGAGTTGAGACTGTACACTACAATGTCAAATTAATCAATGCTTTGGTCTTACATGTTGGTATGTCCGCTGTGACGGATAGCTTGCCTACGAATGCTCGTGGATTCAACACCAAGTCCTCGCAAGTGTCACTTTTGGTTGATTTGATGAACCACGGATCATTGGAATTCAAGTTCCACATAATCAACGCGGTGGCCAACCAATTACGTTATCCAAACAGCCACACCAACTGGTTTGCTAACATCATGTTGTTACTTTTCACACTGAACAACCTTTGGGGAGAAGCAGAAACACAAATGGAGGTTCGTGAGTTGATTACCCGAGTGTTGTTGGAAAGAACACTTGCCAACAAGCCGCATCCATGGGGTGTACAAGTCGTCTTTACTGAATTGATCAAGAATGAAGAGTATAGGTTTAAAGACTTAACATTTGTTAAAGAAGCTCAAGGAGAGATGAAGAATGTGTTTGAATCCTTGATAGCTAATGTGAAGGATTGATGTATATAATGTATAATAATGTATTTTATGAAGAGAGACCCTTTTTTTGCTTAATAAGACGAGCGCCCCTTGTGGATGCCTCGGAGGACGATTGTAAAAAAAGAGTCAGAAAAAAAAATAGCCAACAACATGTCTCGTGTTAAGAGGATTGCAAAGGAATTGGAAGAATGCCGTCAAGATTCACAGTCGGGAATCACCTTAAGTTTGATTAATGAGAGCGATTTGACTCATTTGACTGGGTTTTTCAAGGGCCCACCGGGAACGCCATATGACGGAGGGTTATTTCAAATTGATATCAACATTCCAAACGAGTATCCATTCAAGCCACCTATTATGAAGTTTGCCACCAAGATCTACCACCCAAACATCAGTAGTGTTACCGGGGCCATTTGTCTTGATATATTAAAGGATGCATGGACTCCGATCTTAACTTTGAAGTCGTCTCTTATTTCTTTACAATCATTATTGCAACTGCCAGAACCCAATGATCCACAAGATGCCGAAGTGGCCAAGCACTTTTTATCCAACCGTAGTGGTTTTGATGAGACTGCTGCGTACTGGACCAAGATCTACGCCAGTGACGACAAGAAGGCTAAGTCTGAGATGAGTGACCTGGCCTTGTACGGAATCGATGATAGCATTGTAACACAATTCGAAAATATGGGGTTCCCAAGAAGCACAACCATTGAAGTTTTACGTAGAATGGGTATCAAAAGTTTTAACGGAGTGAGCAAGAAGGCTGAATTAGAAAATAAGGTTTTGGAAGAGTTATTAAGAGAAACTCAGTAGATATTTATTTAGATATACTTTTTGTGGTCCGCATCTATCTTGTCCTCTACTAATTTCGTATTTATATAAGTGACTATTCTAACTGTAATACCTGCATTAGCAATCAATGTGCCTGGACCAAAGACCAAGTTGTTGAGGAGATTACCGTAAGGTCTATAGTACATGACCCCAAGTGCCCATTTGCCATGTATAACCCAAACAACCAAAAGAAGCAAGATAAGAGCCGTGAGGATGAATGCGTTAAATGCCCTGGACTTGGAGACCCTTTCCTGAGGCTTGTACGCTGGCTTCTTCATGATTTTTTTTTTTTTTTATGGCTGTTAAAGAAAAAATCCATGGAGCCTGCTTACATAGAGGGAGGGGTGCCAGTTTTCACGCCCACCATGGAAGAATTCCTGGATTTCTACGGATATAACAAAGCAATTAACAAGTACGGGATGCGGTCGGGAATCGTCAAGGTGGTTCCGCCTGCGGAATGGAAACAGCAATTGGACGGTATTTATACCGCAGAAGCGCTAGAAAAGGTCAAGATCAAAAATCCAATAGTACAGCAGATTAATGGGGTAGGGAATGGAGTGTTCACACTGCAGAATGTAGAAAAGGCGCGGACGTATAATATGAACCAATGGCGCGAGGTGCTGAACAGCTATCAGCCGCCCAAGACCAAGGAAAACACCTATGAGGAACTTGAGAAAAATTACTGGCGCACGTTGACGTACGCAGAGCCCATGTACGGTGCAGACATGCTTGGGTCGCTTTTTCCTGAATCAGTCAAGACCTGGAACGTGGCGTCGCTTCCCAACATCCTTGATCTCATGGACGCTAAACTTCCTGGGGTTAATGAAGCGTACTTGTATGCAGGTCTCTGGAAGGCTTCTTTTTCATGGCATCTAGAGGACCAGGACTTGTATCTGATCAATTACCTCCATTTTGGAGCTCCCAAACAGTGGTATCTGATACCACAGGAGGAGGCTCCAAAATTCTTCAATCTAATGAAAGACACTTTTGAAGATGAATATAAGAATTGTCATGAATTTCTTCGACATAAAACTTTTACTGTACTGCCTCAATATTTAGAAAGACATGGTGTGAAATACAATAAAATTATTCATAGGGAAGGGGAGTTTATGATAACTTATCCTTATGGGTATCACGCGGGGTTTAATTATGGGTACAATTTAGCAGAGTCTGTTAATTTTGCATTAGATGATTGGTTTTCTATTGGCGCTGTTACAAATAAATGTGAATGTATACCTGATTCTGTTGGGATTAATATTAATTATTTATTGTGCAAGTATCAAGGAATTCCATATGAGAATAAGGAGGGGACTGCAGAGATTGCAGAAAAGAGCATAGACAAGAACACGAAAAGCAAAGAGAATAAAGAGAGAAGTAAAAATCAAAACACTTCAAAAGTCAAACTAACTGAAAACAAACTTAAAAGATCATTCACAGAAACTAATAATCGCAAAAAAATAAAATTTGATTGCAATCTATGTTCAAATTCATTTAGTTCACTAGATGAATCTGCATTTCAGTTGGTGCCGACAGATGTGAATAAAGCAGGACAACCAGTATTGGTTCACAAACTCTGTGCATTGATGTTTCCAAGTCAACTTTCTGTTCATTCGAACGTGGTGAATGGATTGAAATCAATAGCTAAAACCCAAAGAAAACTCAAGTGTATGGTTTGCAACAAATCTCGAAACGATGAACTCCATGGAGCATGTTTCCAATGTACTTCACCCAAATGCACCAGAGCATATCATGCCACATGTGCATTGGGAGATGGAATTCTTTTTGATTTTGAAGGCGGTGAATTTTTATGCAAGTACCACCGCAAAAAGACAAATGATTCTGCATCGGTTGCAAATTGGAGTGAGGGAGGATGGGTCCAATTTTCAATCAACAACAAACAGTTTTGCGGCCGCATCATCTCCAACAATGTTAGCGAAAACACATTGAATGTTCGGGTGTATCCACTATTGAAAGATACAATCGAGATATCATACGAGACGGTTTTGACTGGAACGTCACCAGGGTTGCTTCCTGAAGAATCCCCCAATTATATTCTTGAAAGTGGGACACACGAACATGAGCTGAAAAGAATTCATGAAACAAACTTTCTCCCCAATGTGTTGCGCAGCAGCCCGCACCAATCTGTGGTTTAGCGTATTTACGAATGTAACGACTATCTTTATTTTTTTTTTTTGACTGTAATGAAGCGAGAGATCTCCGATAGCGAGGATGACATCGATGATTCTATAGATGGAATCGAGGAGTTTGAGTTCAAGCGGCCCAAGACACAACCAGTCACACTCGAACCATTACCCACCCTCCAATGGATCGACAAGTACGTGCCGGCATCATCAGCCGATTTAAGCATTAACCCGCAGAAACTCAAACAGGTGCGCCAAGCGTTGGAGCTTATGATCAGCCAGACTACCCCGAGCACGTGCAGGATGATCATTGCCACGGGACCCGCAGGGTGTTCCAAGTCCACCACGTTCAAGTTGTTGGCTGATGAGATGATCCCCAAGCACCGGAAAAACCAGTTGACGTTAGGAGGAGACGCGAAGGAAAACTGGATTGAGTATATAGATAGTGCAGGGATTGGCCTGTTTTCCGACTTCCTCAACGGATGCAAATACCGGACAGGGTCCAATGTCGCTGTTGTTCTAGTGGAAGAGCTTCCCAACGTTTTTCATGCACAGACACTAGAGGCGTTTCGCAGAGCAATCAATGAGTGGGTGTATGACGATACCCCACGTCCGCCATTGGTAGTTTGTCTCACTGAGGTGGAATACCAGGACAGTAGAGTCAATCATGCATATTCCATAGAAAGTAACCTCTGTGTGGACACACTTTTTGGCCGCAGCTTTCTTAATCTACCGCAGGTGACTCAAATTAGATTCAATGCAATAGCCAATAGATATATACAGAAAACTATGGCCAAGATCATCAAGAGCGAGCGAGTGTTTAATCAAATTCCTTCCAGGACCGTCACTTCCTTTGTGGATAAATTGGTCAAGACTGGTGATGTTCGCTCGGCTATTTCAAACCTCCAGATGTGGGCCTCGCATTATATTGCCAGTAAATCAACCAGGCTGGACCTGATTGACCTTGAATCCAACTACATTCGTGAAAACCAGGTAAATCTTTTCCATGCGATTGGTAAAGTCATTTATCTGAGTTCGGAATTTGAAAACTTAAGCACCAACCAGAGTGATTATTATTCGGTTGAGAGAGTGCTTCAGGCTTTCAACCACAACGATTTATTGAACTTGTCATTGTTGGAGAACTACCATATTTTCCATGATTCCCAATATTCCCTAGACATTGCCAGTGAGATAGCCAGTGGGTTGAGTTTGACAGACACCTTACCGGAAAATATGAGCGAGTACGGTTTACGTAATACTAGAGTTCAATTACGTCGTGTTCCTGGCCGTCATTCCTCTTCTGCTCTGTATAAAATCAAGTTTCCAAGACAGTTTAAGATGATTCGGGAAGCAAACAAAACCTCCAGGCTGATCCGTAACTATCAACGTTGGGTTGATTACCACAAGAGTTTTGATGATTTGAACATGATAGATGGGTATTACATGCCATTGATTTTAAATGCAAAGCACAGAAAACAGTACTTATATAACCGATTGGGTGGGAGGTTTCAAGAAATCTACGCTGATAGTAACCTTCCTATCGATGATAATGAAGAAGAATCCACTTCACTTGATCAATTTCAATTAGATATCCGAGAAAAGATTCAATTGGTTGAAGACGACAGTGAAGATGAGCTCAGTGACCCAATCGAGAGTGATGATGATAATGATGATGATGATAATGATGATGATGATGATTTATGGTCTGATGATGAAATAGACATGTTGATTTCTCAAGGTAAATTATGAAATTATAATTATGATGAACTATATCAAGGTATTCAATCATGCAATATTTTCTTAATCCTACAATAATAATGACATACAATATTTATTAACAGGTAAAATGCTAAGCTTTCAAAGCATTTTCAAAGTAAAGCTCATCCTCTTCAATGTTTTCTTTAATAATATCCAAGCCACCTTGGAACTCACCATTAATGTATAATTGAGGGAAGGTTGGCCAATCACTAAACTTCTTGAGACCTTGTCTGACCGAATCATCTTTGTAAATGTCAAAGAAGCCAAATCTAACTTCATGCTCTCTTAAGATGGCCACCAATTGTCTGGAGAAACCACATTGAGGCAGCGAAGGCGAACCCTTCATGAAGAGCATGACTGGTGCAGCGCCGGTCAACTTCAGCAATCTTTCGTTCAAAGCTTCCTCGGACTCTTCTTCGGTTGGTGCTGGTGAACTGTTGGAAACAGCATCAGGCTTTTCGGCAGAAGCCGGTGCGGCAGAGCCGTTGAATTGGTTCAAAGCGTTGATGAACTCTTTAGGATCCGCACCAGAGATTTCTTTCAAAATGGTCGAGTTTCTGATCAAAATGAAGTAAGGAACAGCAGAAACGTCAAACAACTCACTGATTTCAGATAACTCGTCTGCGTTGATCGAAAGAAACACAATGTTTGGGTCCAGCGCCTTGGATTCCGCCAACGTCTTGAATACACTATTCATAGTCTTGCATGGTGCAGCCCATGGTGCGTGGAAGTAAAGTGCAACAAGCTTGGAGGGATCTGACTTATAATACCCTGTGAACTGCTCTTCAGTCTCGATTTCAATGACACCCATGATGGTTTAGATAATTATTAATAATGGTTTTTGTTGTCACATGATATGATGAGAATGCTGACTCAGCCAGACCAAGAATCACTTATAGGGTCTCTAAATGTTAGCAGTTAGTGTTATTGAAGATTATTTTGACTTGAATGGGTATTTGATAGAAGTATTGACTGCATAATGTTAATTTTTAGTATATGTTCATTATCCATCTTTATTCTTCATTCCTATTTTATTCGTTATACTCCCATTATCTATGTATTCTTATTATGTATCTATTCTTATTATGTATATATTCACATAATACAATTTTCATTATCTATATATTCTCACCCACAAGATATTCTCATCATCCATATTCTCATTATCTATATATTCTCATAATCCATATTCTCATCATCCATATATTATCACCCACAAGATATTCTCAACCACAAGATTCCCAAGTATTCCCAAGTTCCCTTCATTTCATGACTTATACCAGACCCTAAAATAATGACATAATCACACATCAAAAACCAATACTGAAACCATCACATGACACCAGATGCTTGAGGAACGTAAATTGTTGAACACATCGTATAAACGCGGGGAATAAACGTTGAACACCGAATGCTCTCACAAAATCAGCATCTGATGCTATCTGCATTTCACATCGTCATCCGTGAATAGCGCCCCACATAGATCGTCTTTAACATAACACATCTCAGGCCAGAAATTAATGTGATAAACCCCACAATTCTTGTATACAGGTCACATACAATTACTTTCGGGAAAGTTGAACTGACACTCAGTCCGGCGTCTATTATAGATTCACGTGGACTAAAACCGAACACTAATGGTATGTAAGCCCCTAAAAACTTCTACTTTTTTTAATAATAAGTACAATCCCTGTGCCCGCATTGAGTAGTTTTTTGGGCCGTGGTACGAAAGCCAAAAAAAAATATTTTAAAAAATTGGCTCCAAATTCCTATAGATAACACTGTTTAACATCTATAAGAATCAACCAGTGAAGCAGCCAAGTATCCGGAATTTTTTTTGCCTAGGGAAAAAAAAAGTGGAGAAACGGATAAAAACATCCACGGAGTTCAATACAAATGTCTAACCAAGGAATAGAAAACAAGATGGGTGACGAGATAGGGGGAGATAAAAAGAACGTGCCCTTGGAACTCACTGCGTATGGGACGACTCCACTGGGGAAGCCTCGTTTATTCGTATGCCAAGTGTGCACGAGGGCCTTTGCAAGATTGGAGCATTTACGTAGACATGAAAGATCCCACACCAAGGAAAAGCCGTTCAGTTGTGGTGTGTGTCAAAGAAAGTTTTCTAGAAGAGATTTGTTGTTAAGACATGCTCAGAAGTTACATGCTGGATGCTCGGATGCCATTACCAGATTAAGGAGGAAATCAATCAAGAGAACATCCAAGAAGATGAATGACGACGACGATGAATATGATGATGACGAGGAGGACATAGAGGAGGAGAAAATAGTGAAGAGTGTTGCCTCCCCCATCAATAAGACAAGGCAGAGAAGAGGTGCGTCGTTTTCGGCCCAGTCTGGTCCCAATTATGCAATTGCTATGTCTGAGTTTCCAGATTTGTATCCCAACCCAGACCACGTTGAGTTCCTGACACCTCAGTTGTTGCCTCTGACGATGCATGATGAGATCAACTGGTTGAATAATTTATCACAGATCCCCATGCTAAGCCATCAAAGATCAAACTCGTTGGTATCAAACCAATCCAACTCATACCTAATGCCCACAGCCACTATCAGTAACAAAGAAATCCAGAATGGAATGGCAAACCACTCCCATCCTGGCCAGCTCCAAACTCCTACTCAGCAGCAACCTAAAATCGAAAACTACGGTTATTCGTTTTATGATGACGTAAAACCGTTGGAATTCCCTAACGATATGATGCAGAGTTTTCCTTTAAAATTGAAACAGGAGTATGCTTCTGAGTTACCTCAGCAGTCGACTGAGAAAATGCAAAACTTTGACTTTTTGAATGACATTGACGAGTTATCTCATGAATATGACGTCGGATCCAAGTTTTTGCCTAGTGGCTATATGTTTTATGGAGACAATCCGCTGATTCTGCTGGGCGGGTTTGATATAAACTCTCCAGGAATGGTGTCCCCGCCTGACGGATATTCAATGCTCGACACTGAGTCTTTGTATCCATTGATGCAGATGATGAACCACTACTCGCCTACAAAGATGTTTACAAATAACATGAGGCTGTTGATAAACAAGGCCTTAGATAAGTACCCTATCAGCGGCATCATGGCCCCACTGATTCCCTCGAATGACAAGTTGGAAGTGTACTTGCATAAGTTCATTCAGATTTTCTTGGGCCACTTTCCTTTTATTCACTTTTCTAAATTAAATGAAATGGAAATTATGAACATGACACTGAACGAAGATTCCAAAAATGAAAGTGCTAGAGTCTGTTTGCCGTTGTTAATTGCAACCATCGGTGCTTTATTGGCGAACAACAAGTATGACTCTGAACATTTGTATGAGGCACTGAGAAGAACAATTCATATCTATTTGGAGTCCAGAAAAAGTGCTGCCGGAGCCAACGAAAAAGACGGAAATGCAGTCAATCCACTTTGGTTGATTCAATCTTTGACTTTGAGTGTGATTTACGGCTTGTTTTCTGAAAATGAGAGTAACGTGTACATTGTTATTCGCCAGTTGAACGCACTTAACCTGTTGGTTAAGACCTCTATCAAAAGTTCCAGAGAAGTTCTCTTTCTGATGAACCAACAAGATGAACAATTGATCCTCAACTTCAAGAATCGAGTAGTCATGGATGACCAATCAAAGTATCGAACTAATATTAACATCCAATCACAAACTCGTATTGTTTTTATGATCTACAGACTCACAAACTTTTTACTCATGATGTACAATGTCCCTTTGACTTTGAATGTTCTGGATTTACAACAAATCAGTGCTCCAGATATTAATGACGAAACCTTATGGCTGTTTAATAACTACAGTCAATTTATAGAGCATTCAAATATGACCGGCCATTCCTTGGATCATTATTTGATGAAGGATGAGGTGACTCCATTTAACGATTTGCTTAATGAATTAGTTAAACTTCATCCTTCCCAACCAAACAACAAGCAAGTTTTAAAACGTATCAGCAAACAAAGTAACTATACTTTTATTTCAATTGTTCATGGGTTGTATGAATTGCAACAGTTTCATAAGATTGACATACTGAGTGTTTTAGATACAGTCACAATGTTTATGCCTTCTGCACAGCCTACGCAACAACATCTTCAAAACCAGCAACAAAATTTTGAGCGTTTAGACTATGCTTTATTGGCCAATTTCTCAAAGATTCTGTCTTTAATTGACTTTAAATTGATCAAAGAACAGAGTTGGTTGAGAAACTATGATGAGCTTACTCTAAAGTTTAGTCTGTTCATATCTAGTGATGTACAGGGCCAAGAGACAGACATGATGTACTTGAAAATTGTTGACTGTTGTTTGATGATCTTAAAGTTGATTTTATTTAAAACAGAAGTGATTGAAAAGAGCCCCAACGAGTCTACTCCTGATAATCTTTCCAATATGAATTTTTCAGAAAACCCTAGTAACCAATTTAATGAATTGAATAATCTTCTTTCAAGTGAATTCGATCATCCTTTGAAACAAAATAACCAGGGCAGTGAAAATACTTTGGCCACATTTGAGAAATTCATTCATATCCGCGTCAATGACGACTTTGATAGTCTGACCAATCTGATCCATTCTCAAATGTTGTTCCATGTGTTTACTATATTATCTGCTTTTCTGATTTATGTGTTGCGGAAAAATAATCCAAAACTGTCAATGTATTCAAAGGACAGTAATTCAGCTTATTTGTTATTTGAGCTCAATCACAGGTTTAGTATGACTCTTGAGTTGTTGGATAAGATTGAGAACTTCTTAAAGCTTCGCTATCAACAACAGAATCTGGGTGAATTAGACCAATTTTTCAACAATCTCCATTTATATAACGGAAATCTACAAAATCGAGAAACCTCTTATACATTGGAGAAAACGTTATATATTCTTAAAGTTGGAGAAGTTGTTCTTAACTATTTATTTGATCTGAATATCAAGGTCACTATATTTAAGAAGTTGAGTGGAAGTTTATCACTGATACGGAAGTATTTGGTGGACAATGAAGCAACTGTCTTGTCGTGAAGTCGCTGTGGAGTGGTAACAGATGCACCTACAAGAGACTGTATGGAAGTGAAAAAATACTGGGCTTATGAGTCTCCGGTAACTTCGGTTCTGCACCATAAGGGGTTCTTTCTTATATTTATTTTATTTAGCTAGTCTGAATACATACCCAAAGGCAAAAAGCTTTTGACATCCGAAGAATCCGTTCAAGTTTTCATATTGGTGCCTATATTTTTCTCCTTGGCAGCAAGTGCATGATCTCGCTAAACCGCTTTCGAGATTTGTGCAATGAGATTCTTCATTAGAGACCTATTTCCTTCCGAAGACACCGACAGTTGCTATGGGTTTGTGTAACATATAGTTTCAATAACTACTTTTTGACAAGTGTATTTTTTTTCCACAGTTCCGAATTCGCTGTCACTTAAAAATTCTGCATAACTGTTATTCGACGGATTTCTGTTGCATAGAATGGTTTAGTATAATTAGGTTTGAATGAAAAATACATTATTCACTGCAATCGAAGAAAACTAAAAGTCATAATTTAAATGAACGCTTACCAAGAATCCTTCAAGTATTCATGTGCATAATAGGGACCAGTATTTACATTTTACTTTCTGAAATTTTTACGCATGACGTCAATTTATTGTTTGTGTCAATAATTTTAAACTTAAACAGAAGTAACACTTACCGAACTTCCTATAAATAGGTTTAAGCCAAAACATTAAAATTACTAATAGAAGGTTCTGCCTTGTTTAATGAATATGGCGCAAAGTCGATTATTGTTGTCCTGGTTCAAGCCAAGAGAAGTGCTCAACAAGTTGAGAGAAACACCCTCAAACCCAAGGGTCTTAACCATCTATATTCATCATTTGTGGGGAAATCATGGTTATGTAAATACGTAATGTATTCGACGGCTTAGTATTTTTTGGTGGAGATTAGCTTCAAATTTTATGGTTAGTAGCAAGTCTGTAGGAGCCAAGAGTAAGTGTATGGTTTTGTGTGTCTGCTCAACGGTCTTCCGCATGTAGCCATGAAATAAGAGATGTGTAGGGAGACTAGACAATTCCAACTATAAAAGCTGAAGAATAATTCTAAATTCTGTTCATTCAACAAACATCGGAATGAAGTATTTGAAACATTTGATGATCGCAACCTTGCAAGGTTGTGCCATGGCTGGTGAGCCATGGAGCAGTGACTCTTCTAAGGATGCTTTAAAGAAGGCATTGGACCCTGTTGTTAAGCAAGCTGCTAACTTCACTGAAGACCCAGAAAACTCTGCACCTGGTGTTATTTACGGTGTCACCAACGCTAATGAGTCTGTCTATTTGAACTGGGCTGGTGTTCTTGGTGTTGATGATGACAGAGCTGTCACTGAACACACAAAGTTCGAATTATTTTCTTGTACCAAGCTTGTTACTGCCACTGCCATTCTTATTTTGATTGACCGTGGTGTCCTTGACTTGGACACTCCAGTTGTTGAATACTACCCTAAGTTCGAAAGAGTTAAGCTTTTGAAGAACGGTCTGTACGTTGACGCTGAACACCAAGTTACCATCAAGAACTTGTTGACCCACACCTCTGGTTTCGCTTACGACACCTACTCTCCAGAATACCGTAAGGAATCCAGACTTGGTCACCTTCAAATCTTCGCTAACCCAACCAAGGCTTTGTTCGAGGACTCTTTCTTGGTTTTCGAACCAAACAGTGATTTTGAATACGGTATCTCTATGGACTGGGTCGGTTTCGTTTTGGAACATGTTACTGGCGAAAAGTTGGGTAGTTTCGTGCAACGTGAAATTTTCGACCACTTGGATATCCACAACACTACTTTCAGAGGTTTACCAAAGGCCGATGATGACATCTTGTGGCAACACCAAAGAAACTTGTACAACCGTTCTTCCCTTGACCACATTGCCCACCTTGCTGAAGACAAGGAATGGGCTGATGTTCGTCACATGGGTGGTCAAGGTCTTTTCGGTACTGTTCCAGACTACCTTAAGTTTATCAGACTTTGGCTTAACAAGGGTGTCGCTCCACTGGGTAAGCGTATTATTTCTGAAGATCTTTACAAGCAAGCTATTGTTAACCAATTACCAGAAGGTGTGCAACTTAAGTTTAGAGACACTCAAGACCCATCTAGATCTGCTCCTTTCAGTCCAGGCTCTCCAAAGCCAGACACCTGGGGGTTGGGTATCTGCATTAACTCGAACAAACAAGAATCTGGTAGACCAGCTGGTTCATTGTACTGGGCCGGTATCGCTAACTTGTTTTACTGGATTGATATTGAAAATGGAATTGGTGGTTTCTACGCTTCTCAACTTTTCCCATTCGGTGACGCTTCGTCTGCCAACAACTACAAGTTGGAAAAGCTTGTCTACGACAACAAAAAGTAAACAAAAAGTTTCTGATTTCTTTCCGTTCATGTTCTGATTAGTGTGTAATCGTTTCGTTATACGTGTTATTGATTAATATACGTTATATTTTAAACTAAATGTAGCATTCACGTGATTTAGGCTGCAAAAATTGTTGACATGTTGAGGCTGGAGATAACATGACACATTATGCCTGATTATGATGTGTACCCATTCCATACCACAGATGACATTTTCATGTCGGATGCCATACAAATAGAGGTGCGGAGACGTAGTAGAAATTTAAGCCTTGTCTACAGGCTATCTAGTGGTTTGTACGTTACTATACAGAACTAGTGCAGCCACTCGTCGTGACTTTACCGAAAAATCGTGTACTCCCAAAGAAAAATAATTGCTGATATGAAAAAGATGCGATACTACTGCATTAATCACCAATAAAATAAATGTTAAGGTTCAAGTATACCTATTGTTATCAGATAGTTCTTTTGATCTGGTTCTGAAGAAGAAAATATGTCTTTGGAGGAGGAAGCATAAAAATTATGTTTTTGGAGAAAATATATTCAAAATATTTTGTTTGTACATCTGCCTTGTTAAATATTCCTTGAAATTCTTAGTCAAATCATCTTCGGACCCTAACATTTGTCACAAAACCCAATTTTATTATATGCAAGTGTTTTCATCAGAGTTAATACAAAATACTGTCGAGTGTGAGTTGGTGTTAGAATATAATAGCATATTAAATAGGATACAGTTTATGAATCATTATTTGGAAATTGCAGTACGATTTTTTTATGTTGACTTAGATATCAATACTGGGTAAGAACTTGGTCCTGCAAATTAAAACCGGGATCAGTTCAAAGAATGAATATTTCAGTCTTGTCAACTCTATTAGTATGTTAAGCGATGCGCTTTGTGACAAATTGCAAACAATAAAAAGTTCGTCTTGTACTCAATATCTACGTTTTCCGTATTGTGTGTAATTCTTTGCCGGAGCCGAAGAAACGATAAACTTCAAAATCGCATGTAACCTCTTAATCCCGTTTAGACATGTAGTTGCAAATACAATAAACACAGGTATATTTTAATAATGGTAAAGGTTTATCCGAGATATACACATCAATCTGTGAAAAAGTGAGAGAAAACAAAAATGCTCATCGCCCAATGAACGTCTCCTTTATCAACAACAAACTTGGTTAGATCAGGTCGTCTTTTTCAGCACTCAACTGCCGATCTTTATTATATTTTTTTTCTTTTGGCCACTAGTATTTTCCCATTACACCCCTCGAGTGTTTATTAGCAATATTAATGGAACAAGGCTTCTAACTCGTTTCATAAGGCTATATAACCACTTAAAAAGGCGGGACGAGCAACGTCATCTAATTGTCTGGTATATAATTTGGTATTTTGTCGCCCCCTAATCCTACACTATAGGTACATTTAAACTCGCTTTTAATGTCATATTACAATTTTGAGATACAAATACAATATTAGCTGCTAATTGATAAGGCTTTTTTTAAAAAAAAAAAGTTTTCAGTCTTTTTTAATTCACAAATTATTACCAAACAAGATATCACTGGTTCCAATGTTGTATAAGAATTGATCACTTTTTCCATCGGTGTTTTTAGACTTGTCCAGCAAGTTATCTTCGGAAGAATTCCAAGCATTTGAGCGCAGAGGAACGAAAAATTCTTGAAAGTCAAGTAAGTGTTCTAAATTTTTTGTGGAAGCACCAGTTTGATCCTCAGAAATAGGCACTGTTTCTTCCTTAACGTTTGAAGGAGTCTCATCTACTTCATAATCTTCGTCATCCTTCATTTCTACTGGAGTTTGATCTCCGACTTCACCAGCACCGATAATACTCGGAGCAAGTTCAGGATACCTATCCTCGAGAGCTTGCTTCATCATTGTTATAATGGTACTGAATTTAAAGGATGTGATACTGATAGGGCCGATTGTTACCAAAAGTGTACGCGCAGTTTCCAAATGACCCATTAACTGTACCGTATCAAACTCATCTTCCCAAGTTGGGTCTAATTTTCTGTGTAAGATGGAAAGAGCTATTGACAATGCAGCCATAAAGCAACAGTTAACACCAGGATACAGTTCAAGTCTTCCTGAATATTGTTGCATATAAAAGTTCATCAACTGAATAGTCAAAACCAGAGATTTGATACTGGCGCGACAAAAGTGTAACATTGTGGATTCACTTCTCAGTAATCTTTTCAGTTTTGGCTTTTCTGGATTTTTCTTTCTCCGGAATGCTATGTACATGAAGAAAGGTCTACTCAATAACATGATACCAAATAACTCAGCCAAATGAAGTGCAAAAACCAGGAAATTATCTTTACGCAGTGGTTGGATTGGATTTGTAATATGGAGGGAATCCTTTGGATAGTTTAAAATCTTGTCGATTTGGATTTCAGACAGAAGACTCATGGACCAGAGTTTAAACTCAATGGCCAATTTTTCTGCTCTTGCAGGATCAATTTTACCACTCAAGTAAAAGTTTTGAACTGTTTTACCATTCAATACCGCCACCTTAGTTATTTCAATCAAGCACATTAAATTCATTTTTGTATCTTCATCATCCTTGACCAGGTTAATTAAATCTTCATTGTTGTCAAAATCATCCCAGTCAACGTCACTGATGAGAAGTGGACGCCCGAGTAAAATCAGTGAGATACGATCACAGACATACAAACTAATCCATAGTTTACGACGATGCCTCACATATGAAGGATCCTTATAACTTTCGTTGATGTACTTCCGATGAAGACCCAAAGCTTGAGCATTACGAATAGCAGTACTTAATACAAGCCAGGATGTACTTCTGTTACAAGTCAGCTGGTAGTAAAAGTAGATGAGAAGATAAGCCTGAGTTAACCAGAGCTTCCCATCATCAACTGTGTTGCGAAGAAGGTTAAAACCACTCTCCAAGAATGCAATAGAAGTATTTGAAGCGGATGGTAACTCAGATAATATTGGACTTCTTGCTAATTCAGCAAAATGAATACCTAAAGCAAGAGTCAACTGAATTAATACCATTTTTCGTATAGGCATTTCTGTTCCGTGTTCGTGTGCATAATAAACCTTATCAACAACATGAGTTTCATAGTGCAGTGGCTCGAATATGTACCACAGTTGGTTGATGTTATCTTGAAACAACTTAAACAACTGAGTGTATATCTCGCGTGATGGTAACTCGGCATCTGATCTTGGTCTGGGTTGAATAGGTTCATCCAAGATATTTATACCTTGAGAATCTTCAGTAAAATCAGAAGCGCCCAAATTGGTTTTAAAAATCTTTCTAGCTTCAAAGAGCAACAGCAAAGGAGAACTTTCGCCGATATACCTTGTTGCCGTGTTGGAATCAAAAAGAACCCGAGGTTCATTTTCATCAGGCTCACTTTTTTTGTTGTCATCTGTTTGTGGAGTGTCTGCATTGTCATGCAAATTTTCAACAGGTAACTGCTTACCTTCAAGCTGGTGATTGGTATCATTTTTATCCGTTGAAAAGGAAAGCAATGGTTGCAAACTCTTTGGAATATACGTGGTTTGCAAGAGCTTTGAAGCAGAAGGTAACTTAGTCACACGATCATTTGAGCTTGCGGAAGAGCGTATTGGAGGTGGAATGGACAGAGGAATTATTCGAACACCAGGAGGTGCTGGTGCAGTATAAAGGTTAGCTTGATGTAACAGTGAAGCTGTTGACATTGTTCTACCTCGGTCCATTGAATTTGCAATTATTTGCAGGAGCTGTGACAGTTGGGCTTGTTGAGACGGAGATATAGCACTTCCATATGGATATGTTTGAGGCACTGGTACTGGAAGCGAATATGGGTTAGCATATGCATGGCTGTCTGCAACAATCGGCTGCTGTTGTGAATTTGATGCTGGCAGGATGGAACCTGTGATTGAGTTTGTTCTAGGTGTGCCATGACTACTAGTGTTTTGATATTTGATGGAAGGAAGGTTACTTATTGGAGGTTGAATAGACAATTGTGGTTGAGAAAGAACAGGCTGTGGGGCATTTTGAATAACTGGATAATAATATGTTGGTTGGTCATAACCATAACGATAAGGTTGTTGTTGGTGTTGAGGCTGTAATGGTTGATTTAGAGGTATTTGAGATACCTGTTGAGATTGCTGTTGGGAAAGTTGTTGAGAAAGTTGTTGAGAAAGTTGTTGAGAAATTTGTTGAGTTGGTTGCTGCGTTGGTGGTATAACAGTAGTTTGTAAAGGTTCCTCTTCAGTTTTCCTCTTTGTAGTACGTCTATCAACAATCAGAAACTGGCATACAATCTTCTTCTTTTTGCATAAGTCACAAGGAGCCCTGCCAATACATTTGTATTTACGCTTCTTACAGTAGTCACAAGCTCTCGTCACCTTCTTTCGACGTTCATGAGGAAGTGGATTGTGCTTCTTTTCCATCCTCACTATTTAATGCACTCACTCTCTCCCAAAAATGTATATTTGCTTGTTTTAACTTTTCCTAGCGAGTTCGAAAATTTTTAAGACTGCTCAATTTTTTTAAGAATACAAAAGTGCTATTGCCCCTCTCTTTTAACAGTGTAGCGAGATGAAAGATCGATAGATATTCAATGAGATGTATCTGTATCATAGGCATATACTCCCGCCTCGTCCCCGAATTTTACAGTGCCGATGGGGACGCAGTTTCACGTATCTGCAAATTACGGACGGTGAACAAAAGTTTAGACGGTCACAAACGCACCAGTCATAGTAAGAGCTGGGTGCGAAGGGTTGATATTGGTGTCCAATAGAAGACCTTCGTTTAATATATTAATTCCTAAGACAATTTTCTAAGTCATCAC